>JARHVA010006279.1:52500-75000 GCA_037957365.1 Torreya grandis
TCATAAACAATTGGATAATTAAATATCTTTCAAAATCTATCATTAAAAAAATATTTGAATGACTTTCTTTGGTTTTGGATTAATTAATTAAGAATTGTTTCTCTATTGTGTATGTATTATGATATTTATAATTTATTTTTGTTTTATTTAGACATAATATATTTATCTATATTATATTTGGGTGAAATTCTAAATATCATTATCTTTTTAGGGCTACCATTCACACTAATACATAATTTTATTGTATATCCTTAAGATCAAATCACAACTTCTCAAGGGTTGATTTCATTTATTTTAAGTTGAAAAGTTCTAATCTTTTAGTATTTTAAATCTTTTAATTGTGTGATTTCTCATTATATGCACCTACCTTGAGTGACATATTTTTATTATTTTATAGTCTTATGCTAACACTAACTATAAAGAATTCTTGCATCATTTCACCTCAATCTACATATTAAGGAAATAATTTGTCTATTATGAATAAATACCTTGTATTTGTATATATTTTAGAAAATATGTATTCACAAGATGTATGATTACAAATGATGGATTATGATGACTAAAAGTGATGTAACTAGAACTGAGTAGTTATCTTATGTTTGTACTTGGAAAATATGATTAAAATTATATATTAATCTATGAATGTTTATTTTACAATTGAATAATTTTTATGATCAAATAAATAATAAATGTTTTATGAATGCCTACTTGAGGTAATAATTAATTAGTGATATAGGTTATTAAAATTAATCAAACTTGATGTTACTATATTTTTGTGTAGTTTTGTATTTACTTCTTACTAATTGTAAAAGTTATTAATAATCATGATACAATCTAGAATAGCTAAGAAACATTTTGGAGACTTTTGTTTTAAAATTAATTATCAAGAGTACCCCTAAGGGGCTCATACAACAAGGCCTCAATGATCACAAAGCAGCCAACCCGTACCACTCAATAGGCAGTGGCGCCACATATTATGAAACGTAACCATCAATCATGTTTGACCGATCTATTTTTAGTCTTAGACAAGGTCTAAATGGAAACCACTATACAAATACATGTTAGACAATGATTGTGTACTTATACAATGTGTGAAGCCTTAATAGTGACATAACCCAAAAGTATATTCTAATGGATATGTGCTAGTCCTTTATAAACGTGAATATTATTTGACTTTAAAACCACCCTTATATCAAGTTTTAAATTGAATTGTCTACTCCTCAAGTAAGGAATCTTAATATGAAATTCTATCTTAATACTGCTCACCTACACCACTCTAGGACCAAGAAACAAATCATCAAAAAATTTAGGCTTGCCCCTCATCACTTTAGATCATTTTGTTGTATTTATTGTTTCAATAATGCTATCAGTCAAACAAAAAAATATTATTAATGGTCGAAAAGTATGTGATTTCCACTATAAAGATCATAAGGCCTCACGTTGTGAATAATTTTCATCTTCGTAAGAATTGGAACACTCTCCATTCAATGAGTATTTTCAAAATATTTTTTCATATGAAAACACTAGCTCAATGTAGTGAAGTATTAGCAATCTCAAGGAGTTTAAATATGTGCATGAATGCCCTATTTAAAAATCATAGATAGAGATTCAAATTAATTCTTTGTTATCCTTAATTTCTTTCAAGAAGTTGATTATGTCAAAGCCATCTCATAATCTGATTTTCATCTTACACACCTTCCAATATTTTGAAATCTTTTGTTTATCACTATCATGGTGTGTTTATTTTTTAACCCTCAACTCTTTAAATGGAACATGATCAAGACAAATACCCCAAATTTGGTCTTTATAAACTTATAAAAGGACAATGGGTTGCATGTGATCAAATTTTCTCCAATGAGTATATTGAGGTAGATGTTATGAAAATCTTTGTTGACAAATCCCTTGGTATTGATGGGTTTCCCTATAAATTATATTAATTTTTATGTGATAAAGTTACCCCAAATCTACACAGTGTGTACCTTGAAGCTATTCAAACAAATTACCTCAACAAACTAATTAATCAAGATAATATCAAATCCATTCCAAACTCTATGTACTTAGATATTATCATTAGTTGTAACCATATTTAATATCTTAATGTCTCCCATAAAATCATTTCTAAAGATCCTTTGATTAGGTTTAACTAGTTTCTACCTCTTATTGTTTACTTTGATCGAAGATATTTCATTCACAATAAATATATCCTTGATAACATTATTATTTTTTAAGAAGGGATAGAATGGGATCAAAGGTATTACCATAACGATCTACTTTTCAAAAATGATCTTGAAAAAGCTTATGAAATAATTTTATGGTATTTCATTCTGGTTATGCTTCAAACTATAAGGTTTTGATATATATTTATTAGCACCATTAAAATGCTTTTCCAAGATGTTAGTGAATACATCGCCATTAATGAAATTGAATATAATTAGTTTGTTATTTGTTGCTCTATATGTCAAGGTTATCCTTTTTCCCATTTTATAAATGTCTTGGTTATTGAAGATTTCAACTATTTTTTAAAAGACTATTATTCTAAATGGTTAGTTAGGGATAGATTATTTCCTCATTCCCACATAAAATTGGTTAATAGACACTTCGTTAATTATTCCTTCCTCACATGGGTTGAAAATAATAATTACATTTCTAAATCCATGTAATGCCTATAGGTGTTTTATTTAGCTTTTGGCTCCTCCATTAAATAGAAGAAAACCTAATGCTACAATTAATGTTTTTTTTTGTTTTCCTATTTGATTACTTCAATATAAGTGGCATTTAATTTATTTTGGTGACAATCTAATTTTATAGGTATTTCCATTGTTTTTCAATGCACTCCATATTTTTAAAAATTTGAGGACCAAAGGGTTGACAAAAAGTTATCCATTGGATCTCTAAACCACTCTCTCTAGTTGGAACTTTTCAATTTTTTTCCTGTGTTGGCTTACACACATTCTATTACTCTTATTAAGATCCTTCTAAGGCTACCTATGCCAAAATAGAAATAATTATGATGGAATTCTTGTGGGAAAACTCTATATAAAATATAATATTTCATTGAGTTGGTTGATATGTCTACTATAAGCTATGATCTCTAGGAACCCCTGGTCTTTTAGATATTAGAATCTAAGGATATGTCATGAGTGATAAATGGATCATCCATGCCTTAGATGGTGATCAATCATAGAAAATTCTAATCATAAAAGGAATTGTATCACTCAAGACAATCATATGAGAAATAGAGCCTGTAAGGGCTTGAATATCTAAGCTCTCTTATTCACACATGTCTTTGTCACCATTTTTTGAACATTTATTATAACTGATATATGGAAGGCTTGGGAGATTATCAAAATGCAATTAATTTGGGATAGATATTGGTTTTATAAGTGAACTTTCACTTAGTTCTAACTCTTTGTGGTGGTCTCCAATTATTAATTTTCATGAGGTTCCCTTGTTTTGCCTTGGAATAAAAGTCTTTGTAGTAATATAAAATGTCCAAATTAGTAGTTTGAGTGTGGATTATGACACCCAATCCATAGGTCCTTTTTTCTTTCTCTTGTGGCCCTTATAGACACCTTTTTGCTCATTTCTAGTCATCCATAGCTTTTTAAATTAACATTATAGCTCAACTAGACTTTATTTCCCAATTCAACCCTAATCCCCTAGGTCCCAAACCTGTAAGACAAAAGTGCCACACCTATACTATAGCACTAAGCCCTAGGGTGTCCCATTTTTGGCACTCTTATCCCTTTAGAATTTAAGCCTAAATGTTCATTTCCATCTGATTCCTATCTTTTATCATGTTAGCATAGTGTGAATACATTTGACCCATGACAGATAGTTCCCTATAAAAGCCCATTCAAATTTCATTTAGAAAGGAGGTGAAAAATCTTACAAAGCAAGTAGGAATTCAATCAAATAACTAAGGAAAACTTCCCTATTCTCTACATACAATCACCTAACATAGCTTTAAATATATTCAAACCCTCATACTAGACCCTAACCACCTCAAGCACTCTCAATTTGAAATTTTTGCATTCGCATCACACTATTGCATAAAGTAAATCAAGTGGGATAACTACATATAGCTTGATCCCTCTTCAAAGTATTGGTATGTAGGCATCATGCCAATATAAGGGGTATGGATTAGACATTCAGTCCATATTACACACTAACCCCACCATTTTTCTAAGTGATTCAAACCCCTATTTTATCAAGTATGATAGAGGGTTAGGGTTTTGAATATTAAACAATCACTATAGTGATCTCTATAGACACTCAACACATAATATTTCTTAGGAAGTCTCACACAAGAAAAATGCAAATATCTTAGAAATCTTTGGTCTCTATGACCAATTTAAACAATGGTACAAGTGGACTACAGTGCCAGACCTTGAAGTGTCCTATTTTGGGTGCTCTTATCATTTTATTGAATGAAATATAGATCCTGATTCATGACACTATCCCAATCCTTTACAACTAGTTTTAGCCTCTGTCTTAGCTGTCTCATTCTAGTTTAAAGCTAAGATATATTTCCCCTTATTTATTGCTATTTTTAGAAAGGTAAAAAATATAAATAAATTATACAAATCAAAATTATAATTATTACAATATTATTTACTCATTTATTAATCCTAAACATTAATTAAAATAGGAGTAAAACAAATGTAGTCATATAAAATGTCCAAATTGGTAGTTTGAGTGTGACTTGTGAGACCTAATCCATAGGTCCTTCTTCCATGCTCTTATGACCCTTCTAGACACCATTTTACTCATTTCCAATCATCTATAGCTTTCCAAATGGTCATTCCAACTCAGCTAGACTCTATTTCTCTAGCCAATTATAATCCCCTAGGTCCTAATCCTATAGGATAGGAACGCCATACCTAGACTATAGTATTAGGCCTTAGGGTGTCCCATTTTTGACACTCCTATCCCTTTACAATTTGAACCCAAATGGTCATTTTCATCTGACTCCTATCATTCATCATGTCGGCCTAGCTTGAATACATTTCACCCATGACCAATAGTTCCATATAAAATCCCATTCAATGTTCATTTAGAAAGGAGGTGAAAAATATTACAAAGAAAGCAAGAATACAAATAAAGAAATAAGATAAACTTCCCTATTATCTACATACAATCACCCAACATAGCTGTAAACTTATTCAAACCCTCATACTAGTCCCTAACCACCTTAGGCACTCTCAATTTCTTATTTTGCATCTACATCATAGTATTGTACAAAGCACATCATGTGGAAGAACTACATATGGGTTGATCACTCTTCAGAGTATTGGTATGTAGGTAACATGCCCACATAAGAGGTGTGGATTACATGTTCATTTCATATTACACACTAACCACCCCATTTATATAAGTGATTCGAACCCCATTTTATCAAATATGATGGAGGGTTAGGGTTTTGAGGATTAAATCATCTCTATAGAGAGCTCCGTCAACATTCAACACTCAATATTTCATAGGCAAGCTCACACATATACAACACAAAGAACCTAGAAAGATCAGGTCTCTATGACTAGTTTAGATAACAACAGAAGGGTGGACTATATTGTTAGACCCTAAACTATCCTATTTTCAGTGCTCTTATCTTTTTGCCTAAAAAAATCCAGATTCAAATTAATGACATTGTCATAGTCTTGTACAAATAATTTCATCATATTTTTTAATATTCTTAGTCTAATATCAAGCTAATTTATTTTCTCTTTATTTATTACTATTTTTAAAAAGGTAAAAAAGATAAATAAATTATACAAATCAGGGTTGTAATTATTGTAATATTATTTACTGATTTGTTAATCTAGACCCTTAACTAAAAGGAATAAAACTCCATTATTTCCAAATAAGTTAAATCATTTGGTGAACCCAACTTACTTCATTTATGCACAAAATCCCTATAAACCCTTGTGAAAATTTCTTGATGATTTTTTCAGTATTTTTTTTCTCTTTCCTACATGTTTAAAACAGAAATTCAAATTTAATTTTAAAATTCACCATAGTAATTTTAAAATCATTTCTTTCAAACCCTAGTTATGCTATACTAGGACATATTACTTTTAGATGTATCAACTTACACATAAATCAGATTTCACAAAAAAAATCACAAATAGATATTACTCATTTCAAAACATTTCATACAAATAATGAGTCCATACTTGGTTCTTATTTTTCAATAGTTTTCAACATAATAAAAACTATAGAAGATGCAATTTATTTTGTTAGTGAGGAAATGCCTTCTCAGATAGTTATTAATCAAAATTTATGATTGTTCATACAAGCTCAAGTAAAAACTAGTACAATTAAGAGAGTTATAGTTGATAGTGGTTTCGGATTTAATATATCTAATATTACATTTTTACAGAACATGGCCTTAGATAAGAACATATAAGAAGATTAGAGGGTTTTATGATATACCAAGACAAACATTAGGAACCATTGCTTTGGATATCATGGAAGGGTCCAAAACCCTCTCTACACAATTCTAAGTCAAGTCAGGTCCTCTTCATTATAACCATTTACTTGGACAACCTTGGATATATGTTATAGGGGTAGTTCCTTCCACTCTTCATTAATGTTTTAAGTTTATCCATGGAGTATACCTATACATATTCCCAATAGATAACCAACCATTTAGATCTTGTTGAATTATAGAGTCATTTTTGACTATTTTTCTAGTTGGGACACCTCATCACATTTCTCTTGACCATATACATACATATGAGATAGGAGATACTATCACATCTCACACTCTTCCACTTATAGTTGTTTCTTTAGCTCTAGATACTTAGTCAATTATAGTAGCTTCAATTATTCTAGCTACTCCAACAGTCATAATTCCTATACCTATTATAATTATCCAATCACTGATAATAGTTCTATCATTCCCAATTGATTCCAAAAATATAGATCCTCAAGAAATTATAGTTATTCCATCATCTATAAATACTCATATAGCACCAACATCTTTTGCTACTATATTTAATGAGACCCCCATATCATAGTTACCCCTTATAGTAAATTTTGAGTTACCATATATGCATGATGTTGATATAGATTCCTAGGCTACTTTAGATGATGATATGACACCCACACTCATAAATGACTATTTGTTTGGATTGAAATTTACACCAATTTGCCCAAGATAGTACGAAGATGACTCTAGATCCCTCATCACACATCCTACACCACTCCTAGCATCTTTCACAACATTTTAAAGATATACTACACATTCACGACCACACAAAGATTATTTGGCACATACAATTCACATGGTTACCTTTATGGATATAGAGTTATTCATTCAAATTTAGGTAGGTAACACACAATATCAACTAAATTCAAGTAGATAGCACACAATATCAACCATAAAATATGCTACAGATGTTAGTTAATCATGGATTAATCACATTACCTATAGTAAAACATAGATCTAATAGTAGGTTTCATGATAGGATGGTCACCCATTTTGTATCTTTCATAGAATCATAGGCCATGACACAGACTCATGTATGGCTTTACAATAGAGATTGGATAAACTATAAGTTTAGTGTACTATTTAGATTCTATCACCATCATCACCAGAT
Source organism: Torreya grandis (assembly GCA_037957365.1). Classification (NCBI taxonomy): domain Eukaryota; kingdom Viridiplantae; phylum Streptophyta; class Pinopsida; order Cupressales; family Taxaceae; genus Torreya; species Torreya grandis. Next base: position 60,102 of record JARHVA010006279.1, read on the forward strand.
CCACCACTACCACCAAGGTTATCTATTACCAGAGATAAAATACCTAGAGAAGATCCAATATCTTCATGATGAGAGAAACCCTTAGTTTACCTTTGATAGGATGACACCACTATGAGTGATAGATCTTGGACTACATAAAAATCATAGATTTACTGACACCTAAAGAGATAACCACCATGTACACAGAGCTTGTGGCATACGATGACACTTATGATGATGATCATGAGGGATTTAATGATGGAAATGATCCCTTCCCTGCATCTCCATCCCCAATGGGATCCATCCTTAAAACCTTTACCCCCTTCAGCTTAGTCTTTTACATCATTGTGTACTTAATTTACATTTTTTAACTTGTATGTAGTTCTTTTTTACTTACCTGTACATAATTTTTCATCTTTATCATACATAATTTCTTAACTTTCTTCTACATAGCTACTTTTTAAATTTAATGTACATAGTTTCCTTATGATTTCTTCACCATAGATTATTTTAAAATACCAAAAACAATACAAATTTTCAAAATACAAAAACATTCAAATAACTCTAAACAATAGAAACACTTTTCAGTGGTATGCATTATCCATGCTTTACATTTCTACTACCATGCTATACTTACATTTTTGTTCTATGCTATTATTTGTCAATTTATCTACATTACCATACTTCACTTGATCTTCTTTGAGTGTGTGCAGTGACACTTACATCCTTGATTTCTTCACTTTACCCATTGAGGGGGCATCCTACTTTGACATTAGAGACATACACTGACATATCCATCCACTGGGGGCATCTTCTACATGACTACACCATTCAAGTTATGCCATTCCTACATGACACACTCTAGTTATCATGTTGATGTACATTACTTTTTAGCTTACATAAATTACTCAATAGACATTCACTAGTATATAACACTCGTGTATTTCTTAGCATCTACCTAGTCTTGTACTCCATGCTTTACATATTTCCACTTCTTGGTTTGATTAGTTAGATACGATTATATTTATATCATTTGCATGCCTTCCTTTCTTGCTTTGAGTAGCTAGATATGATTGCATTTACTTAGTTCATATTTTGCCTCTTATATGTGTCTTAAGACATTTGCCAATGTCATTTGCTTATACTCTTCTATGTGCTTGTGGCCCTCATGCCAACCTTGCTTCTTTTCAATTATATGTGTATGTGGGCATTTGAACATGCCTTATATGTTTACTTTCCAATTTGAGTGACATGTGTCCATGTCCCTTGTTTGCTTGGCACATTAGCCACTTTTGTATGTTTCTTACTTCTTATCTTGCATGTTTGTTTTCTTGTTTGATTCTTAATTGTTTGTAATGCCATGATCCACATCATGCATTATCTTGATTTCTTAGATTCCATGATGGACATCATGCCCCATCCCTGCTTGGAAACTGACAACTAACAGCTAACATTTCTTGTTTCAATATAGTATATTGTACATGTTATCACATTATTACATCTATCTAGGTATACCTATGTTGATCTAACAATCTCCAAAACAAATTATGCTATATCTTGAGACATACCTTTGATTATCATTGTTATATATTTATTTTGAGGGTAGTCATTATAGGGTCTTCATTCATACACTCAAAAGAGGTGTAAAAAATAGGGGTTTTGTCTCAGAGATTAGAGCCTTATACCGGTCAAAAAATAGTTTTTAGAACATTCATAACAACATTCAAAACCCAAACTAGGTAGAATAGACTAGAAAGATAGTAAGGAATACATAATAGTGCTTAGATACAACAAAGGACAAGAGTTCCATACTTGGACTACAACATTAGATAATAAAGTGTCCTATTTTTGGCACTCTTATCCAAATAATAGAAAATCTAGATTTTCCAAAAATAAATAGAAAGGTAAGTTTAGCTATAGTTTTATCAACTATAGTTTAGTTCAGATTAGGTAATTTTAGTATACTTTTTCTCTAAGTGTCCAGATATAGGGGGCATTATTCACAACATGATGGTTCTCACTTCTAGTTTTAGATTGGGTAGTTGGTACAACTTATAGATTAGAATCCATATTATAGACACAAATGATTCAAGGAAATGTGCATGGCACATTTTGATTTCTTTTCTTTTTAAGTTTAATAGATTATAAATGTATTCTTAGTAGTTACATGTCTTATTCCATTTACAGGTGGTTGGCATCAATTCAGAGTGGATTTCATGTAAGTCTAGTTCTCAATTTTGGAGTGGCTTTCATGAAATCCTAAACTCCACCTTTTAGAGTGGCCAAAATTGACCTAGTTCTTAATACACATTCGTCTATCCATGCCACATTGTCAGATCAAAATGCATTCATTGGATTTAGGAGACATCTCGTAAGACACACATTCATACTGGTATCAATTCATAGCTTCACTTAGTGGGCAATGATGGATCAAAAAGACTAGCTAGCCTTTATATTCTTGAGCCACCTCCTTATAGGGATTAGACACACAGTCTAAATATCGATTAAAACATACAAGACCACATAACTTAACATAGTGGGAAATTATGGCCCCAAAGGGTTATACTTCAAATTCTTGAGACGCTCTTAAGGAATTGAGCACTTAGCTCTATTCATGATATTACTTTTGGTATAATACATACTCAGCGTCACTCACCATCAGTCAACAACATAGTAGGTTTTATATTGGTTCATGTACCTAGTGAGGTGTATTCATTCCTTTCTCTTCCTCTCTTTTTTACAAAGATTTTGTACATTCTTATTTTAGATCTAGCATGTCTAGTAAGGACTGATCTACTCCTTTTTTTCTTTAGCAGATTTACACATCATGATGTGCTCTCTCTATGCACACTCAGCATCACACATTTTCATAGACTTCACCCTTGCAGGTAAGTTCAGGTATGCTTTCTAATTTTCCATTATCCTATTATTTCACTTTGCTACATCACTAGAATAAAGGGGGAAGAAAATATAGTCATATAAAATGTCTAAATTAGTAGTTTGAGTGTGGATTGTTGCACCCAATCCATAAGTCCTTGCATGCTTTTATAACCCTTCTAGACACCTTTTTTCTCATTGTTAGTCATTCATAACTTTCCAAATAGTCATTCTAGCTCATTCAAACTCTATTTCCTATCTCAATCCTAATCTCTCACATCGCAAGCATGTAGGATAGGAGTGCCACACTAGGACTATAGTATTGGGCCCTAGGGTGTCATAATTTTAGTGTTTTTGTCCCTTTAACATTTGAGCCCAAATGGTAATTTTCATCTGATTCCTATTCTTCATCATGTCATCCTAGCATGAATATATTTGACTCATGATAAATAATTCCCTATAAAATCCCATTCAATGTTCATTTAGAAAAGATGTGATAGAAATCAATCAAGAATACAAATAAAGAACTAAGGAAAACTTCCTCATTCTCTACATACAATCACCCAACATAATTTAAAACATTTTCAAACCCTTATACCAGTCTCTAACCACCTCAAGCACTCTCAACTTGGAATATTTTCATCCACATCACAATATTGCACAAAGCACATCAAGTGGGAGAACTAAATATGGCTTGATCCCTCTTCACAGTACTGGTATGTAGGTAGTGTGCCCACACTAGGGGTGTGGATTACACATTCTATGCATATTACACAATAAACCCCCCATGATTTATCTAAGTGATTCAAACCCCATTTTATCAAGTATGATGGAGGGTTAGGGTTTTGAAGATTAAATTATTTCTATATCGAGCTTCATCAACATTCAACACTAAAGATTTCACAAGCAGCCTCACATAGGAACAATACAAAGAACTCAAAAATCTTTGGTGTTTAGGACCAATTTGGACAATAGAAGTAAGAGTGGACTACAACACTAAACGCTAAAGTGTTGTCATGTCCCCTTTTCAATTGACATGTTCTGAGTTCATGGTTAGTCTATTATGCGACCTTCGTAGGCTAATAAGATGGATAGAGGGTCATAATGGAGCTTGGCTCGACTTTGATTCACAAGATTTCTACATTTGATTTTCATTCAGGGTATTTCAGACACATTTGGCCTGAGCTCCTACTTTTTAGGGATATTTGATATGCAGCGGAGCGCCTTTATTGTGGTATGGTTATGTGCGGAATCACTCCCTGATTCACTAGCTTCGATCGGTTCGTGGATCCGACATGTATTGAGGGAGATATTAATATTTGATTGATTTAATCAAATATTAATTATTTAGCCTATTTTTAATTAGAAACCCTAATTCTAATTTAAGAAACCCTAATTAGGGCAAGCATATCTTTTGAGGGTATAAGGGTTTCTCATGGAGGCCATTGTGGATTATGCTATTGAATATTGATATTGATTTTGAGAATTTCTTCTGTGAAGACTGAGCCTAGGTTTCAAGGATTCCATTTGCATTGGAGAACGTTCCCTCTTCAGTGTGTGCAATTAAGAGGCTGTGGAATATCAGCTGATCTATTGCCAAAGTGAGAGATAGCTTCATCCAAAAGTTATCACAGAATTTCAGGTTTGAGAGATAACTTCACACAGAAGTTATCACAGATATTCCAGGTATTTATTGCTTTATGTTTTGATTCAATAAATTATACAGCTAGAGATCTACTGTGCTAGAGACATATATCTTCAGATCAGGGGTTGAAAACAGGGAAGTTGTGCTTAATTTGCGGCTGTACAGAATCCGTACGGGTTCGTACAGATCAGTGCAGGAACCGACCTCGGCAGACAGAGGGTTTCAGTGACCGACATCGGTCGATTGAAGACCGACGTCGGTAGAAATCCGACCGGCAGAGACCGACGTCGGCGAGATATCGACCGACGACGGCGACTGTGTGTTGACACAGAAGGGCCGAGACTTTCCAGAATTCAATTTGCACTTCCAGATTTGCAAAGCCAGGGTTTTCAAGACTGTATTTCATATTTATATGCATATTAGAGGACTGCAATTGTAATAATTTAGAAGGACAAGTGATACAATCTGTAATTTGTTATTAAGAAACTATATTATTGTGATTATTCTGAATTTATTCAACAGCGATTATATCTTGGTTCAGTTTTTTTTGTGTTGCTATATTTCCTGTTTAGAAGGGGATATTACAAGTGTCTTATTTTCCTCACTCCTATCCTTTCACTGAATGAAAGCTAGATTTAGATTCATGACACTGTCATAGTCCTGTATAACCAGTTTCATCCTCTATCTATGTCTAGTTTCCAGCTAACTTATATTTCTCCTTATTTATTACTATTTTTAAAAAGGTAAAAAAGACAAATAAATTATACAAATTAAGACTATAATTACTGCAATATTATTTACTGATTTATTAATCCAGACCCTTAACTAAAATAAGAATAAAAACTCCATTATTCCCAAGTAAGTTAAATCAGTCTTTGACTATTAACAGAAGTATGAAAGTCATTTCTAACCACTTTTACAAGTAAACTATGAATTGGGTGCCTTGGATACTTTAAAGAATAATTATCAATTACATGCCAATGATCAACATATATTTTAGATATTTGGAGCACCAAACCTAATGTGTATCTCCACAAGACAAGTGTTCAATCACCTTACAAATGGTGAAGATACTAGAAGCGGATAGGTGAGACCCCCTTCCACTAGTATAAACTCTAACTAGGTTATCAACCCCAATCTCAACAATATATTAAAATTAATGCCCATAATGCTAGATGTAAATTTAATTCCATAGAGCAAGTGTGTAGAAGAATATTTAAGCATGTGTGGACTACTATTATTGAGTCCAAATAAGCACACTTCTTGTGTTTTGTTTTTCGTCATGGACTCCTAATAAGTATACATTTGGTGCACCTTGGAATTGTACATCTTATTTATTTTATTTGAAACCATCTTGAGTCTCTAAAGTGTATTTGTTGGTTAAGTAAGCTTGTTGAATCACCATGACATTAAATTCACACCCTCTTCCAACACTTCCATCTAGAAATGTTTACCTAGAATATTATGATTGTAGAACACTCAACCATGATTCTTACAAAATTCACACAAATTTGACATATATTTGGTGAAAATATTTTCTTTCAATTATTGAATAATATAAAAGAGGATATTTTTAATAATGTTGTTATTGATAGTTATTTAATATTGCTAATAGGATTAAAGTTACTTTTAATTTTATGTTTAAGATTAAGGTTCACAATAATAAATTTTGTCTAAAGGTGATGCACCTCTAATTTGTTTTAATCATTAGGGTAGTTCCCATTATGTTGTTGACAGAGTCCTTCCATACTCTCCTATCAATTGATTGCCTCCATGTGATCAAGGGTATGGATAAAGGGGGAGGACCTATTCCTACAAAAGGTGCCACAGTGGATCCCTTCCTAGATATATTTTATCCCCATCTTCATGTCCTCAAATTGGGGTTAGTGATAGTGATGGTCTTGGCCACTTTGGGTGGTCTACACCTCAAAAAGGGAATTTCCCTCACTTGGAACATGCTATTTTTTCAACCAATCCAGATAATACCGAAGAAAAAGATAAATATAAAGATAACGATAAAGAAATTAATGGTTGGAACCCTTTACCTGATTTTTCATACCCTTTGATAGGTAGTGGAGGGAGTGTTGTGGGGGTTGTGGTGATAAATAAAATGATCCTCCACCTCCTAACCTAGAATGTATTTTTTATCCCATTATTTAGTTTTCTTTCATCATTTGTAGTTTCTTTTCTATGTCTTAACTCCTTATTTTTTTATATATTTTTATTTAAAAATTATTTGAATATTATTAATCTAAGTATATAATATTTTTATATTTCCATTCATATGAATTTGGAGTGTGACTACTTCCACTCTTTTTTAGTCCTTGCAATGGCAAATGTATGTATAGGAATCAATTAGATAAATTATTTTAATCAACCAAAAGATGAACAAGAAGTATTTTTTTATACTATTAATAAATGCATTTTTAGAATCCAGATCTCTAAACCAAAATGGTTTTGACTTAACTCTAAACCACGTTAAGAAACAAAACAGAGGCCAAAATACCCCAATCCCCCTCACAACCATCATAATGTCCATAAAAATTGTTATAAACATTACCATAGCAACTGTGGGCCCCAAAAACATCACCATGGCCATGACCATCCCCACAAACATCTCCATCCATCATAACCAACCTAACATGCAACCAAGATTTAAACCTAGGTGGGGATAGACATAGTCAAACCACTTTAACCAATGCACCCTACTTTAAAAAGAAGTATTTTTATTTAATTTTGAATTTTAAAATATTTTTATTCAATTTACACAATTTTGAGAGAAAAATATCTTTTAAAACTATTTATTTAATAGATATGACAAATTTTTTAATATAATTTGTCTAATAACAAATAACCATTAGGTACTAGCCAAATAAATTAATATTGGAAATATTTCACTATATAATATAATTGGCATTTAATATTAAGTGATCAAGATGTACATGATAAAAATAAATGAATGTTATTTGACTATCTTAAAATTAATGAGTCATATAAATATTTAAACACCTACCCGTACCTTTCAATTCATCAACTAATCACTTCCAAAATCATGCCCTTATCTTTTATTATACTGGAGGCAATAAATTTGAATAATGATGGTTATATTCATCTCGTGTTTTAGGATATTCCCTAGTTATGAATGGAAAATCTAAAGTTTTTTCTATGTGTCATGAACACCCACATGTGGGGAGGGTTTAACTATGTTGTTACTATTTGTGTATGTTGCTATCAATGTTAGTGTTTCTTAGGACTATCGAAGATCATCCTATATATAGTAAAGAGGACAAGTAGTAATCTCATAACACAAAAAGCATCCGTTAAAAATCATTTGTGGCCCATTACGGCCATTGTAGTATCTAACAATTTGTTTTTTGGATGCTATATAACACTGATTTTAGTCACCCATGGACAAATCATTTTGACATTGGGTAAGCCCGTACACACCATATATTTAATATTTATTGAAAGATATAATACTAAATGATATATAATATAATATTTATATATTCAAATATAAAAGTATTATATATTAAAATACATATTGTATAATATAATATATATTTTATATAAATATATATTAAAATATATATTATATAATCTATTTTAATATTAAAAAATATATTATATAATATTAATATTATAACTAATATTTAATATATACAACTAATTCTTTATTCTTCTTTTGAAATGCCTTCCCACACTCCTCTTTTTGCTCCCAACATAAGATGGATGCTACATAGAAGACTAACTTTGTACATAAGCCTGATGCAGTGTATAAAATTGATGTCATGCAGATGACAGATGTCATGTGAAATATTGATGATATATGCATAGGGAACATCGATGACTCAACATAGATCTACAAGTAGAATCAAACATGGAAAGAAGCATCGACCATGTTTGGAGCTGTAAATGGATCCCCTAGCCCTTCGGCCATAATGTCTATGATTAGTTCTGGGATAGGAGCCTAGAACTAAAAAATTCACTTTTCACCTCTATTTCTAACAAAGGTTTGGATGTCATGGAGTTAAAATATATGGTGGACTCTAGAAGCCTAAATCTTGGACCCAAAACATTTGCAAAGAAAATATCTCATAAGGTATATTCAAGCACAGATCCCAAACCTCTTAAACCTACATCTTCTAACCCTTTTATGATCTTTTATGAGGAGATCAGACAAGTGATCAAATCTATATAATTATTCTTATCCCTATGTGTCATCTATAGATTCATCGATCACTAGCCAAAACATCAAAGGATTCATGCTTGGATCTTGAAGCATTAACAACCCCTCTTAATAGGTTATCTTGATATTTACACTTGTGTAAAAAATTTCTTTATCATTGTCTTTCATAATATTGAGGATAAGAAAAAGACTAAAAACTAATTATGGTGATTGAATCACCAACCCATTGTCATCAAATAATGGTCCCATGCATTTAATCTCCTCACTAAGCCACTTATTTTGAAACCAATTTGGGTTCGCCTACCTCATTTTCCTCTATAATTTTTGATGGAATTTAAATTGAATGATATTGGTAAATCACTAGGTGAATATATACAAATGCACCTAGATACTAATCATTTCTACCACACTACTTTTGCTAGGATTTTGATGAATATAAACACTTCAAAGAATCTTCCTAAAAATATCACCGTGTAAGTTGGGGGATATTCTTGGTCCCAACCCCTTGATTATGAAGCTTTGTTGTCTCACTTTCATAATTGATTCAAAAGAGGTCATTTGATAAAAAATTGTATTTCCTTAAAAGAAAGGTTCTTTCTAGTGGAAAGACTCCCTCGTCGACCACCTTTGGGTGTTCACTAAAGAATATTAGACTAATTCTGATAGCGATGATTCTACTTCAACTTTGGAAGATCTTGAATACCATGTCTGAAATAAGGACCTTAAAATTCCCCCTCTTTATGAAGATGAATTAAAGAAGGATATAATCTCTCTAAATAACGATATTGTCTCAATTATCCCCTCCACTTTAGCCACCTCTTCTAAGAAGAACCTAGAAATGGAATTATCAAGGTTAGAACCAATTGATGTATCAACAGTAGAAGACAAATCCTCACCTGTGTTTTAATGGAAAACTCATTAGCATTCCAAAGGATATTATAGAAGATAAGGAGGGTGGAATAAGGTTCAAAAAAAGAAAAAATGTACAAAAGTAGTAGTTCAACCCTCTTGTATGTCCCTCCACTCAGGGGGACTCCGAGATGACTCCTTACTCAAAGGTCCTTCGAGAAGAATCATAGAAGATAGTTACTAAAGGCATTAGTTCAATAGTTCAACACTCTTCTAGCATATCCTTTCGCTTAGGTGGTCTATGCAGAATTTGAATGGAAGCCTGCTAAAAGTTTGTGGAAATTTTCCTATTTTTATTAGTGTAAAGACTCATGCTAGGCTCAGTTGTTTGAAGGTTGTACAAAGGATTGGCAGATGTTTTATGGAGGCATCCCCAATTTTAACTCAATTACTTATGATAGGTTGGAACCATTTTATAGTTTTGATTATTTTTTATTTTTTGACATGTTGTTCTTGTGTTTATTATGCCTACTCCTTTGTTGTTAGTAGAGGCATCCTTTTTTAGCATGAATGTCACATCTTTCTCTCATTTTTAAAATGTTTCATGAACTTTACCCTATCTAATATATATATATATATATATATATATATATATATATATATATATATCACATTCTATATTGGTAAAATGGGTTTTGTAAAAGGAATGAGTGTAAATTAATGGTGTGATGTGGTTGACAAAGAATAATTTTTATTGATTATTTTCTATTTTATTACAAAAAATTCCACATCTAGTGTGTGAATTGAATCAACAATGCAATGACGCTGATGTGGGGTAAATACATTGTTAAGTTGTGCAGCTAAAAGCTTCACCAAGAGGCTAATCATGGAGTTACTGAGTGCAACCAGTAACTGGCATTAGCAGTATTGCCGACGTCGGTCAGGCAGGGACCAGGGATCGATCGATGTCGGTCAGGAGCAGACTAACAGCAATCGATGTCGGTCACCTATGCATGTGCATGCTTCTACATGTGTTTCTAGAACGCATTTCTAGAATTAGACTTGTCTAATTTAAGAGGTTCGAGAGTGTTTGCATGTTGAAGACTAATTTAAGTCTTGAGTTTGTGTTTCTAATTATTGTAATTAGAGGTCTAATTATTGTATGTATGGGATCCTATTTAAAGACCCATGAGGCATGTATTGTAATTGAAGGCAAGTAAAGCATTGAAGCAAGAAAGCAAGGTCAAGGAGATCAACTAAAGCATTCAAGGAGGGGATAACAACTCAGGTTGTTGAGTTGGTTCGGGTTGAGCAAGAGAGAGAGGGAAGAAGTCCTTAAGGTGTGGCAAGCCTTAGAGGTGGAAGAAGAAGTGGCATCTTCTTTATTATATTTTCTTCTAAATATTATTTAATACAAGATTATGTATTGTCTCTCAAATCTTTGTTGTTTCAAGTTTTTAGTTACTTAATCATTCTAGTATAATTCCATGTTTAATTGCTTATAAGAAAGGTAATCAATTCTACTTCCTTAGAGGGGTTCCTAATAGTTGGTATCAGAGCTACGGTTGTAGGGAGTAGGTTATTGTTTGATTACAGGTCATTCTTAGGGGTTTTTGATTGAGTGGGAGTACAGCAATCCCAGAAGAAAGTAAGCTACGAATGGAGAAGTTTAACGGCAAGAATTATCAACTATGGAGGATGTAGATAGAAGATTATTTGTATCAAAAAGATTTGTACTTACCATTGGGTGGGGCTGCATGCAAGCCCATAGATATGAAGGATGAAGAATGGGAGGTTCTTGATCGGAAGGCTCTAGGATCCATAAGGTTGATCCTTGCATCATTTGTGATTTCCAACTTATCACAGTGTAAGACAACGGAAGAGTTGATAGAATCTTTTGGAAATTTATATGAAAAGCCCTCGGCTTCAAATAAGGTATTTCTTATGAAGCAGTTATTTACTTTGCAAATGTAGGAAGGTGGATCGGTACATACTCATCTTAGTGATTTCCATGGTTTGGTAAACCAATTAGCTTCAATCAATATTGTTTTTGATGATGAAGTAAAGGCTCTCTTAATTTTATGCTCTTTACCTGAAATTTGGGATAGTTTGGTAATGGCAGTAAGTAATACTGTGTTTGCTTCTAAAATACTAAAAGTTGATGATGTAGTTGGTGTACTCTTGAATGAATAAATTTATAGGAAAAGCACAGGTGAATCATCAGGGAATGCTCTAAGTGCAAAAAGCAGGGGAAGGCAAAGAGAGAAGGTCGAGCAAGGGAAATCAAGGTTAAAGATGGGAGGAATATCCAAATCCAGAAATGGAAGTATCACCTGCTAGTTTTGTGGAAAGAAAGGACACACAAACAAAGAGTGTTGGTTAAGGGATAAAGAAAATCAACATGAAGGTAAGGAAGAAGCAGATGTTGTAGGTATTATGGCACAGGATGCTCTCATACTTTCTTTGGATAGTTAGATAGAATCATGGGTTTTAGATTCTAGTTCTTCTTTTCATGCATCCCCAAACAGAGATTTGTTCCATGAGTATGTCCAGGGAGACTTTGGAGTGCTTTATTTAGGGGATGGTACGCCTTGTCAAATGGTTGGCAAAGGGAAAGTGCAGCTGAAATTGCAGATGGACAACACATGGGTGTTGAAGGAGGTTATGCATGTCCCAGTTCTAAAGTAGATTTTGGTTTCTGTAGGAAAGTTGGGTGATAAGGGATGCACAGTAACCCTCACAGTAGATTCTTGGAAGGTTACCAAGGGTGCACTTATTTTAGCAAGAGGTAAGAAAGTAGGTACGCTTTACCTATCTACTTGTATTACTAATTCTTTTTTTGGTTTATCTACTTCAACTGTAGATTTGAAGATGTGCTTTAATAGGCTTGGTCACATGAATAATAAAGAGGAGATGCATGTTCTTGAGTCAAAAGGTATGAGTTTGGATTCGAAGGGCATAGATCAAGTTCATTGCAAGAAAAGGAAATTTGATGCTTTTGACAAGAATAGGGAAGCCTTGGTGTTTATGGAGGAGATGATGGACAGAGATCAGTCACAGGGTCTAAATAATTCTGAGTAGGGTAGTATGGATAGGGTTTTGATCCAAGATGAGCTCGCAGGTGAAAAATTCATCACTGACAAGAATACACAGTCATCGATGTCAGTCACTTGGGACCGACGTCGGTCAGGAAGGTACCGACATCGATCATGTGCAGACCAGCAGGATCGGTAGTGTCAGGCAGGAGAAGACCAATGTCAGTCAGACAGGAACTGATGTCGGCAAAAGGGACACCGGCATCAGCCAGGGAAATGATGTCGACAGTCAGGTTCAGTGTAGGGAACCGACATCAGTCAGGTGCAGACTGGGAGATGGCTGAGATCAGTCACTAGAACGGATGTTGGGCAGATAGCAAGCTGTCAAGGAGTCTCAAATGCCCACATGGAGATCAAAAAGGGTAAGTGAACCTCATATTCATTGTTCACCTTATTTATATTACTTGTTGCTTACTGATGGTCAAGAACCAGGAAGATGTGAAGAGGCAATGCAGGTAGAATCCAGGAAACAATGGGAGCTAGGCATGGATGAGGAGTGTGAGTCCTTAGAGAAGAACCAAACAGGTGTTTGTTGGTGGAGTTGTCAGCTGAAAGAAAGCACTGATAGAGGAATGGATTCCCAGGTTAGAGAAGAGAGTGGATGGACATGTGAGATAGAAGGGTAGGGTATATGGTCTTGAGCAGGCTGCAACACAATGGAAGTTTAACCATTGTGTTTTCTTTTACTAGGCTGGATAATATTAGCTACATTATACTGTTACCATTTTGTGTGCTTGTTTCAGGGTTACACATATAGGAAGTTTCTAACCTAAAGGTAAAGATTGTTCAGAGGTGTGTCATGAAGAATTTGAGAGCAGCAAAATTCTTTTGACATAAGAGACATGGAAGATCACAGGTTGATTTTGTCTCCAGTGGGAGCTGATGTGAAGAAGGTGTAGGTGAAGAATTGGTAAGTACACTAAGGGCTGGATAGTTCAAGCTAAGCTTAAAATAGTGTTCAAAATCACATGAGGTTTGGTGTAGACTTGAGTTTTCCCAAGCAGTGGGAGTTGTCAGAAAGTTTGGAGCTAATTCGAGAAAAGAAGGAGTACTGGAGTGCAATTCAGTGGATTCTTAGGTATTTGAGAGGGACCAGCAGTAGGTGCACATGCTATGCAGGGTCAAGGTCTTCACTACATGGAGTTGTAGGTTCGGATGTGGCAGGTTACTTGGATGACAGGTGTAGCATCACAGGATGTGTGGTGGTTGGTCTTCAAAATTGAGTTTGAAGATGGAGGTGCCTGAGATGGTTAGTGGAGGTTGTTGTACAGGTGCAGCTATTTATCTCCAAGTGGGAGATTGTTAAGTTATGGAGCTAAAAGCTTCACCAAGAGGCTAATTAGGGAGTTACTAAGTGCAACCAGTAACCAGCATTGACAGTATTGCCGACGTTGATCAGGCAGGGACCAGGGATCGGTTGACGTCGATAAGGAGCAGACCAACAGCAACTGACGTCGGTCAACTATGCGTGTGCATGCTTCTGCATGTGTTTCCAGAATGCATTTCCAGAATTAGACTTGTCTAATTTAAGAGGTCTGAGAGTGTTTGCATGTTGAAGACTAATTTAAGTCTTGAGTTTGTGTTTCTAATTATTGTAATTAGAGGTCTAATTATTGTATGCATGGGATCCTATTTAAAGACCCATGAGGCATGTATTGTAATTAAAGGCAAGTAAAGCATTGAAGCAAGAAAGAAAGGTCAAGGAGATCAGCTGAAGCATTCAAGGAGGGGATAACAACTTAGGTTATTGAGTTGGTTCGAGTTGAGCAAGAGAGAGAGGGAAGAAGTCCTTGAGGTGTGGCAAGCCATAGAGGTGGAAGAAGAAGTCGCATCTTCTTTATTGTATTTTCTTTTGAAGATTATTTAATACAAGATTGTGTATTGTCTCTAAAATTCTTTGTTGTTTCAAGTTTCTAGTTACTTAATCATTCTGGTATAATTATGTGCTTAATCGCTTATAAGAAAGGTAATCAATTATGCTTCCTTGGAGGGGTTCCTAACATACATTAAGGTTATGGAGTTTATCTTGTTAATTTTATTGTGGTTGAAATATGTACGTAAGGTTTTAAAAACTACATTCCACATGGGTTCATAACTTGGCATCATCCATGTTATAGTGTGAATTTTTTGTGTAAGCATCCCTGGTTTCAACTCATTTACTTGCATTAGGTTAGAACAATATCTAGTTTTCATTTTTTTTTTTTTTGACATTTTATTCTTAAGTTTGTTATACGTGCTTCTTTACCGTTGGTAGAGGCATCCTTT
>JARHVA010006279.1:85000-102500 GCA_037957365.1 Torreya grandis
GATTGTAACCTGATCAGTCAGAGAAACTGACATCCAAGTAATGCCAGTTGTTTACATTATTACTGGTAAATATTTTTTGTTATGAACTATGGGATAATTTAAGAGCTTGGGAGCCTCGTGGGACTGTATATGTGAATAATAGTTTAATGCATTGGGAGCATGTAGGGTAATTTTAAAATTTATATATACCATTCATTAAGATTAATGTATTTATTGAAGGGAAAGGTGGGGAAGTAGATTTTTTTATTGTCATTTTAATGTTATGGGATAATTTAAGAGTTCAAAAATCTCATGGGAATAGATAATTTTGAAGAGGGTTCAGGGATCGTATATGTGAATAATATGTTAAAGCAATTTTAAAATTCATAGATATTATTTATCTTAACGTGTTTATTGAAGGATAAGGTGGGGAAGATGATTTTTTTGCATATTTAGGATAGGTATGCTAAGTAAAAATGTGGATACAATAAAAATGTAAAGTCTCAAAAAATTATTTGAATGACTTTCTTTGCTTTTGGATTAATTAATTAATTAAGAATTGTTTCTCTATTGTGTATGTATTATGATATTTATAATTTATTTTTGTTTTATTTAAACATAATTTATTTATTTATATTATATTTGGGTGAAATTCTAAATATCATTATTTTTTTTGGGCTAACGTTCACACTAATACATAATTTTATTGTATATCTTTAACATCAAATCACAACTTCTCAAAGGTTGATTTCATTTATTTTAAGTTGAAAAATTCTAATCTTTTAGTATTTTAAAGCTTTTAAGTGTGTGCTTTCTCATTCTATGCATTTACCCTAAGTGACATATTTTTATTATTTTTTAGTCTTATGCTAACACTAACTATAAAGAATTCTTGCATCATTTCACCTCAATCTACATATTAAGGAAACAATTTGTCTATTATGAATAAATACCTTGTATTTGTATATATTTTAGAAAATATGTATTCACAAGATGTATTATTATAAATGATGCAATTATGATGACTAAAAATGATGTAACTAGAACTGAGTAGTTATCTTATGTTTGTACTTTGAAAATATGATTAAAATTATATATTAATTTCTGAATGTTTATTGTACAATTGGATAATTTTTATGATCAAATAAATAATAAATGTTCTGTGAATGCCTACTTGAGGTAATAATGAATTAGTGATATAGGTTATGAAAATTAATCAAACTTGATGTTACTATATTTTTTGTGTAGTTTTGTATTTACTTCTTACTAATTGTAATAGTTATTAATAATCATGAAAGAATCCAAAATATCTAAGAAACATTTTGGAGACTTTTGCTTTAAAATTAATTATCAAGAGTACCCCTAAGGGGCTCATACAACAAGGCATCAAAATATGTATAAAAACCCCTAGGTGATTCTTCAATGGTCACAAAGCAACCAACCCCTACCACTCAATAGGCAGTGGCACCACATATTATGAAAGGTAACCATCAATCATGTTTGACCAATAGATTTTTAGTCTTAGACAAGGTGTAAAAGGAAACCACTATGCAAATACATGTTAGTCAATGATTGTGTACTTATAGAATGTGTGAAGCCTTAATAGTGACATGACCCAAAAGTATATTATAATGGATATGTTCTAGTCCATTATAAACGTGAATATTATTTGACTCTAAGAAGTTACTAGTTTTGACTTTGCACTCACCTACACTATTTGAAAGACTTATCTAGGTGTTTTTTGTTATATTTCAATTCATGAGGATGGACATGGGGGTGTGATAAAAATAATTACCATGTCCCTTTCATACACTATTATCTCTTTGTGTTTATACCCTACTCATCAAAATATGTTGATGTCCTCTTTGACTTTAATGGATGCTCCCTTAGTACCACCAAAATTTATGCTTCCAATGAGGTTGTTGAGAGTATGTCATTTTGGCATTGGTTCACTGACTCAGTACTTGAAGCTAATTGGATCATATGTGGAAAATTAAATATGATTGAATCCATAGAACGAAAGGAGGGATTACTCCCCATGTGGTGATGTGATGACAAAAGAGAGGAATTGTTTTACACGTGTAAAGATATTATATTTCATAATTATAATCACTACTGCCACATTCTTTCCTCATCATCACATGGTTCAAATGGTCCAATTTTTGTTAAGGAAATCAAAGAGTGCCAAAAATATTAGATCAAATTTTTATTATAGAGAAAAATATTTTCACTTTTGTTAGTATTTTCTACCATAATTTTTTTATCATCCATAATGATTTTCTTTAAAACAACCTTTATATCAAGTTTTAAATTGAATTGTCTACTCCTCAAGTAAGGAATCTTCATATGAAATTTTATCTTAATACTGCTCACCTACAACAGTCTAGGACCAAGAAAAAAATCATCAAAAAATTTACCCTTGCCCCTCATCACTTTAGATCATTTGGTTGTATTGATTGTTTGAATAATCCTATCAGTTAAACAAAAAAAAATGTATTAATGGTCGAAAAGTATGTGATTTCCATTGTAGAGATCATAAGGCCTCATACTGTGAATAATTTTAATCTTCATAAGAATTGAAGCATTCTCCCTTCAATGAGTATTTTCAAAACATTTTTTCATATGAAAACACTGGCTCAATGTAGTGGAGTATTATCAATCTCGGGGAGTTCAAATATGTGCATGCATACACTAGTTAAAAATCATACATAGAGATTCAAATGAATTCTTTGATCTCCTTAATTTCCTACAAGGAGTTGATTATGTCAAAGCCATCTGATAATCTACTTTTCATCTTACACGCCTTCCAATATTTTGAAATCTTTTGTTTATCCCTGTCATGGTTTTTTTATTTTTTAACCATCCACTCTTTAAATGGAACATTCTCAAGACAAATACCTCAAATTGGGTCTTTATAAACTTATAGGAGGACAATGGGTTGCATGTGATCAACTTCTCTCCAATGAGGATATTGAGGTAGATGTTATGAAAATGGTTGTTGACAAATCCCCTGGTATTGATGGGTTTCCCTAGAAATTCTATTAATTTTTATGCGATAAAGTGAGTCCATATTTACACAATGTGTACCTTGAAGCTATTCAAACCAATTACCTCAACAAACTAATTAGTTAAGATAATATCAAATCCATTCCAAACTCTATGTATGTAGATCTTATCATTAGTTGTAACCCTATTTAATATCTTAATGTCTCCCATAAAATCATTTCTAAATCTCTTTTGATTAGGGTTAAGTAGTTTCTACCTCTTATTTTTTGCCTTGATCGAAGATATTTCATTCACAACAAATATATCCTTGATAACATTATTATTGTTTAAGAAGGGATAGAATGGGATCACAGGTTTTACCATAAGGATCTACTTATCAAAATGATTTTCAGAAAGCTTATGAAAGAATTTAATGGTATTTCATTTTGGTTATGCTTCAAACTATAAGGTTTGGATCTATATTTATTAGCACTATTAAAATGCTTTTCTAGGATGTTAGTGACTACATCACCATTAATGGAATTGAATATAATTAGTTTGTTATTTTTTATCTATATGATAAGGTTATCCTCTTTCCCCTTTTCTAAATGTGTTGGCTATAGAAGATTTTAGCTATTTTTTAGAAGACTATTATTCCATATGGTTAGTTACGGATATTGCTCATTCTCACATAAAATTGGTTAATAGACACTTTGTTACTAATTCCTTCCCCACATGGGTTGAAGATAATAATTCCATTTCTAAATCCATGTAATGCCTATAGGTATTTTATTTAGCTTCTAGCTCCTCCATTCAATGGAAGAAAACCTAATGCTACAAGTAATATTTTTTCTTGTTTTCCTATTTAGTTACTTCAATATAAGTGGCATTTAATTTATTTGGAGCAAAATTTAATTATTTAGGCATTCCCATTGTTTTTCAATCCACTCCATATTTTAAAAAAAAATTGAGGACCAAAGGTTTGACAAAAAGTTAGCCATTGCATCTCTGAACCACTCTCTATAGTTTGAAATTTTCAATTTTGTTCTAATGTATAGGCGTCCACACATATTATATTACTCTTATTAATATCCTTATAAGGCTACCTATGCCAAACTATAAATAATTATGATGGACTTCTTGTGGGAAAAATCTATATAAAATATAATATTTCATTGAGTTAGTTGATATATCTACTCTAAGCTAAGATCTATAGGAAGCCTTGGTCTTTTAGATATTAGAATCTAATGATATGTCATGAGTGATAAATGGATCATCCATGCCTTAGATGGTGATGAATCATGGAAAATTCTAATCATAAAATGAATTGTATCACTCAAGACAATCATATGGGAAATAGAGCCTATAAGGGCTTGAATATCCAAGCTCTCATATTCACACATGTCTTTGTTAGCATTTTTTGAACATTTATTATAACTAATATATAAAATTCTTGGGAGATTATCAAAATGCAATTAATTTGGGATAGAGATTGGTTTTATAAGTGAACTTTCTCTTAGTTCTCACTCTTTGTGGTGGTCTCCAATTATTAATTTTAATGAGGCTCCCTTGTTTTTCCTTGGATTAAAAGTCTTTGCAGTAATATAAAATGACCAAATTGGTAGTTTGAGTGTGACTTATGACACCCAATACATAGGTGTTGTTTTCATGCTCTGGTGTCCCTTATAGACACCTTTTTTCTCATTTCCAATCATCAGTGAGCTTTCTAAATTAACATTGTAGCTCAGCCAGACTCTATTTCCCAAGCCAACCCAGATCCCCTAGGTCCCAAACCTGAAGGATAAGAGTGCCACACCTAGAATATAGTGTTGGGCTAAGGATGTCCCATTTTTTCCACTCTTATCTCTTTAGAATTTAAAACCAAATGGTCATTTCCATCTGATTCCTATCCTTTATCATGTCAACCTAGTGCGAATACATTTGACCCATGACAGATAGCTCCTTATAAAATACCATTCAAAGTTTGATTAGAAAGGAGGTGAAAAATCTTACAAAGCAAGTAGGAATTCAATCAAATCACTAAGGCAAACTTCCTTATTCTCTACATGCAGTAAACCAACATAGCTACAAATATATTCAAACCATCATAATAGACCCTAACCACCTCAAGCACTCTCAATTTGAAATTTTTTCATTCACATCACACTATTACACAAAGTACATCAAGTGGGAGAACTACATATAGCTTGATACCTCTTCAGAGTATTGGTATATAGGCATCATGCCCATACAAAGGGTATGGATTACACATTTAGTGCATATTACACACTAACCCCACCATTTTTGTAAGTGATTCAAACCCCTATTTTATCAAGTATGATAGAGGGTTAGGGTTTTGAAGATTAAATAATCACTATAGTGATCTCTATAGACACTCAATACATAATATTTCATAAGCAGCCTCACACAAAAACAATGGAAAGAGCCTAGAAAGCTTTGGTCTCTATGACCAATTTAAACAATGGTACAAGTAAACTACAATGCCAGACCTTGAAGTGTCCTATTTTTTGTGCTCTTATACTTTTACTGAATGAAATATAGATCCTCATTCATGACACTGTTCCAATCCTTTACAACTAGTTTTAGCCTCTATCTTAGCTGTCTCAGTC
The DNA here is from genome assembly GCA_037957365.1 of Torreya grandis. Taxonomy (NCBI): domain Eukaryota; kingdom Viridiplantae; phylum Streptophyta; class Pinopsida; order Cupressales; family Taxaceae; genus Torreya; species Torreya grandis. Next base: position 90,595 of record JARHVA010006279.1, read on the forward strand.
TAGTTTCAAGCTAAGACATATTTCTCCTTATTTATTGTTATATTTAGAAAGTTAAAAAAGACAAATAAATTATACAAATCAAGATTGTAATTGTTTCAATATTATTTATTGACTTATTAATCATAAACTTTGATTAAAATAGGAGTAAAAAAAATGAAGTCATATAAAATGTCCAAATTGGTAGTTTGAGTGTGACTTGTGAGACCCAATCCATAGGTCCTTCTTGCATGTTTTTGTGACCCTTCTAGACACAATTTTACTCATTTTCAATCATCTGTAGATTTCCAAATGGCCGTTACAAATCAGCTAGATTCTATTTCTCTAGCCAATTATAATCCCCTAGGTCCTAAGCCTATTTGATAGGAACATCGTACCTAGACTATAGCACTAAGCCCTAGGATGTCCCATTTTTGACACTCTTATCCCTTTACAATTTGAGCCCAAATGGTAATTTTCATCTGATTCTTATCATTCATCATGTCGGCCTAGCATGAATACATTTGACCCATGATCAATAGTTTCATATAAAAGCCCTTAGAAAGGAGGTGAAAAATATTACAAAGCAAGCAAGAATACAAACAAAGAACTAAGATAAACTTCCCTATTTTCTACATACAATCACCCAACATAGATGAAAACATATTGAAACCCTCATACTAGTCCCTAACCACCTTAGGCACTCTCAATTTCATATTTTGCATCTGAATCATAGTATTGTACAAAGAACATCATGTGGGAGAACTACATATGGGTTGATCCCTCTTCAGAGTATTGGTATGTAGGTAACGTGCCAAAAGAAGAGGTGTGGATTACACTTTCATTTCATATTACACACTAACCACACCATTTATATAAGTGATTCAAACCCCATTTTATCAAATATGATGGAGGATTAGGGCTTTAAAGATTAAATCATCTCTATAGCGAGCTTCATCAACATTCAACACTCAAGATTTCATAGGCAAGCTCACACAAGTACAACCCAAAGAACCTAGAAAGCTCAGGTCTCTATGACTAGTTTGGACAACAACAGAAGGAGTGGACTATAATGTCAGACCCTAAACTGTCCTAATTTTAGTGCTCCTATCTTTTTGCCTAAAAAAATCCAAATTCAAATTCACAACATTTTCATAGTCTTGTACAAATAATTTCATCCTATTTATTAGTCTTCTTAGTCCAATTTCAAGCTAAGTTATTTTCTCTTTATTTATTGATATTTTTGAAAAGGTAAAATGACAAATAAATTATACAAATTAGAGCTATAATTATTGTAATATTATTTACTAATATATTAATCCATACCCTTAACTAAAATAGGAATAAAACTCCATTATTTCCAAATAAGTTAAATCATTTCGTGAGCCCAACTTACTTCATTTATGCACAAAAACCCTATAAATCCTAGGGAAAATTTCTTGATAATTTTTTTAGGATCTTTTTCTAATCTTTCCTACATATTTAAAACAGAAATTCACATTTAATTTTTAAATTTTACCATAATAATTTTTAAAATCATTTCTTTAAATCCCTAGTTATACTATTCTAGGACATATTACTTTTAGAGGTATCACCTTACACATAAATCAAATTTCACAAAAAAATCACAGATAGATATTACTTATTTCAAAACATTTCTTGCAAATAATAAGTCCATATTCGGTCCTATCATGTATATGAATGATGAAGTTTAATATGTGTTAATTCAAAGCTTCATTCTTTCCCTTACATGCCTAGTTTTTATATTATGGGATGATATTATCACATTCATTGATAAACATGTTATGACACCTCTTGACTCACCTCCCTTGGAGCCTCTATCCCATGCTGAGTCATATTTCATGGTCCATTTTAATCTTCCTTAGGTTACTACCCATCACTAAAGAGCCTAGTTGACACCCTTTTTCCCTTCACCACCTTGACTTATCGATTATCTACGCTCTCCTCCCGTAGCTACTACTAGTCCTATATGGCTAGTAGATAATGCAATCAGAGTTGTTACTCGGCATGACATCATGGATCCCTTACATAGTCAAAAACCATGAAACCCTCTAATTCCTTCTCATCCCAATCCCAACTTACCTGCATAATAAAATCTACATAGCGCATATCATATTGTTGATCAACTACAAAATACACCAGCTAAGATTTCCATGTTGGAATTGCTCCATAAATCAAATGTATTCAAGGATATTCTTTATTAGGTACTCACTCAAACTTCTATGCCTATCAATTAAGATCCTTCTTATTTTACATTAGTCATCAACATAATAAAAACTATAGAAGATGCAATTTCTTTTAATAGTGATAACATGCCTTCTCAAATACTTATTGATCAAAAGTTACCATTATTCATACAAGCTCAAGTAAAAATCAATATAGTTAAGAGAGTTATAGTTGATAGTGGTTTCAGACTTAATATATGTAATATTACATTTTTACAAACAATAGGCTTAGATATGTCATCCATGCAAAAGTCATATAATAAAATTAGAGGTTTTGATGATACACCAAGACAAACATTATGAACCATTTCTTTGGATATCATGTAAGGGTCCAAAACCCTCTCTACATAGTTATAGGTCATGTCAGGTCCTCTTCATTATAACCTTTTACATGGATGACCTTGGATATATGTTATGGGGGTAGTTCCATCTACTCTTCATTAATGTGTTAAGTGTATCCATGAAGGATACATATACACATGCCCAATAGATAACTAGCCATTCAGATATTATTAAATTATAGAGTCATTTTTGACTATTTTACCAGTTGGGACACCTCATATAATAGTTCAAGCACCACCTCATCAAATTTCTCTTAACCATATACATACATGTGAGGTAGGACATACTAGCACATCTCACACTCTTCCACTTACAGTTGTTTCTTTAGCTCTAGATACTAAGTCAGTCATAGCAGCTTCAACCATTTTAGCTACTCCAATAGTCATAATTACTATCCCTATTATAATTATGAAATCACTGATAACAGTTTTATCATTCCCTATCGATTCCACAAATATATATCCTCAGGCAATTATAGTTACTCCATTAGCTATAAATATTCATGTAGCACCACCATCTTTTGCTACTATAGTTGATGAGATCCCCATATCATAGTTACCCCTTATGGTAAATTTTGAGTTACCATATATGCATGATGGTGATAAAGATTCTTAGGCTACTTTAGATGATTATATGACACCCACACTCATAAATGACTATTTGTGTGTATTGAAATTTACACCAGTTGGCCCAAGAGAGTACCAAGATGATAATAGAGCCCTCATCAAACATCCTACATCACTCTTATCACCTTTCACTACATTTTCAAGATATACTACACATTCATGACCACAAATAGATCATTTGACATATACAATTCACATGGTTACCTTTATGGATATAGAACTAGTCTTTCAAATTCAGGTAGGCAGCACACAACATCAACCACAAATTATGCTACAAATGTTACTTGATCATGGATTAATCACATTACCTATAGTAAAACATAGATATATTAGTAGGTTATCATGATAGGATGGTCACCCATTTTATCTCTTTCATAGAATCATAGGCCATGCCACAGACTCATGTATGGATTTACAACAGAGATTGGATAAACTATAAGTTCAATGTACTATTTAGATTCTATCACCATCAGCACCAGATCCACCACTACCACCAAGGTTGTCTACTACCAAAGATAAATGACCTAAAGAAGAACCAATATCTTCACAACTAGAGAACCCCTTAGTTCACCTTTGATAGTATGATAGCATTATGAGTGATAGATCTTTGACTACATAAAAAGCATATAGTTACTGACACCTGAAGAGATAACCACCATGTACATAGATCTTGTGGTATACGATGACACTTACGATGATGATCATGAGGCATTTGATGATGTAAATGATCCCTTCCTCCAAATCCATCCCCAATAGGATCCATCCTTGAAACCTTTACCCCCTTTAGCTTAGTCTTTTACATCATTATGTACATAATTTACTTTTTTTAACTTGTAGATAGTTCCTTTTTACTTACCTATACATAATTTCTCAACTTTCATTTACATAACTACTTTTCAAATTTTATGTACATAGTTTCATTATGATTCCTTGTACACACATTATATTAAAATACTAAAAATAATATAAAATTTCAAAATACAAAAACATTCAAATAACTCTAAACAACATAAACACTTTTAAATGGTATGCATTATCCTTGATTTACATTCCTACTACCATGCTAGACTTACATTTTTGTTCTATGATATTTTTTGTCAATTTATCTACATTACCATGCTTCACTTGATCTTCTTTGAGTGTGTGCAGTGACACCTACATCTTTGATTTCTTCACTTTACCCATTGAGGGGGCATCTTACTTTTAAATTATAGACATACATTGACATATCTATCCACCAGGGGCATCTTATACATGACTACACCATCCAATTTATAGCATTCCTACACCATAGACTCTAGTTATCATTTTGATGTAAATTACTTATTATCTTACACAAATTACTCTATAGACATGCACTAGTATATAGCACTTGTGTATTTCTTAGCATCTACCTAGTCTTGTACTCCATGTTTTGCATATTTTCACTTTTTAGTTTGATTAGTTAAAAATGATTATATTTCCATCATTTACATGCCTTCCTTTCTTGCTTTGATTAGCTAGATATGATTGCATTTAATTAGTCCCTATTTTGTCTCTTATATGTGCCTTAAGACATTTTCCAATGTCATTTTCTTATACTCTTCTAGGTGCTTGTGGCCCTCATGCCAACCTTGATTATTTTTAATTATATGTGTATGTGGGCATTTGAATATGCCTTGTATGTTTAATTTCTAATTTGCATGACATATGTCCATGTCCCTTATTTGCTTGGCCCATTGGCCACTTTTGTATGCTTCTTGCTTCTTATCTTGCATGTTTGTTTGCTTGTTTGATTCTCAATTGTTTGTAATGCCCTGATCCACATCATGCATTATCTTGATTTATTAGATGCCATGATGGACATCATACTCCATCCCTCCTTGGAAACTGACAACTAATAAATAACATTTCTAGTTTCAATACAGTATATTGTACATGTTATTACATTATTAAATCTATCCAGGTATACCCCTATTGATCTAACAATCTCTAAAATAGACTATGTTATATCATGAGACATATTTTTGATTATCATTATTATATATTTATTTTGAGGGTAGTCATTGTAGGGTCTTTATTCATACCATCAAAAGAGGTGGAAAAAGATAAGGGTTTTGTCTCTGAGATCATAGCCTTCTACTGGTCATAAAATAGTTTTCAGAACATTCAAAACCCAAACTAGGTAAAATAGACTAGAAAGATAGTAATGAATACATAATAGTGCCCAGAAATAATAAAGGACAAGAGTTCCATACTTGGACTACAACATCGGATAATAAAGTGTCCTATTTTTGGCACTCCTATCCAAATAATAGAAAATCTAGATTTTCTAGAAACAAATCAAAAGGTAAGTTCAGTTATAGTTTTATCAACTATAGTTTAGTTCAGATTGGGGAATTTCAATAAAAAGTTTCTCAAAGTTTCTAGATATAGGAAGCATAATGCACATCATGATGGTTCTCACTTCTAGTTTTAGATTGGGTAGTTGGTACAACTTATAGATTAGAATCCATGTTACAGACACCAATGATTGGGGGCAATGTGTGTGGCACATTTTGACTTCTTTTATTTTTAAGTTTAATAGATTATAAATGTATTCTCAGTAGTTACATGTCTTATTCCATTTATAGGTGGTTGGCATCACTTCAGAGTGGATTTCATATAAGCCTATTTCTCAGTTTTGGAGTGGCTTTCATGAAAGCCTAATCTCCACCTTTTAGAGTGGCCAAAATTGACCTAGTTCTCAGTACACATTCGAATATCCATGCCACATTGTCAGATTACAATGCATTCATGGGATTTAGGAGCCTTTTCATAGGACACGTATTCATATTGGTATCAATTCATAGATTCACTTAGTGGGTAATGATGGATCAAAAAGATTTGCTAGTCTTTGTATTCTTTAGCCACCTCCTCAGAGGGATTTGACACATAGTCTCAACATTGATTAAAACATGCATGACCACATAACTTAACTTAGTGGTAAATTATGGAGCCAAAGGGTCAGCCTTTGTATTCTTCAGACACTCTTAGGGAATTGAGCACTCATCTCTATTCATGATATTACTTTTGGTAAAATGCATACTCAGCATCTCTCACCATCATTCAACAACATAATAGGTTTTGTATTAGTTCATGTACCTAGTGAGGTGTATTCATTACTTTATCTTCCTCTCTTTTTTACAAAGCTTTTGTACATTATTATTTTAGATATATCATGTCTAGTAAGGACTGATCTACTCCTTTTTCTATTTTGCAAATTTACACTTCACAATGTGCTCTCTCTATGCACACTCAACATCACACATTTTCATAGACTTCACCCTTGCAGGTAAGTTCAGGTATGCTTTCTACTTTTCCATTATCCTAGTATTTGACTTTGCTACATCACTATAATAAAGGGGGAAGAAAATATAGTCTTATAAAATGTCTAAATTGGTAGTTTGAGTGTGGATTATGACACCCAATCCATAGCTCCTTCTTGCATGCTTTTATAACCCTTCTCGACACCTTTTTTATCATTGTTAGTCATTCATAACTTTCCAAACAGTCATTCTAGCACAGCCAAACTCTATTTCCTAGTTGAATCCTAATATCTCACATCTCAAGCCTATAGGATAGGAGTGCCACACATGGACTATAGTGTTGGGCCATAGGGTGTCCTATTTTTATTGTTTTTGTCCCTTTACCATTTGAGCCTAAATGGTCATTTTCATCTGATTCCTATCCTTCATCATGTCAGCCTAGCATGAATATATTTGACTCATGAGAAATAGTTACTTATAAAATCCCATTCAGCGCTCAGTTAGAAAAGATGTGATAAAAATCAAGAAAAAATACAAATAAAGAACTAAGGTAAACATCCTCATTCTCTACATATAGTCACCCAACATAATTGAAAACATATTCAAACCCTTATACCAGTCTCTAACCACCTCAAACACTCTCAATTTGGAATTTTTTCATCCATATCACACTATTGCACAAAGCACATAAAGTGGAAGAACTACATATGGCTTGATCCCTCTTAAGAGTATTGGTATATAGTAAAAATGCCCACACAAGTGGTGTGGATTACACATTATATGGATATTATATAATAAATCCCCCCCACCATTTATCTAAGTGATTCAAACCCCATTTTATCAAGTATGATGGAGGGTCAGGGTTCTGAAGATTAAATTATTTCTATATCAAGCTTCATCGACATTCAACACTCAAGATTTCACAAGCAGGCTCAAATAAGAGCAACAAAAAGAACCCAAAAATCTTAGGTGTTTAGGACCAATTTGGACAATAGTAATAGGAGTGGACTAAAACACTAAACCCTAAAGTGTTTTCTTTTTATCACTCCTATCCTTTCACCGAATGAAAGGTTAGGAGTGACAAAATAAATTATACAAATTAAGAATATAATTACAATAATATTATTTACTAATTTATTAATTCAAACCCTTAACTAAAATAGGAATAAAACTCCATTATTCCCAAGTAAGTTAAATCAGTCTTTGACTATTAACAAAAGGTCTGAAAGTCATTTCTAACCTCTTTTACAAGTAAACTATGAACTAGGTGCCTTAGATACTTTAAAGAATAATTATCAATTACATGCCAATGATCAACATATATTTTTGATATTTGGATAACCATTCCTAATGTCTATGTCCACAAGATAAGTGTTCAATCACCCTCCAAATTGTGAAGATACTAGAAGGGGATAGTTGAGACCCCCTTCCACTAGTATAAACTCTATCTAGGTTATCAACTCCAATCTCAACAATATATTAAAATTAATGCTCATAACGCTAGATGGAAATTCAATTCCGTAGAGCAAGTGTGAAGAAGAATATTTAAGCATGTGTGGACTACTATTGTTGAGTCCAAATAAGCACACTCCTTGTGTTTTATTTTTCACTGCAGACTCCTAATAAGTATACATTTGGTGCACCTTGGAATTGCACATCTTATTTATTTTATTTGCAACCATGTAGAGTCTCTAAAGCATATTTTTTGGTTAAGTAAGATTTTTGAAAATCCATGGAATTAAATTCACACCCTCTTCCAACCCTTCCATCTAGAAATGTTTGCCTAGAATATTATGATTGTAAAACACTCAACCATGATTCTTACAAAATTCACACAAATTTGACATATATTTGGTGCAAAGATTTTCTTTCACTTATTGAATAATATAAATGAGGCTATTTTTAATAATGTTATACTTGATGGTTATTTAATATTGCTAATAGGATTAATGTTACTTCTAATTTTATGTTTAAGATTAAGCTTCACAATAATAAATTTTATCTAAAGGTGACGTACCTCCAACTTTTTTTGATTGTTAGGGTAGTTCCCATTTTTTTGTTAACAGAGTCCTTCCATACTCTCCTATCAATCAATTGCCTCCATGTGATCAAGGGTATGGATAATGGAGGAGGACCTATTCCTACAAAAGGTGCCACAGTGGATCCCTTCATAAACATTTTTTATCCCCATCTTCATGTCTTCAAATTGGAGCTAGTGATAGTGATGGTCCTAGCCACTTTGGGTGGTCTACACCTCAAAACACAAAATTCCCTCACATGGAACATGCTATTTTTTCAACCAAGCCAGATAATACTGAAGAAAAAGATAAAAATATAGAAATTAATGATTGGAACCCTTTACCTGATTATTCATACCCTTTGATAGGTAGTGGAGGAAGTGTGGTGGGGGTTGTGATGATAAATAAAATTATCCTCCACACCCTCACCCAGAATTTATTTTTTATCCCATTGTTTAGTTTTCTTTCATCATTTTTAGTTTCTTTTATATGTCTTCGACTCCTTATTTTTCCATATCTTTTTGTTGAAAAATTATTTGAATACTATTAAGCTAAGTATATAATATTTTTAGATTTACATTCATATGACTTTGGAGTGTGACTAATTCCCCTCTTTTTTAGTCCTTGGCATGGAAAATTTAAGTATAGGAATCAATTAGAGAAATTATTTTAGTCAACCAACAAATGAACAAGAAGTATTTTTTTATACTATTAGTAAATGCATTTTTAGAATCTGGATCTATAAACCAGAATGCTTTTGACTAAACTATGAACCAAATTAAGAAACAAACAAGAGGCCAAAATACACCAATCCCCCTCACAATCATCATAATGGCCATGAACATTGTTATAAACATTACCACAGAAACTGTGGGCCCTAAAAACATCACCATGGCCATGACAAGCCCACAAACATCTCCATCCATCATAATCGACCTAACATGCGACCAAGGTTTTAACCTAGGTGGGGATAGACATAGTCAAACCACTTTAACCAATTCACCCTACTTTAAAAAGAAGTATTTTTATTTAATGTTGAATTTTAAAATGTTTTTATTCAATTTACACAACTTTGAGAGAAAATTATCTTTTAAAACTATTTATTTAATAGATATGACAAATTTTTTATATTCTTGTAATACAATTTTTCTAATACCATATATTCATTAGGTACCAACCAATTAATTAATATTTGCAATATTTCACTATACAATATAATTGTCATTTACTATTAAGTGATCAAGATGTACATGATAAAAATAAATGAATGTTATTTGGCTATCTTAAAAGTAATGAGTCATACAAATATTTAAACACCTACCCTTACCTTTCAATTCATCAAGTAATCACATCCAAAATCATGCCCTTATCTTTATTATACTGGAGGAAATCAATTTGAAGAATTATGGTTAGATTCATCTCATGTTTTAGGATATTCCCTAGTTATGAATCTAAAAACTAAAGTTTTTTGTATGTATCATGAACTGCCACATGTGAGGAGGGTTTAACTATGTTGTAACTATTTGTGTATGTTGTTATCAATGTTAGTGTTTCTAAGGATTGTCAAATATCATCCTATATATAGTAAAGAGGGAAAGGAATACTCTCATAACACAAAAAGTATCCATTAAAAATCACTTGTGGCCTATTACGGGGATTGTAGTATCTAACAATTTATTTTTTGGATGCTATATAACATTGATTTTAGTCACCCATGGACAAATCATTTTGACATTGGATAAGCCCATACACATGATATATATAATATTTATTGAAAGATATAATACTAAAAGATATATAATATAATATAATATAATATAATATAATATTTATATATTCAAATATAATAGTAAAATATATTAAAATATAAATCATATTATATAATATATATTTTATATAAACAAATATTAAAAAATATATTTATAATATTAATATAATAACTAATATTTAATATATACAACTAATTTTTTCTTCTTCTTTTCAAATGTGTTCCCCTAATCCTCTTCCTGCTCCCAGCTAAATGGTGATCCTGCGCTACTTGGTAGAAGCTCTCAGCATTCCTTCAGGTAACAATCTTTTATGTCTAGTGATTCTAGGTGCAAGGATAATGCGATGCATAAGATGGATGCTACGTAGAAGACTAAATTTGTACAGAAGCCTGATGTAGTGTATAAAATTGATGTCATGCAGATGAAGGATGTCATGTGAAATATTGATGCTATAGACATAGGGCACATGGATGACTCAAAATAGATCTACAAGTATAATCAAGCATAGAAAGAAGCATCGACCAAGTTTGGAGTTGTAAATGGATCCCCTAGCCCTTCGACCATAATGTCTATGATTAGTTCTAGGATAGGAGCCTAGAACTAAAAAATTCACTTTTCACCTCTGTTGCTAACAAAGGTTTGGATTTCATGGAGATAAAATCTATGGTGGACTCTAGAAGCCTGAATCTTTGACTCAAAACATTTCCTAAGAAAATATCTCGTAAGGTAGATTCAAGCACAGATCCCAAACCTCTCAAACCTGCATCTTCTAACCCTTTTATGATCTTTTGTGAGGAGTTCAGAAAAGTGATCAAATCAAAATAATTATTCTTAGCCCTATGTGTCATCTATAAATTCATGGATCACTGGCCAAAACTTCAAAGGCTTCATGCTTGGATCTTGAAGCATTAACAACCCCTACTAATAGGTTATCTTGATATTTACCCTTGTGTAAAAAGTTTCTTTATCATTTTTATTCATAATATTGAGGATAAGGAAAAGATTGAAAACTAATTATGGTGATTAAATCACCAACCCATTGCCATCAAACAATGGTCCCATGCGATCAATCCCCTTACTAAGCCACTTAATTTAAAACCAATTTTAGTTTGCCTGCCTCATTTGCCTCTATAATTTTGGATAAAATCTAACCTGAATTCTATTGGTAAATCACTAGGTGAATATATACAAATGTACCTAGATACTGATCATTTCTACCACACTACTTTTTCTAGGATTTTGATGAATATAAACACTTCAAAGAATCTTCCTAAAAATATCACCGTGTAAGTTAGGGGATATTCTTGGGCCCAACCCCTTGATTATGAAGCTTTGTTGTCTCACTTTCATAACTGATTTAAAAGAGGTCATTTGATAAAAAATTGTATTTCCTTAAAAAAAAGGTTCTTTCTAGTGGAAAGACTCCCTCGTCGACCACCTATGGGTGTTCACTAAAGAATATTAGACTAATTCTGATAGCGATTATTCTACTTCAACTTTGGAAGATCTTGAATACCATATCTGAAATGAGGACCTTAAACTTCCCCATCTTTATGAAGATGAATTAAAGAAGGATATAATCTCTCTAAAGAAGGATACAGTCTCGATTATCCCCTCCACTTTAGCCACCTCTTCTAAGAAG
>JARHVA010006279.1:107500-172500 GCA_037957365.1 Torreya grandis
AAGCACTCAAATAAAACATTGTTTTATTCTATTGTGTAGATTAAGTATTTTATTCAATAGTGTTTATTTTTAATTAAAAATTTGATGGCATTCATCATGTATCCTATAATAGGTCTCTCTATGTTGTCTATTCCCAATTAATTTTACTCCTCTTCCCAAAATTCATCAATATTTATCTCGAAGATAAACAAAGGCCACATATAAAAATTTCATTGCTTTAGGAACATGACACAAATAAACACACAATATATATAAATAAACTGAGAATTGAACTATTGCAAAGAATTTTAATTTATGATCCCCTCATAGTGAATTTAGCAAGCAAGAACATGAATTATTAAAATTTGAAACTTGTTGATTATAGTGAATATTTAATTCAAAAGATAATAATTATTATTATGGTGTAGTATCTTAAAACTAACAACGTGTGGCTTCTTCAGGATTATAAGTAAGGATTTTATTGGAAGGATACATGAACCTATTAAAAAAATTTAATAGTGAAATATGGCTATTTTTTTTAAAAACATTTGTTTGGGATGAAATATTATATTTAAGGATTTTCTATTTGTTATCTTCATACTTGATTTTATATTATTTTAATATTATAAATATTTAATGTTTAGTTAAATTGTATTATCTAGAGAAGTTACAAATTTATCATTGTAGTGGTTGGGGAGCTCTTATCTTTAATGGAGTTGAATTTAAAAAGTTATATTAAGCTAAAGTAGTGGTGCCAATATATGGTCAGCTAATTGTTCTTAATTATCTTAGATTGAAATGTTGAGGTAGTTTTAAAAAGCTTCCAAGCAATTTTGAAAAATTTGCTTCATTAGAATATCTAAATTTGGAGGTTTGCTATGGACATCTTAATCTTCCATGTAATTTTAGAAAATTTTGTTAGAATATATAAATTTAGATGCTTGTTAGGGACATATGGATCTTATAATTTTGAGAAACTTACTTTGGGGGATTCTTGTTCTTTTTTATAATTTTTATTTTTTTCAAGTAATGCCAGTTGTTTACATTATTAGTGGTAAATATTTTTTGTTATGTACTATGGGATAAATTAAGATATTGAGAACCTCGTGGGACTGTATATGTGAATAATAGTTTAATGGGTTGGGAACATGTTGGGTAATTTTAAAATTGATAGATACAATTCATTTAAATTAATGTATTTATTGAAGGGCAAGGTGGGGAAGCAGATTTTTTTATTGTCATTTTAATGTTATGTATTATGGGATAATTTAAGAGTTCAAAAATCTCATGGGAATAGATAATTTTGAAGAGGGTTCAGGGATCGTATATGTGAATAATAATTTAATAAGATAAAGTAATTTTAAAATTCATAGATATTTTTTATCTTAATGTGTTTATTGAAGTATAAGGTGGGAAAGATGATTTTTTACATGTACATAAGTTTTGAATATTTAGGCTAGGTCTGCTAAGTAAAAATGTGGATACAATAAAAATGTAAAGTTTCAAAAAAATATTTGAATGACTTTCTTTGGTTTTGGATTAATTAATTAGAAATTGTTTCTCTATTATGTATGTATTATGATAATTATAATTTATTTTTGTTTTATTTAGACATAATATATTTATCAATATTATATTTGGGTGAAGTTGTAAATAGCATTATCTTTTTAGAGGCTAACGTTCACACTAATACATAATTTTATTGTATATCTTTAAGATCAAATCATAACTTCTCAAGGGTTGATTTCATTTATTTTAGGTTGAAAACTTCTAATCTTTTAGTATTTTAAAGCTTTTAATTGTGTGCTTTCTCATTCTATGCATCTAACCTGAGTGATATATTTTTATTACATTTTAGTCTTATGCTAACACGAATTATAAAGAATTCTCACATCATTTCACCTCAATTTACTTATTAAGGAAACAATTTGTCTATTATGAATAAAAACCTTGTATTTTTTATATATTTAGAAAATGTGTATTCACAAGATGTATCTTATAAACGATGCAATTATGATGACTAAAAATGTAACTAGAACTGAGTAGTTATCTTATGTTTTTACTTTGAAAATATGATTAAAATTATATATTAATTTATGAATGTTTATTGTACAATTGGATAATTTTTATGATAAAATAAATAATAAATGTTGTATAAATGCCTACTTGAGATAATAATGAATTAGTGATATAGGTTATTAAAATTAATAAAACTTGATGTTACTATATTTTTTGTGTAGTTTTGTATTTACTTCTTACTAATTGTAATAGTTATTAATAATCATGATAGAATCTAGAATAACTAAGAAACATTTTATAGACTTTTGGTTTAAAATTAATTATCAAGAGTACCCTTAAGGGGCTCATACAACAAGGCCTAAAAATATGTATAAAAACCCTTAGGTGATTCCTCAATGGTCACAAAGCAACAAACCTCTACCACTCAATAGGCAGTGCCACCACATATTATGAAAGGTAACCATCAATCACGTTGATTATGTCAAATCTCATCTAATAATCTACTTTTCATCTTACACACCTTCCAATATTTTGAAATCTTTTGTTTATCACTATCATGGTGTTTTGGTTTTTTAACCCTCCACTCTTTAAATGGAACATGCTCAAGACAAATACCTCAAATTGGGTCTTTATAAACTTATAGGAGGACAATGGGGTGCATGTGATCAGATTATCTCCAATGAGGATATTGAGGTAGATTTTATGAAAATGGTTGTTGAAAAATCCCCTGGCCTATTTAATATCTTAATGTCTCCTATAAAATCATTTCTAAAGCTCTTTTCATTAGGGTTAAGTAGTTTCTACCTCTTATTGTTTGCCTTAATCAAAGATATTTCATTCATAACAAATATATCCTTGATAACATTATTATTGTTTAAGAAGGGATAGAATGGGATCAATAGGTTTTACCATAAGGATCTACTTATAAAAAATGATTTTGAGAAAGCTTATGAAATAATTTAATGGTGTTTCATTTTCGTTATGATTCAAACTATAAGGTTTGGACCTATATTTCTTAGCACTATTAAAATGCTTTTCCAGGATGTTAGTGACTACATCACCATTAATGAAATTGGATATAATTAGTTTGTTATTTTTTTCTCTATATGTCAAGGTTATCCTCTTTCCCCTTTTCTAAATGTGTTGGCTATTGAAGATTTCAGCTATTTTTTAGAAGACTATTATTCCAAATGGTTAGTTAGGGATATATTATTTCCTCAATCTCACATAAAATTGGTTGAAGATAATAATTCCATTTCTAAATCCATGTCATGCCTATAGGTGTTTTATTTAGCTTCTGGCTTCTCCATTCAATGGAAGAAAACCTAATGCTACAAGTAATATTTTTTATTGTTTTCCAATTTGATTACTTCAATATATTTGGGGGACAATTTAATTCTTTAGGCATTCCCATTGTTTTTCAATCCACTCCATATTTTAAAAATTTTGAGGATGAAAGGGTTGACAAAAAGTTAGCCATTGGATCTCTAAACCACTCTCTATAGTTGGAATTTTTCAATTTTGTTCTAATGTGTTGGCTTCAAAACATATTCTATTACTCTTATTAAGATAATTCTAAGGCTTCCTATGCCAAACTAGAAATAATTATGATGGAATTATTATGGTTAGACTCCATAGAAAATACAATATTTCATTGAGTTGGTTGATATATCTACTATAAGTTAAGATCTTTAGGAAGCCCTGGTCTTTTAGATATTATAATCTAATGATATGTCATGAGTGATAAATGGATCATCCATGCCTTAGATGGTGATGAATCATGGAAAATTATAAACATAAAAGGAATTGTATCACTCAGGACAATCATATGGGAAATAGAGCCTGCAAGGGCTTGAATATCAAAGCTCTCTTATTCACACATGTCTTTGTCACCTTTTTTTGAACATTTATTATAGATAATATATAGAAGGATTGGGAGATTATAAAAATACAATTAATTTGGGATAAAGATTGGTTTTATAAGTGAACTTTCTCTTAGTTCTCACTCTTTGTGGTGGTCTCCAATTATTAATTTTCATGAGGTTCCCCTGTTTTACCTTGGAGTAAAAGTATTTGCAGTAATATAAATGTCCAAATTGGTAGTTTGAGTGTGGCTTATGACACACAATCCATAGGTCCTTTTTTCATGCTCTTGTGACCCTTATAGATACCTTTTTGCTCATTAACAATCATCTGTGGCTTTCCAAATTATCATTGTAGCTCAGCTAGACTCTATTTTCTAGGCCAATCCTGATCCCCCAAGTCCCAAACCTATAGGACAAGAGCGCCACACCTATACTATAGCATTAGGCCCTAGGGTGTCCCATTTTTGGCACTCCTATCACTTTAGAATTTAATCCAAAATGGTCATTTCCATCTAATTCCTATCCTTTATCATGTTAGCTTAGTGTCAATACATTTGACCCATGACTAATAGTTCCATATAAAATCCCATTCAAAGTTCATTTAGAAAGGAGGTGACAAATCTTACAAATCAAGTAGGAATTCAATCAAATCACTAAGGCAAACTTCCATATTCTCTACATACAATCACCCAACATAGCTATAAATATATTCAAACCCTCATACTAGACCCTAACCACCTCAAGGACTCTTAATTTGGAATTTTTGCATTTGCACCACACTATTGCAAAAATTACATCAATTAGAATAACCACATATAGCTTGATCCCTCTTTGAGTATTGGTATGTAGGCATCATTCCCATATAAGGGGTATGGATTACACATTTAGTGCATATTACACACTAACCCCATCATTTCTATAAGTGATTCAAACCCCTATTTTATCAAGTATGATAGAGGGTTAGGGTTTTAAAGATTAAATAATCACTATGGTGATCTCTATCGACACTCAATACATAATATCTCATAAGCAGTCTCAAACAAGAACAACACAAAGAACCCAAAAAGCTTTGGGCTCTGTGACCAATTTAGAAAATAACGGTACAAGTGGACTAAAATTTTAGACCTCAAAGTGTCATATTTTTGGTGCTCTTATACTTTTATTGAATGAAATGCATATCTTGATTCATGACACTATCCTAATCCTTTATAACTAATTTTAGCCTCTATCTTAGCTGTCTCAGTCTATTTTCAAGCTAAGATATATTTCTTCATATTTATTGTTATTTTTAGAAAGGTAAAAAAGACAAATAAATTATACAAATTCATATTGTAATTTTTGCAATATTATCTACTGATTTATTAATCTAAAACCTTAATTAAAATAGGAAAATAAATGTAGTAATATAAAATGTCCAAATTGGTAGTTTGCATGTGGCTTGTGAGACCCAATCCATATGTCCTTCTTGCATTCTCTGGTGACCCTTCTAGATACCTTTTTACTCATTTCTAGTCATTTGTAGCTTTCTAAATGGTCATTCCAACTCAAATAGACTCTATTCTTCTAGCTAATTCTAAACACCTAGGTCCTGAACCTATAGGATAGGAACACCATACCTGGACTATAGCACTAGGCCCTAGGGTGTCCAGTTTTCAACATTCCTATCCCTTTACAATTTGAGCCCAAATGATCATTTTCATCTGATTCCTAAAACTCATCATGTCAGCCTAGCGTAAATACATTTGACCCATGACCAATAGTTCCATATAAAATCCCATTCAATGTTCATTTATAAAGGAGGTGAAAAATCTTACAAAGCAAGCAAGAATACAAATAAAACACCAAGGTAAACTTCCCTATTCTCTTCATACAATCACCCAACATAGTTGCAAACATATTCAAACCCTCTTACTAGTCCCTAAACACCTTAGGCACTCCCAATTTGGTATTTTTTATCTACATCATAGTATTGCAAAAAGTACATCATGTGGGAGAACTACATATGGGTTGATCCCTCTTTAGAGTATTGGTATGTAGGTAACATGCCCACATAAGGGATGTGGATTACACATTCAGTTCATATTAAACACTAACCACCCCATTTCTATAAGTGATTCAAACCCCATTTTATAAAATATGATGGAGGGTTAGGGTTTTGAAGATTAAATCATCTCTATATTGAACTCTGTCAACATTCGACACTCAAGATTTCATAGGTAAGCTCACACAAGAACAACACAAAGAACCTAGAAAGCTCAGGTCTATGTGACTAGTTTGGACAACAACGAAAGGAGTGGACTATAATGTCAGACCCTAAACTGTCCTATTTTTAGTGCTCCTATATTTTTCCCTAAAAAAAGAAAAATTCAAATTCATGAGATTGTCATGGTATTTTACAAATAATTTCAACATTTTTTTAGTCATCTTAGTCCAATTTCAAGCTAGGTTATTTTCTCTTTATTTATTGCTATTTTTAGAAAGGTAAAAATGACAAATAAATTATATAAATCAGGACTGTAATTATTGTAATATTATTTACTAATTTATTAATATAGAGTCTTAACTAAAATAGGAATAAAAATCCATTATTTAAAAATAAGTTAAATCATTTGGTGAACCCAACTTACTTCATTTATGCATAAAACCCTATAAACCCTAGGGTAAATTTCTTGATGATTTTCCTAGTATTTTTTTTTCTAATTTTTCCTACATATTTAAAACAAAATTTGACATTTAATCTTTAAAATTTACCATAGTAATTTTAAAAATCATTTCTTTCAAACCCTAGTTATACTATACTAGGACATATTGCTTTTAGAGGTATCACCTTACACAAATTAGATTTCACAAAAAAATCACAAATAGATATTACTTATTTCAAAACATTTATTGTAAATAATGAGTCCATACTCAGTCCTATCATGTATATGAATGATGAAGTGTACTATATTTTAATTCAAAGCTTCATTCTTTTGGCTCCATGCATACTTTTTATATTATGGGATTATATTATCAGATTCATTGATAAACATGTTAAGATACCTCTTGCCTCACCTCCCTTGAAGCCTCTATCCCACTATGAGTCATATTGCATGGTCTATTTTAATCTTCCCTAGGTTACTAACCACCACTAGAGATCTTAGTTGACACCCTTTGTTCCTTCACCACCTTGATTTTTTGATTATCTATGCTCTCCTCCCATAGCTACTACTAGCTCTATATGGCTAGTAGATAAGGAAGTTAAAGTTGTTACTCGACATGACAGCATAGATTCCTTCTCATCCCAAGCCCAACCCACCTACACAAGAAAATATGCATAGGGATAAGATATTATTGATCATCTAACTAACACAGCAGCTAATATTTCCATGTTAGTACTGCTCCAGAAAGCAAATGTATTCAAGGACATTGTTTATCAGGCACTCGCTTAGACTTTCATGCCTATCAATTAAGACCCTTATTATTTTGCATTAGTTTTCAACACATTAAAAACTATAGAAGATGCAATTTATTTTGATAGTGAGGACATGCCTTCTCAGATAGTTATTGATCAAAATTTACTATTATTCATACAAGCTCAAGTAAAAATTAGTACAATTAAGAGAGTTATATTGGACAGAGGTTTCAGACTTAATATATGTAATATTACATTTTTACAGACCATGGGATTAGATATGGCATCCATGCAAAAGTAAAATAAGAACATTAGATGGTTTGATGATATACGAAGACAAACATTATGAACCATTGTTATGGATATCATGGTGGGTCCGAAACCCTCTCTACACATTTCTAGGTCATGTCAGGTCCTCTTCATTATAACCTTTTACTTGGATGACCTTGGATATATGCTATGGGGGTAGTTCCTTCTACTCTTCATTAATGTGTTAAGTTTATCCATGATGGATACCTATACACAAGCCTAATAGATAACCGACCATTTAGATATTGTAAAATTATAGTCATCTTTGACTATTTTACTAGTTGGGACACCTCATATAATAGTTAAAGCACTACCTCATCACATTTCTCTTGACCATATACATACATATGAGGTAGGAGATACTAACACATCTCACACTCTTGCACTTACAGTTGTTTCTTTAGCTCTAGATACTCAGTCAGTTATAACAGCTTTAGTTGTTCCAGCTACTCCAATAGTTATAATTGCTATAAATATTATAATTATGCAATCACTTATGATAGTTCTAGCATTCCCAATTGATTCCATAAATATATATCCTCAGGCAATTATAGTTACTCCATCAACTATAAATACTCATGTAACACCACCATATTTTGCTACTATAGTTGATGAGACTCCCATATCATAGTTACAACTTATGGTAAATTTTGAGTTACCATATATGCATGATGTTGATATAGATTCCTAGGCTACTTTAGATAATGATACAACACCCACACTCATAAATGACTATTTGTGTGGATTAAAATTTATACCAGTTGTCTCAAGAGAGTACAAAGATGACTCTAGAGCCCTCATCACACATCCTACATAACTATTAGCATCTTGCACTACATTTTCAAGATATAATACACATTCACAACCACAAATAGATAATTTCACACATACACTTCACGTGGTTACCTTTATTGATATAGAGCTAGTCATTCAAATTCAGGTAGTTAACACAAAACATCAACCAAATTTAGGTAGGAAGCACACAACATCAACCATAGATTATACTATAGATGTTACTTGATCATAGATTAATCACATTACCTATGTTACAACATATATCTATTAGTATGTTATCATGATAGGATGGTCACCCATTTTATCTCTTTCATAGAATTATAGGCCATGACATAGACTCATGTATGGCTTTACAATAGAGACTGGATAAACTATAAGTTCAAAGTACTATTTAAATTGTATCACCATCAGCGCCAGATTCACCACTTCCACCAAGTTTGTCGACTATGAGAGATAAATCACCTAGAGAAGAACCAATATCTTCACAACTAGAGAAACCCTTAGTTCACCTTTGGTAGGATGACAACACTATGACTGATAGATCTTTGAATACATAAAAATCATAAATTTATTGACACCTGAAGAGATAACCACCATGTACACAGAGCTTGTGGAATATGATGACACTTACAATGATGATAATGAGGTATTTGATGATGGAAATGATCCCTTCTTACATCTCCAGACCCAATAGGATCCATCCTTGAAACCTTTACACCCTTCAGTTTAGTCTTTAACATCATTGTGTATGTAGTTTACTTTTTTTAACTTATACATAGTTCCTTTTTACTTACGTGTACATAATTTTCCAGCTTTCTCGTACATAATTTCTCAACTTTATTCTACATAGCTACTTTTTAAATTTCATGTACATATATTCCTTATGATTGCTTGTCGATATTCTATTTCAAAATACCAAAAACAATACAAAATTTCAAAATACAAAAACATTCAAATAACTCTAAACAATAGAAACACTTTTCAACGGTATGCATTATCCATGCTTTACATTTCTACTACAATGCTAGACTTACATTTTTGTTCTATGCTATTGTTTGTCAATTTATATAAATTACCATGATTCACTTGATTTTTTTTGAGTGTGTGCAGTGACACCTACATCCTTGATTTTTTCACTTTACCCATTGGGGGGGCATCCTACTTTTAAATTAGAGACATACATTGACATATATATCCACTGGGGGCATCCTCTATGTGACTACAACATCCAAGTTATGTCATTCCTGCACCACACACTCTAGTTATCATGTTGATGTAAATTACATATTAGCTTACACAAATTACTCTATAGACACTCAGTAGTATATAGCACATGTGTATTTCTTAGCATCTACCTAGGCTTGTACTTCATGTTTTGCATATTTTCACTTCTTGGTTTGATTAGTTAGATATGATTGTATTTATAGAATTTAAATGCCTTCCTTTCTTGATTTTATTAGATAGATATGATTGCATTTACTTAGTTCCTATTTTGTCTCTTATATGTGCCTTAAGACATTTGCCAATTTCCTTTGCTTATACTCTCCTATGTGCTTGTGGCCCTCATGCCAACCTTGCTTCTTTCCAATTATATGTGTAAGTGGGAATTTGAACATGCCTTATATGTTTTCTTTCTATTTTGAGTGACATGTGTCCATGTCCCTTATTTTCTTGGCACATTGGCCACTTTTGTATGCTTCTTGCTTCTTATTTTTCATGCTTGCTTGCTTATTTGATTCTCAATTATTTGCAATGCCATTATCCACATCATGCATTATCTTGCTTTTTGGATGCCATGATGGACATCATGCTCCATCCATCCATGGAAAATGATAACTAAAAAATAAAAACTAACATTTCTAGTTTCAATACAATATAATGCACATGTTATTACATTATTACATATATCTAGGTATACCCCTATTGATATAAAAATATCCAAAACAACTATGCTATATATCGATACATATTTTTGATTATAATTGTTATATATTTATTTTGAGGGTAGTCATTTTAGGGTCTTTATTCATACCCTCAAAAGAGGGGGCAAAAAATAAGGGTTTTGTCTCAGAGATCAGAGCTTTCTACCAATCAAAAAGTAGATTTCAGAACAATATTCAAAACACAAACTAGAAAGATAGTAATGAATACATAGTAGTGCTCATAAACAAAAAATGACAAGAGTGCCATACTTGGACTATAAAATCAGATAATAAAGTGTCCTATTTTTTGTTAAGGTGTGGAGCCTAAAAGCTTCACATATGAGCACATTACCAAAGTTGCAGGTTTACACAGTCATTGGCATCGGTCAGGAGCGACCGACGTCAGTTCGATGTAGTTGAAGAGACGCCGGCGTCGGCAGAGGATCAGTCGACGTCGGTCATAGGCAAGCATGTAGGAACCAGCGTCGGTTAGCTGTGCATCCAGAATGTTATTTTTGAGGACAAAAGTGAGTGTTTGCATGATGAGTTTAAGTCTTAGTCTTAAGTTCACATTTCTATTATTAGTAAGATTGTTTTTAGAGCCCTTGTTCAAGAGGCTTAACTGTTGGTTGTAATTGCATGCTCAAGTTTCCTAATTCTATATGTAGAATTAGATCTTCTTAGCTTAGTGTGATTATTGTAGTAGTTCATTGTATGTGAATGTTGAAGAACAGTACAGAGTTGTATCAATCCAGGTTGTTGGAATTGATTGTACTTGAGAGAGAAAGCTCTTAAGGGATAGAGATCTAGAGAGAGATCTTGTGCATCTAAGAGAGGTGTGGAAGAAATAAGTTTCTTCAATTGTATTCCTTTTATAAAGAGTTTAATACAAGTTTTCAGGGTGGTTTCTTGTATCTCTTGTTCTTTGCTATTATCTAATTCTAGTTACTTATCTATCTGATTTAATTTCGCGGTTTATTGCTTTCATAAGTGTAATCATATTGTTGGTTGATCCCCAACAAGTGGTATCAGAGCCTTGGTTGTAGGTTTAGAGTTTGATATCCAATAATTGGTATCAAAGCTCAGGTTCACTTACAGGCGGTTCAGATCTGTGTAGTGTGTATTGATTACAGGTTGCTCACAGGAGTTTCTGTAGGGATTTATGTTTGAGTGGGAGAAGCAATGGCAGATGAAAGTAAACTGAGAATGGAGAAGTTTAATGGCAAAAACTATCAACATTGGAGAATGCAGATAAAGGACTATCTGTATCAAAAGGATCTATACTTACCATTAGGTGGGATTGCAAAGAAGCCCACAGACATGGAGGATGAAGAATGGGAAGTTCTTGACAGAAAGGCTCTGGGGTCTATAAGACTGAGTCTAGCATCTACTGTGATATCTAATTTATCACAGGCAAAAACAATGATAGAGTTGATGACTACTCTAGCAAATTTGTATGAAAAACCTTCAGCTTCCAATAAGGTATATCTTATGAAGCAGCTATTTAATTTGCATATGCAAGAAGGTGGATCTGTATCTAATCACCTGAATGATTTTTATGGTATTGTAAATCAATTAAGTTCAGTCAAAATTGTATTTGATGATGAAATAAAAGCTCTTTTAATATTATGTTCTTTGCCTGAAAGCTGGCATAGCTTAGTAATGGCAGTTAGCAATACTGCATCTGCATCAAATATTTTAAAAGTAGAGGATGTTGTTAGTGTTATCTTGAATGAGGAAATTCGTAGGAAAAGCACAGAAGAGACATCTGGGAATGCTTTAAGTTTTGAGAGCATGGGAAGGCAAAAAAAGAAGAGCAAGAAAGGGAGATCAAGATCCAAGTCTAAGGGGAAAGGCAGATCCAAATCCAGAAATGGCAAAAGGCCACAATGCTAGAATTGTGGAAAGATGGGGCACATAAGCAGAGATTGTTGGTCAAAGCCTAAGGAGGACAATCAGCATGAAGGAAAAGAAGAAGCAAAGGTTGCAGGTATTGCACAAGATGCTTTAATATTCTCTTTGCATAATAATATAGAATCTTGGGTGTTAGATTTTGGTGCATCTTTTCATGCTACCCCTAATAGGGAATATTTCTGTGACTATATCCATGGATATTTTGGAATAGTGTATCTAGGGGATGATGAACCCTGTAAAATTATTGGCAAAGGTAAAGTGCAGCTGAAAATGCAAAATGGCAACATATGGGTGTTGAGAGAAGTTATGCATGTTCCTAGCTTGAAGAGAAATTTGATTTCTGCAAGAAAGTTAGGGGATGAGGGTTGTACAGTAACTCTCACAGTAGAATCTTGGAAGGTGACCAAGGGTGCACTTGTTAGGGCCAAAAATAAGAGAGTAGGTACTCTCTATTTGTGTAATTGTGTTACTAACAATTCTCCTTCTGTATTATCTACTTCAGATGTGGATGCAAAATTGTGGCACTCAAGGCTTGGCCACATGAGTGAGAAGGGGATGTCAATTCTTAAGTCTAAAGGTAAGCTTTCAGATTTGAAAAGCATGGATCTAGAATTTTCTGAGCACTATGTATTTGGAAAATAGAAAAGGGTTAGTTTTCTCAAGACTGGGTCTACAAAGAAGAAGCACAAGTTGCAGTTTGTTCACACAGACGTGTGGAGACTGGCTCAGGTAGCTTCTATTGGAGGATCACAGTACTATGTTTTGTTCATAGATGATGCTACAAGAAAGGTATGGATCTACTGTATTAAGAAGAAATCTGATGTATTTGAAACCTTTAAGATTTGGAAAGCTATGGTTGAGAATGAAACAGGCAAAAGATTAAAGTGCCTGAGATCTGACAATGGTGGAGAGTTCTGCAGTTATAAGTTCAACTGGTATTGTTACATGCATGGAATCCGTAGGCAAAGGATGGTTTCAAGGACACCTCAGCAGAATGGTATTGCTGAAAGGATGATCAGAAAAATCATGGAGCGTGCAAGATGTATGAGATTGCATGCTAGTTTGCCCTTAGAGTTTTGGGTAGAAGATGTTGACACTGCAGTGTACCTGATTAATAGAGGACCCTCTACAGCTCTGGATGCTGGAATTCTAGAAGAGGCTTAGACAGGTAAAAAGGTAGATCTCTCTTTTCTCAAAGCTTTTGGTTGTGAAGCCTTTGTGCACGTAGATAAGGAAAATAGAAAGAAGCTCGATTCTAAGTCTATGAGGTGCACATTTATTGTCTATGGCTCAGATGATTTTGGTTTCAGATTTTGGAATCTAGGAACTAACAAGATAATTAGGAGCTGTGACATTGTTTTCAATGAAAAAGTGATGTATAGTGATCAGCTGAAGAAGCTAAATCAATCTGGGCAGAGCAACAGTGAATTGGATGAGGTGATGGTCCAAAATGAGCTCACAAGAAAAAGAAATAATCACTTGCAGGAAAACACAGAGACCAACGTCGACAGGATAAGAACTGGCATTGGCAAAATAGAAATCGATGTCGGTCATACAGAGACCGATGTCGGTAGGACAAGCACCAGCGTCGGTCAAGCAGAATCAGCGTTGGCGAGTAACAGGTCTGGAGGTGACTGAGGTCGATCACTGTCAGAGAATTTAGGTGGACAACGTGTTGTGAATGAGCCTCAGACACCCATCAAGAGGTCAGAAAGGGTAAGTAAGCCTCCAATTAGATATTCTCCTGCATTATTCTATTTATTGCTAACTGATGGTGGAAAACCAGAGAGTTTTGAAGAAGCAATACAGGTGGAGTCCAAGAGTCAGTGGGAGCATGGCATGGTTGAGGAGATGGAGTCCTTAAGAGAGAACCAAACATGGGATTTGGTTGAATTGCCAGCTGGTAAGAGGACACTGAAGAACAGATGGACCTACAGGTTGAAGGAATGTGAGAATGGATAGATGAGATACAAGGCCAGATTGGTAGTGAAAGGATTTGCACAAAAGCTAGGTATTGATTTTGGTGAGATTTTTTCTCCTGTTGTTAAAATGACTTCTATACGGATTGTACTATCTTTGATTGCTATTGAGGATTTGCATCTCGAGTAGCTAGATGTTAGGACAGCATTTCTTCATGGAGATTTGGATGAGGAAATTTATATGGAACAACCGGAAGGATTTGAGGTCAAGGGTAAGGATAAGTTAGTGTGTAGACTGAAGAAAAGCTTGTATGGCCTCAAGCAAGCTCCTAAACAGTGGTATTTGAAATTTGATAGGTTTATGACTGAGCATGGCTATAGTAGGTGTCAATCTGACCATTGTGTGTATTTTAAGAGATTGGATAATGGTAGATATATTATTCTATTATTGTATGTAGATGATATGCTGGTTGTAGGATCACACATGTAAGATATCTCTGAGCTTAAGGTGAAATTAGCTCAAACGTTTACTATGAAGGATTTGGGAGCAGCAAAGAAAATCCTTAGCATGAGCATTAAGAGAGACAAGAAAAATCACAGGTTGATATTGTCTCAAGAGGATTATGTGGACAAGGTGTTGAAGCGGTTCAATATGCAGGATGTTAAACTGGTAAGCACACCTTTGGCTGGACATTTTAAGTTGAGTAAAGAACAATGTCCTAATTCACATGATGAGGTAGAGTACATGAGTAAGGTTCCATATTCTTCTGCAATAGGGAGTTTGATGTATGCAATGGTGTGTACTAGACCAGATATTGCCCAAGCAGTGGGAGTTATAAGTAAGTATATGGCCAATCCAGGTAAGGAACATTGGAAAGCAGTTCAGTGGATCCTTAGATATCTGAGAGGAACCAGCAGTAGGCACTTGTGTTATGGAGGTACAGATACTTCTCTACATGGTTATGTAGATTCAGATATGGCAGGTGATTTGGATGGCAGGAGGAGCACTACAGGTTATGTTTTCACTGTAGGTGGAACGGCAGTTAGCTGGATATCCAAGTTGCAGAAGGTTGTTGCCTTGTTAACTACAGAAGTAGAGTATATTGTAGCCATAGAAGCTAGCAAAGAGATGATATGTAAGTTGTAGATTGTATAGTGATAGTCAGAGTGCAATCCATTTGGCTAAGAACTCAGCTTTTCACTCAAGAACCAAGCACATACAGCTAAGGTACCACTTCATACGGCAGGTATTGGAAGATGGTGATTTGAAGCTAGAGAAGATCCATACAGATAAGAATCCTCCTGATATGTTAACCAAGCCGGTTACAAAGGAGAAGTTGAATCTTCATTCAGCTTCTGTTGGTCTTCATGATTGAGTTGAAGATGGAGGAGCTAGAAGATGTTGCTGTACAGGTACTGGTGCAGCTGTTTATCTCCAAGTGGGAGATTGTTAAGGTGTGGAGCCTAAAAGCTTCACATATGAGCGCATTACCAAAGTTTTAGGTTTACATAGTCACCGCCATCGGTCAGGAGTGATTGACGTCGGTTCGGTGTAGTTGAAGAGACGCTGGCATCGATAGAGGATCAGCCGATGTTGGTCACAGGCAAGCAGGCAGGAATCAACGTCGATTACCTGTGCATCCAGAATGTTATTTCCGAGGACAAAAGTGAGTGT
Organism: Torreya grandis; assembly: GCA_037957365.1. NCBI lineage: Eukaryota > Viridiplantae > Streptophyta > Pinopsida > Cupressales > Taxaceae > Torreya > Torreya grandis. The sequence continues at coordinate 123,292 of JARHVA010006279.1, forward strand.
TTGCATGATGAGTTTAAGTCTTAGTCTTAAGTTCACATTTCTATTATTAGTAATATTTTTTTAGAGCCCTTGTTCAAGAGGCTTAACTGTTGGTTGTAAGTGCATGCTCAAGTTTCCTAATTCTATATGTAGAATTAGATCTTCTTAGCTTAGTGTGATTATTTTAGTAGTTCATTGTATGTGAATGTTGAAGAATAGTACAGAGTTATATCAATCCAGGTTGTTGGAATTGATTGTACTTGAGAGAGAAAGCTCTTAAGGGATAGAGATCTAGAGAGAGATCTTGTGCATCTGAGAGAGGTGTGGAAGAAAGAAGTTGCTTCAATTGTATTCCTTTTGTAAAGAGTTTAATACAAGTTTTCAGGGTGGTTTCTTGTATCTCTTGTTCTTTACTATTATCTGATTCTAGTTACTTATCTATCTGATTTAATTCCGTGGTTTATTGCTTTCATAAGTGTAATCATATTGTTGGTTGATCCCCAACATTTTTGGCACTCCTATCCAAATAATAGAAAATCTAGATTTTATAGAAAAAAATAAAAAGGTAAGTTCAGTTACATATTTATTAGCTATAGTTTAGTTCAGATTGGGTAATTATAGTAAAATGTTTCTCAAATTATTTAGATATATGGGGCATCATGCAAAACATGATGGTTCTCACTTCTAGTTTTAGATTAGGTAGTTGGTACAACTTATATAACAGAATCCATGTTACAGACACCAATGATTGGGGCCAATGTGTGTGACACATTTTGACTTATTTTATTTCTAACTTTAGTACATTACAACTATATTCTCAATAGTTAAATTCCTTATTCCATTTACAGGTGGTTGGCATCACTTCAGAGTGTCTTTCATATAAGCCTAGTTCTCAATTTTAGAGTGGCTTTCATGAAATCCTAATCTCCACCTTTTAGAGTGACCAAGATTGGACTAGTTCTTAGTACACATTCAATTATCCATGCCAAATTATCAGATGACAAATAATTCATGGGATTTAGGATCCATCTCATAGGACACACATTCATACTAGTATCAATTCATAGCTTCACTTAGTGGGCAATGATGGATCAAAAAGATTAGCTAGCCTTTATATTCTTGAGCCACCTCCTCAGAGGGATTGGACACATAGTCCAAAAATAGATTAAAATATGCATGACCACATAGCTTAACTTAGTGGAAAATTATAGAGCCAAAGGGTCAACCTTTTCATTCTTGAGACACTCTTAGGTAATTGAGCACTCAAATCTGTTCACGATATTACTTTTGGTATAATACATACTCAACATCACTCACCATCAGTCAACAACATGGTACGTTTTGTATTAGTTCATGTACCTAGTGAGGTGTATTCATTCCTTTATCTTCCTCTCTTTTTTACAAAGTTTTTGTACATTCTTATTTTAGATATAGCATGTCTAGTAAAGACTGATCTACTCCTTTTTTTCTTTTTTAGAATTACATTTCACGATGTGTTCTCTCTATGCACACTTAGCATCACACATTTTCATGGACTTCACCCTTGTAGGTAAGTTCAAGTATGCTTTCTACTTTTCCATTTTCCTAGTATTTCGCTTTTCTATATCACTAAAATAAAGGGGGAAGAAAATATAGTCATATAAAATGTCTAAATTGGGAGTTTGAGTGTAGATTATGATACCCAATCCATAGGCCCCTCTTGTATGCTTTTATAACCCTTATAGACACCTTTTTTTCTCATTGTCAATCATTCATAACTTTACAAACATTATGTCTAGCTTAGCTAGACTCTATCTCCTAGCTCAATCTTGATCTCTCATGTCAGAATCCTATAGGATAGGAGGCCATACCTGGATTATAGTGTCAAGCTTTAGGGTGTCCTATTTTTATTTTTTTTATCCCTTTACCATTTGAGCCCAAATGTTCATTGTCATTTTATTCCTATCTTTTAACATGTCAGCCTAGCATGAATTTATTTGACTCATGACCTATAGTTCCCTATAAAATCTCATTCAAAGTTCATTTAAAAAAGAGGTGATAGAAATAAAGCAAGAATACAAATAAAACACTAAGGCAAACTTCCTCATTCTTTGCATATAGTCACCCAACATAATTGAAAACACATTCAAACCCATATACTAGTCTCTAACCACCTCAAGCATTCTAAATTTGGAATTTTTGCATCCACATCACACTTGCACAAAGCACATTACGTGGGAGAACTAAATATGGCTTGATCCCTCTTTAGAGTATTGGTATGTAGGCAACATTGGTAGTTTGAGTGTGGCTTATGACACCCAATCCATAGATCCCTTTTACATGCTCAAGTGACCCTTACAGACACCTTTTTTCTCATTGCCAATCATCTATAGCTTTCTAAATTAACATTGTAGCTTAGTTAGACTCTATTTCCTAGGCCAATCCTAATCCCCCAGGTCCTGAACCTGTAGGACAAGAGCGCCACACCTAGAATATAGAGTTGGGCCATAGGGTGTCCCATTTTTGGAACTCTTCTCCCTTTAGAATTTAATCCCAAATGGTCATTTCCATATGATTCATATCCTTTATCATGTCATCCTAGTGTGAATACATTTGACCCATTATAGATAGTTCCCTATAAAAGCCCATTCAAAGTTCATTTAGAAAGAAGGTGACAAATCTAACAAAGCAAGTAGGAATTTAATCAAATCACTAAGGCAAACTTCCCTATTCTCTACATACAGTCACCTAACATAGCTAAAAATATATTCAAACCCTCATACTAGACCCTAACCACCTCAAGCACTCTCAATTCGAAATTTTTGCATTTGCATCACATGATTGCACAAAGTACATCAAGTGGGAGAACTACATATAGCTTCATCCCTCTTCAGAGTATTCATATGTATGAATCATGACCATACAAGGGCTATGGATTACACGTTCAGTCCATATTACACACTAACCCCACCATTTATATAAGTGATTCAAACCCCTATTTTATCAAGTATGATAGAGGGTTAGGGTTTTGAATATTAAATAATCACTATAGTCATCTATGTAGACACTCAATACATAATATTTCATAGGCAGTATCACACAAGAATAACATAAAGAGCCTAGAAATCTTTGGTCTCTTTGACTAATTTAAATAATGGTAAAAGTAGACTACAGTGTCAGACCTCTAAGTGTACTATTTTTGGTTCTCTTATCCTTTTACTAAATGTAATATAGATCCTAATTTATGACACTGTCCCAATCCTTTACAACTAGTTTTAGCCTCTATCTTAACTGTCTCAGTTTAGTTTTAAGCTAAGATATATTTCTCCTTATTTATTACTATTTTTCAAAAGGTAAAAAAGACAAATAAAATTATACAAATGAATATTTTAATTATTTAAATATTATTTACTAACTTATTAATCCTAAACGTTAATTAAAATAGGATTAAAACAAATATAGTCAAATAAAATGTCCAAATTGGTAGTTTGAGTGTGACTTGTGAGACCCAATCCATAGGTCCTTCTTGCATGATTTTGTGACCCTTCTAAACACCATTTTACTCATTTCCAATCATCTTTAGCTTTCCAAATGGTCATTCCAACTCAGCTAGACTCTATTTTTATAGCCAATTATAATCCCCTAGGTCCTGAGCCTATAGGATAGGAACACCATACCTAGACTATAGCACTAGACCCTAGGGTGTACCATTTTTGACACTCCTATCCCTTTAAAATTTGAGCCCAAATGGTCATTTTCATCTGATTCCTATCATTCATCATGTTGGCCTAGCATGAATACATTTGACCCATGACCAATAGTTCCATATAAAATCCCATTCAATGTTCATTTAGAAAGGAGGTGAAAAATATTACAAAGCAAGCCAGAATACAAACAAAGAACAAAGATAAACTTCCCTATTCTCTACATAAAATCACCCAACATAGTTGCAAACATATTCAAACCCTCATACTAGTCCCTAACCACCTTAGGCACTCTCAATTTCATAGTTGGCATCTGTATCACAATATTGTACAAAGCACATCATGTGGGAGAACTACATATGGGTTGATCCCTCTTCAGAGTATTGGTATGTAGGTACATGCCCACATAAGAGGTGTGGATTACAAGATCATTTCATATTACACGCTAACCATCCCATTTTTATAAGTGATTCAAACCTTATTTTATCAAATATGATGGATGGTTAGGGTTTTGAAGATTAAATCATCTCTATAGCGAGCTCTGTCAACATTCAACACTCAAGATTTGATAGGCAAGCTCACATAAGTACAACACAAATAGCCTAGAAATCTTAGGTCTCTGTGACTAGTTTGGACAATAACAGAAGGAATGGACTATAATGTTAGACCTTAAACTGTCCTATTTTTAGTGCTCCTATCTTTTTGCCTAAAAAAATCTAGATTCAAATTCATGACATTGTCATAGTCTTTTACAAATAATTTCATCCTATTTTTTAGTTTTCTTAGTCCAATTTCAAGCTAATTTATTTTATCTTTATTTATTGATATTTTTAAAAAGGTAAAAAAGATAAATAAATTATATAAATTAGGGCTGTAATTATTGTAATATTATTTACTGATTTATTAATCTAGACCCTTAACTAAAATAGGAATAAAACTCCATTATTTATAAATAATTTAAATCATTTGGTGAACCCAACTTACTTCATTTACACACAAAAACCCTATAAACCCTAGGGAAAATTTCTTGAAGATTTTTCAGTATTTTTTTCTGATCTTTCCTACATATTTAAAACAAAAATTAACATTAAATTTTTAAAATTTACCATAGTAATTTTAAAAATCATTTATTTCAAACCTTAGTTATACTATACTAGGACATATTGCTTTTAGAGGTATCACCTTACACATAAATCAGATTTAACAAAAAAATCACAAATAGACATTACTTATTTCAAAACATTTCTTGCAAATAATGAGTCCTTACTCGGTCCTATCATGTATATGAATGATGAAGTTTACTATGTGTTAATGCAAATCTTCATTCTTTCCCTTCCATGCCTAATTTTTATATTATGGGATGATATGATCACATTCATTGATAAACATGCTAAGATACCACTTGCCTTATCTCCCTTGGAGCTTCTATCCCATGCTAAGTTGTATTGCATGGTCCATTTTAATCTTCTCCAGGTTACTGCATATCATTAGAGAGCCTAGTTGACACCCTTTGTCCCTTCACCACCTTGAATTTTTGATTATCTATGCTCTCCTCCCATAGCTACTACTAGTCCTATATGGCTAGTAGATAATGAAGTTAGAGTTGTTACTCAACATGACACCATGGATCCCTTGCCTAGTCAAGAACCATGCAACCCTCTAATTCCTTCTCATCCCAAGCCTAACCCACCTGCATAAGCAAATATACATTGGGAATATCATATTGTTGATCAACTGAGAAACACACCAGCTAAGATTTCCATGTTATAACTGCTCCATGAAGCAAATATATTCAAGGATATTCTTTATCAGGCGCTCACTCAGACTGTTATGCTATCAATTAAGATCCTTCTTATTTTTCATTAGTTTTCAACATAATAGAAACTTTAGAAGATGTAATTTATTTTGATAGTGTGAAAATGCCTTCTCAGATAGTTATTGATCAAAATTTACCATTGTTCATACAAGCTCAAGTAAAAACTAGAACAGTTAAGAGAGTTATAGTTGATTGTGGATTCAGACTTAATATATGAATATTAAATTTTTAAAGACCATGGGATTAGATATGGAATCCATGAAAAAGTCATATAAGAACATTAGAGGGTTTGTTGATATACCAAGACAAACATTAGGAACCATTGCTTTGGATATCATGGAAGGATCTGAAACCTTCTCTACACAGTTCTAGGTCAAGTCAGGTCCTCTTCATTATAACCTTTTACTTGGACGACCTTGGATATATGCTATGGGGGTAGTTCCTTCTACTCTTCATTAATGTGTTAATTTTATCCATGAAGGATACCTATACACATGCCCAATAGATAACCATCTATTCAAATATTGTTGAATTATAGATTTATTTTTACTATTTTGCTAGTTGGGACACCTCATATAATAGTTCAAGCACTACCTCATCACATTTATCTTGACTATATACATACATATTTATTAGGAGATACTTGCAAATCTCACACTCTTCCACTTAAATTTGTTTCTTTAGCTCTAGATACTCAGTCAATTATAGCAGCCTTAGCCATTATAGCTACTCCAACAGTCATAATTCCTATACCTATCATAATTATCCAATCACTGATAGCAGTTCTAGCATTCCTAATTGATTCCAAAAATACATATACTCAAGTAATTATAGTTACTCTATCAACTATAAATAATCATGTAGCACTACCATCTTTTGTTACTACAGTTGATGAGACCCCCATACCATAGTTATGCCTTATGGTAAATTTTGAGTTACCATATATGCATAATGTTGATACATATTCCTAGGCTACTTTAGATGATGATATGACACCCACACTCATAAATTACTATTTGTGTGGATTGAACTTTCCACCAGTGGGCCCTTGAGATTACCAAGATGACTCTAGAGCCCTCATCACACATCCTACATCACTCTTAGCACATTTCACTACATTTTCAAGATATACTACACGTTCACGACCACAAATAGATCATTTGGCACATACACTTCATATGGTTACCATTATGGATATAAAGCTAGTCATTCAAATTCAAGTAGGTAGAACACAACATCAACCAAATTTAGGTAGGTAGTACACAACATCAACCACAAATTATGGTATAGATGTTACTTGATCATAGATTAATCACATTACCTATGATACAACATAGATCTATTAGTAGGTTATCATGATAGGATGGTCACCCATTTTATGTCTTTCATAGAATAATAGGCCATGACATAGACTCGTGTATGGCTTTACAACACATATTGGATAAACTATAAGTTTAGTGTACTTTTTAGATTCTATCACCATCAGCACCAGATCCACCACTACCACCAAGGTTGTCTACTACCAGAGATAAATGACCTAGAGAAAAACCAATATCTTCACAACCAGAGAAATCCTTAGTTCACCTTCAATAGGATGACATCACTATGAGTGATTGATCTTCGACTACATAAAAATCATATATTTACTAACACATGAAGAGATAACCACCATGTACATAGAGCTTGTGGTATACGATGACACTTATGATGATGATCATGAGGCATTTGATGATGTAAATGATCCCTTCCTCTATCTCCATCCCCAACGGGATCCATCCTTGAAACATTACCCCATTTAGATTAGTCTTTTACATCATTGTGTACGTAATTTAATTTTTTTTAACTTGTACATAGTTCCTTTTTACTTACCTAAACATAATTTCTCATTTTTCTCGTACATAATTTCTCAACTTTCCTCTACATAACTACTTTTTGAATTTAATGTACATAGTTTCCTTATGATTGCATGTACATAGATTATTTTAAAATACCAAAAAAAATACAAAATTTCAAAATACAAAAACATTCAAATAACTCTAAACAACAAAAACACTTTTCAACGATATGCATTATCCATCCTTTACATTTTTACTACCATGCTAGACTTACATTTTTTTTCTATGCTATTGTTTGTCAATTTATCTACATTACCATGATTAATTTGATCTTCTTTGAGGATGTGCAGTGACAGCTACATCCTTTATTTCTTCACTTTACCCATTGAAGGGGCAACCTGCTTTTAAATTAGAGACATACATTGACATATCTATCCACCGAGGGCATCTTATACATAACTACACCATCCACGTTATGTCATTCCTACACCACACACTATAGTTATCTTGTTGATATAAATTACTTATTAGATTACACAAATTACTCTATAGACATTCACTAGTATATAAAACTTGTGTATTTCTTAGCATTTACCTAGTCTTCTGCTCCATGTTTTGCATATTTTCACTACTTGATTTGCTTAGTTAGATACGATTGTATTTCCAAAATTTACATGCCTTCATTTCTTGCTTTGAGTAGCAAGATATGATTTCATTTACTTAGTTCCTATTTTGTCTCTTATATGTGCCTTAAAACATTTGCCAATGTCATTTGCTTATACTCTTCTATGTGCTTGTGGCCCTCATGCCAACCTTGCTTGTTTTTAATTATATGTGTATGTGGGCATTTGAAAATTCCTTGTATGTTTACATTCCATTTTGAGTGGCATGTGTCCATGTCCCTTGTTTGATTGGCCCATTGGCCACTTTTTTATGCTTCTTGATTCTTATCTTGCTTGTTTGTTTGCTTGTTTGATTCTCAATTATTTGCACTGCCATGATGTACATCATGCATTATATTGCTTTCTTGGATGCCATGATGGACATCATGCTCCATACCTCCTTGGAAATTGACAACTAACAACTAAAATTTCTAATTCCAATACATTATACTGTACATGTTATTACATTATTACATCTATCTAGGTGTACCCATGTTGATCTAACAATCTCCAAAACAAACTATGCTATATCTTGAGACATATTTTTTATTATCATTGTTATATCTTTATTTTAAGGGTAGTCATTATAGGGTCTTCATTCATACCCTCAAAAGAGTTGGAAAAAATAAGGGTTTTGTCTTAGAGATCATAGCCTTCTACCAGTCAAAAAATAGTTTATTCAAAACCACATTCAAAACCCAAACTAATTAGAAAAGACTAGAAAGATAGTAATGAATACATAATAGTGCTCAGAAAAAACAAAGGACAAGAGTACCATAATTTGAATATAGCATCAGATAATAAAGTGTCATATTTTTGGCACTCCTATCCAAACTATATAAAATATAGATTTTCCATAAACAAATAGAAAGGTAAGTTTAGTTACAGTTTTATCAACTATAGTTTAGTTCAAATTAGGCAATCTTAGTACAATTTTTCTCAAACTATCTAGATATAGGGGACATCATGCACAACATGATGGTTCCCACTTCTAGTTTTAGATTGGGTAGTTGGTACAACTTATAGATAATAATCCATGTTACAGACACCAATGATTGGGGGCAATGTGTGTGGCACATTTTGACTTCTTTTATTTTTAAGTTTAGTAGATTATAAATGTATTCTTAGTAGTTACATGTCTTATTCCATTTACATGTGGTTGGCATCAATTCAGAGTGGCTTTCATATAATCCTATTTCTCAGTTTTGGAGTCACTTTCATGAAACCCTAATCTCCACCTTTTAGAGTGGCTAAAATAGACCTCGTTATTAGTACACATTCAACTATCCATGCCACATTGCTAGATTACAATTCATTTATGGGATTTAGGAGCCATAACATAAGAAACACATTCATATTGGTATCAATTCATAGCTCCACTTAGTGCGGAATGATGGATAAAAAGTATTAGCTAGCCTTTGTATTCTTGAGCCACCTCCTCAGACGGATTGGACACATAGTCTCAAAATTGATTAAAACATGCATGAACACATAGATTAACTGAGTGGGAAATTATGGAGCCAAAGGGTCAACCTTTGCATTCTTTAGAAAATCTTAGGGAATTGAGCACTCACCCTCTATTCATGATATTACTTTTGGTACAATACATACTTAGCATCACTCACCATCAGTCAACAACATAGTAGGTTTTTTATTGATTCATGTACCTAGTGAGGTGTATTCATTCATTTTTCTTCCTCTCTTTTTACAAAGCTTTTGTACATTCTTATTTTAGATATATCATGTCTAGTAAGGACTGACCTACTCCTTTTATCCTTTAGTAGATTTATAATTCACGATGTGCTCTCTCTATGCACACTCAACATCACACATTTTCATAGACTTCACCCTTGCATGTAAGTTAAGGTATGCCTTCTAATTTTCCATTATCCTAGTATTTCACTTTGCTACATCACTATAATAAAGGGGGAAGAAAATATAGTCATATAAAATGTTTAAATTGGTAGTTTGAGTGTCGATTGTGACACCCAATCCATAGGTCCTTGCATGTTTTTATAACCCTTCTAGACACCTTTTTCTCATTGTTAGTCATTCGTATCTTTTGAAACAACCATTATAAATTAGCCAGACTCTATTTCCTAGCTCAATCATAATATCTCATGTCTCCTGCCTGTAGGATAGGAGCGCCACACATGGACTTTAGTGTTGGGCCCTAGGGTGTCCCATTTTTTGAGTTTTTGTCCCTTTACCATTTAATCCCAAATGTTCATTTTCATCTGATTCCTATCCTTCATCATGTTAGCTTAGCATGAATATATTTGACTCATGACCAATAGTTCCCTATAAAATCCCATTCAATGTTCATTTAGAAAATAGGTGATAGAAATCAAGCAAGAATATAAATAAAGCACTAAGGCAAACTTACTCATTCTCTGCATACAGTCACCCAACATAATTGAAAACATATTCAAACCCTTATACCAGTCTCTAACCACATCACACTATTACACAAAGCAAATCAAGTGGGAGAACTACATATGGCTTGATCCCTCTTTAGAGTATTGGTATGTAGGTAGCATGCCCACACAAGGGGTGTGGATTACACATTATATGAATATTACACAATAACCCCCCACCATTTCTCTAAGTGATTCAAACCCCATTTTATCAAGTATGATGGAGGGTTAGGGTTATGAATATTAAATTATTTCTATATCGAGCTTCATCGACATTCAACACTCAATATTTCACAAGCAAGCTCACATAGGAACACCACAAAGAACCCAAAAAGCTATGGTGTTTACGACCAATTTGGATAATAGCAGTAGGAGTGGACTATAACATTGAATCCTGAAGTGTCTTATTTTTGTCACTCCTATCCTTTCACCGAATAAAAGCTATATTCAGTTTCATGACACTGTCTTAGTCATGTATAACTAGTTTCAAGCTCTATCTCAATCTAGTTTCGAGGTAACTTATATTTCTCCTTATTTATTGTTATTTTTCAAAGGTAAAAAAGACAAATAAATTATACAAATTAAGACTATAATTACTGAAATATTATTTACTAATTTATTAATCTAGACCCTTAACTAAAATAGGAATAAAACTTAATTATTCACAAGTAAGTTAAATCATTCTTTGACTATTAACAAAAGTTATGAAAGCCATTTTTGACCTCTTTTACAAGTAAACTATGAAATAGGTGCCTTGGATACTTTAAACAATAATTATCAATTACATGCCAATGATCAACATATATTTTAGATATTTAGAGCACCATACCTAATTTCTATCTCCACACGGTAAGTGTTTAATCACCTTCCAAATGGTGAAGATACTAGAAATGGATAGTTGAGACCCCCTTCCACTAGTGTAAACTATATCTAGGTTATCAACTCCAATGTCAGCAATATATTTAAATTAATGCTCATAAAGCTAGATGGAAATTTAATTCCATAGAGCAAGTGTGGAGAAGAATATTTAAGCATGTGTGTACTACTATTGTTGAGTCCAAATAAACACACTTCTTGTGTTTTATTTTTCACTGCAGACTCCTAATAAGTATACATTTGGTGCACCTTGGAATTGTACATCTTATTTATTTTATTTGCAACCATGTAGAGTCTCTAAAGCATATTTGTTGGCTAAGTAAGCTTGTTCAATTTCCATGGCATTAAATTCACACCCTCTTCCAACCCTTCCATCTAGAAATGTTTACCTATAATATTATGATTGTAGAACACTCAACCATGATTCTTACAAAATTCACACAAATTTGACATATATTTGGTGCAAAGATTTTCTTTCACTTATTGAAGAATATAAATGAGGCTATTTTTACTAATGGTTTTCTTTATGGTTATTTAATATTGCTAATAGGATTAATGTTACTTCTAATTTTATGCCTAAGATTAAGGTTCACAATAATAAATTTTGTCTAAAGGTGACACACCTCCAAAAAAAAATTATCATTAGGGTAGTTCCCATTATGTTGTTAACAGAGTCCTTCCATACTCTGCTATGAATCGATTGCCTTCATGTGATCAAGGGTATGGACAATGGGTGAGGACTTATTCCTACAAAAGGTGCCACAGTGGATCCTTTCATAGACATTTTGTATCCCCATCTTCAAGTCCTCAAATTGGGGCTAGTGATAGTGATGGTCTTGGCCACTTTGGGTGGTCTACACCTCAAAAAGGGAAATTCCCTCACTTGAAACATGTTATTTTTTCAAGAAATCCAGATAATATCAGATAAAAAGATAAAGATAAAGAAATGAATGGTTGGATCCCTTTACCTAATTTTTCATACCCTTTGATAGGTAGTGGACGGAGTGTGATGGGGGTTGTGGTGATAAGTAAAATGATCCTCCACCCCCTCACCCAAAATTTATTTTTTATCCCATTGTTTAGTTTTCTTTCATCATATGTAGTTTCTTTTATATGTCTTCAACTCCTTATTTTTTCATATTTTTTTATTGAAAAATTATTTAAATATTATTAAACTAAGTATATAATATTTTTAGATTTCCATTGATATGAATTTAGAGTGTGACTACTTCCACTTTTTTTTAGTCCTTGCCATGGAAAATGTAAGTATAGGAATCAATTAGAGAGATTATTTTAGTTAACCAACAAATGAACAAGAAGTATTTTTTTATAATATTAGTAAATGCATTTTTAGAATTTGGATCTATAAACTAGAATGCTTTTGACTGAACTATGAACCAAATTAAGAAACAAACAAGAGGCCAAAATACCCCAATCCCCCTCATAACCATCATAATGGCCATGAACATTGTTATAAACATTACCACAATAATTTTGGGCCCCAAAAACATCACCATGGCCATGACTAGCCCCACAAACATCTCCATCCATCATAACTGACCCAACATGTGATGAAGATTTGAAACTAGGTAGGGATAGACATAGTCAAACCACTTTAACCAACTCACCCTACTTTAAAAAGAAGTATTTTTATTTAATGTTGAATTTTAAAATATTTTTATTCAATTTACACAATTTTGAGAGAAAAATATCTTCTAAAACTATTTATTTAATAGATATGACAAATTTTTTATATTCTTGTAATACAATTTTTCTAATAACACATAACCATTAGGTACCAACCAATTAATTAATAATGGAAATATTTCACTATACAATATAATTTTAATTTAATATTAAGTGATCAAGATGTACATGATAAAAATAAATTAATGTTATTCGACTATCTTAAAAGTAATGAGTCATACAAATATTTAAACACATACCCATACCGTTTAATTCATCAAGTAATCACTTCCAAAATCATGCCCTTATCTCTACTATATTGGACACAATCTATTTGAATAATTATGGTTAGATTCATCTTGTGTTTAGGATATTCCCTAGTTATGAGTGGAAAATCTTAAGTTTTTTGTGTGTCATGAACTGCGACAAGTGGGGAGGATTTAACTATGTTGTCACTATTTGTGTATGTTGTTATCATGTTAGTGGAATAAGGTTCAAAAAAAGAAAAAAGGTACAAGAGTAGTGGTTCAGCACTCTTATATGTCTCTCCACTCAGGGGGACTCTGAGATGACTCCTTACTCAAACCTCCTTTGAGAAGAATCATAGAAGATAGTTGTTAAAGGTAGTAGTTCAATAGTTCAACACTGTTCTAACATATCCTTTCACTTAGGTGGGCTATGTAGAATTTGAATGGAAGCCTGCTGAAAGTTTGTGGAAAATTTCCTATCTTTAATAGTGTAAAGATTCATGCTAGGCTTAGTTGTTTAAAGGTTGTGCAAAGGATTGGTAGATGTTTTATGGAGGCATCCTCAATTATAGCTCAATTACTTATGATAGGTTTGAACCATTTTAAAGTTTTGATTGTTTTTTGTTTTTTGACATGTTATTCTTGTGTTTGTTATGCCTACTCCTATGCCGTTAGTAGAGGCAACCTTTTTTAGTGTGAATGTCACATCTTTCTCTCATTTTAAAAATATTTCATGACCTTTACGCTATCTAATAAAAATATATAAAAATTATATATATAATGTGAATGTTAGGGTAGAGGAGTCATCATTTTGTGTGGTGTAAAAAAATAGTAGCTCCAATAGCATTTATGAAGCTTGCAGTATTCTCATCCAGTTTTGCATAGATTGCAGCCTGATCAGTCAGAGCAACTGGCATCCAAGTAATGCCAGTTGTTTACATTATTATTGGTAAATATTTTTTGTTATGAACTATGGGATAATTTAAGAGCTTGAGAACCTCGTGGAACTGTATATGTGAATAATAGTTTAATGCATTGGGAGCATGTAGGGTAATTTTAAAATTGATATATACCATTCATTAAGATTAATGTATTTATTGAAGGGCAAGGTGGGGAAGTAGATTTTTTTTATTGTCATTTTAATGTTATGGGATAATTTAAGAGTTCAAAAATCTCATGGGAATAGATAATTTTGAAGAGGGTTCAGGGATCGTATATGTGAATAATAATTTAATAAGTTAAAGAAATTTAAAAATTCATAGATATTATTTATCTTAATATGTTTATTGAAGGATAAGGTGGGGAAGATGATTTTTTACATGTACATAAGTGTTGCATATTTAGGATAGGTATGCTAAGTAAAAATGTGGATAAAATAAAAATGTAAAGTTTCAAAAAAATATTTGAATGACTTTCTTTGGTTTTGGATTAATTAATTACGAATTATTTCTCTATTGTGTATGTATTATGATATTTATAATTTTTTTTTATTGTATTTAGACATAATATATTTATCTATATTATATTTGGGTGAAATTTTAAATATCATTATATTTTTTGGGCTAAAATTCACATTAATACATAATTTTATTGTATATCTTTAATATCAAATCACAACTTCTCAAGGGTTGATTTCATTTATTTTAATTTGAAAAGTTCCAATATTTTATTATTTTAAAGATTTCAATTGTGTGCTTTCTCATTCTATGCATCTAACCTGAGTGACATATTTTTATTACTTTTTAGTCTTATGCTAACACTAACTATAAAGAACTCTTGCATCATTTCACCTTAATCTACATATTAAGGAAACAATTTGTCTATTATGAATAAATACCTTGTATTTGTATATATTTTAGAAAATATGTATTCACAAGATGTATTATTATAAATGATGCAATCATGATGACTAAAAATGATGTAACTAGAACTGAGTAGTTCTCTTATGTTTGTATTTTGAAAATATGATTAAAATTATATATTAATTTATGAATGTTTATTGTACAATTGGATAATTTTTATGATCAAATAAATAATAAATGTTCTATGAATGCCTACTTGAGGTAATAATGAATTAGTGATATAGGTTATTAAAATTAATCAAACTTGATGTTACTATATTTTTTGTGTAGTTTTGTATTTACTTCTTACTAATTTTAATAGTTATTAATAATTACGATAGAATCTAGAATAGCTAAGAAACATTTTTGAAAATTTTGTTTTAAAATTAATTATCAAGAGCACCCCTAAGGGGATCATATAACAAGGCCTCAAAATATGTATAAAAACCCTTAGGATATTCCTCAATGGTCACAAAGCAACCAACCCCTACCACTCAATAGGTAGTGGCACCACATATTATGAAAGGTAACAATCAATCATATTTGACCAATAGATTTTTAGTCTTAGACAAGGTGTAAAAGGAACCCACTATTCAAATGCATGTTAGTCAATGATTGTGTACTTATAGATTGTGTGAAGCCTTAATTGTCACATGACCCAAAAGAATATTATAATGGATATGTGATAGTCCTTTGTAAACCTGAATTTTATTTGACTTTAAGAAGTTACTAGTTTAGACTTTTCACTCACCTACACTATTTTAAAAACATGTCTAGGTGTTTTTGTTATATTTCAATTCATGAGAATGGACATGGGGGTGTGATAAAATTAATTACCATGTCCCTTTCATAAAATATTATCTCTTTGTGTTTACACCCTACTCATCAAAATGTGTTGATGTCCTCTTTGACTTTGATGGATGCTCCCTCAGTAACACCAGAATTTATGCTTCCAATGATGTTGTTGAGAGTATGTCATTTTGGCATTGATTCATTGACCTAGTACTTGAATCTAATTGGATCATATGTGGAAAATTCAATATGATTGAATCCATAGAAGGAAAGGAGGGATTACTCACCATGTGGTGATGTGATGACAAAAGAGAGGAATGGTTTTACACGTGTAAAGATAATGTATTTCCCAATTATAATTACTGCTACCACATTGTTTCCGCATCATCACATGGTTTAAATGGTCTAATTTTTGTTAAGGAAATCAATCAAAAATATTAGATCAAACTTTGATTATAGTGAAAAATGTTTTAACTTTTGTTAGTATTTTTTTCCATAATTTTATAATCATCCATAATGATTTACTTTAAAACCACCTTTATATCAACTTTTAAATTAAATTGTCTACTCCTCAAGTAAGGAATATTAATATGAAATTATATCTTAATATTGCTCACCTACACCACTCTAGGACCAAGAAACAAATCATTAAAAAATTTATCCTTCACCCTCATCACTTTAGATCATTTGGTTGTATTGATTGTTTAAATAATGTTATCATTCAAACAAAAAAAATTGTATTAATGGTTGAAAAGTATGTGATTTCCACTGTAGAGATCATAAGGCCTCACACTGTGAATAATTTTCATCTTCGTAGGAATTGGAACATTCTCCCTTCAATGAGTATTTTAAAAATATTTTTTCATATGAAAACACTAGCTCAATGTAGTGGAGTATTAGCAATCTCAGGGAGTTCAAATATGTGCATGCATGCACTAGTTAAAAATCATAGATAGAGATTCAAATGAATTCTTTGCTCTCCTTAATTTCTTGCAAGAAGTTGATTATGTCAAATCCATCTGAGAATCTAATTTTCATCTTACACACCTTCCAATATTTTGAAATCTTTTCTTTATCACTATCATGGTGTTTTTATTTTTTAACCATCCACTCTTTAAATGGAACATTCTCAAGACAAACACCTCAAATTGAGTCTTTATAAACTTATAGGAGGACAATGGGTTACATGTGATCAAATTCTCTCCAAGGAGGATATTGAGGTAGATGTTATGAAAATGGTTGTTGACAAATCCCCTGTTATTGATGGGTTTCCCAAGAAATTCTATTATTTTTTATGCAATAAAGTGAGTCGATATTTACACAATGTGTACCTTGAAGCTATTCAAACCAATTACCTCAACAAACTAATTAGCTACGATAATATCAAATCCATTTGAAACTCTATGTATGTAGATCTTATCATTAGTTGTAACCCTATTTAATATCTTAATGTCTCCCATAAAATCATTTCTAAAGCTCTTTTGATTAGGGTTAAGTAGTTTCTACATCTTATTGTTTGCCTTGATCGAAGATATTTCATTCACACCTTGATAACGTTATTATTGTTTAAGAAGGGATAGAATGGGATCAAAGGTTTTACCATAAGGATATAATTATCAAAAATTATTTTGAGAAAGCTTATTAAAGATTTTAATGGTATTTCATTTTGGTTATGCTTCAAACTATAAGGTTTGGAACTATATTTATTAGCACTATTAAAATACTTTTCTAGGATGTTAGTGACTACATCACCATTAATGGAATTGAATATAATTAGTTTGTTATTTTTTTTCTCTATATGTCAAGGTTATCCTATTTCCCCTTTTCCAAATGTGTTTGCCATTGAATATTTCACCTATTTTTTTGAAGACTATTATTCCAAATGGTTAGTTATGGATATATTATTTCCTCATTCTCACATAAAATTGGTTAATAGACACTTTGTTAATGATTCCTTCCTCACATGGGTTGAAGATAATAATTCCTTTTCTAAATCCATGTAATGACTATAGGTGTTTTATTTAGCTTTTGGCTCCTCCATTCAATGGAAGAAAACCTAATGCTACAAGTAATCTTTTTTCTTGTTTTCCTATTTGATTAATTCAATATAAGTGGCATTTAATTTATTTGGGGGATAATTTAAGTTTATAGGCAATCCTATTATTTTTCAATCCACTCCATATTTTTAAAAATTTGAGGACCAAAGGGTTGACATAAAGTTAGCCATTGGATCTCTAAACCACTCTCTATAGTTAAAATTTTTCAATTTTGTTCTAATGTGTTGGCTTCCACACATATTATATTACTCTTATTAAGATCCTTCTAAGGCTGCCTTTGCCAAACTAGAAATAATTATCATGGAATTATTGTGGGAAAAATCCATAGAAAATATAATATTTCATTGAATTGGTTGATATATCTACTATAAGTTAAGATCTGTAGGAGGCCCTGGTATTTTATATATTAGAATCTAAGGATATATCATGAGTGATAAATGGATCATCCATGCCTTAGATGGTGATGAATCATGGAAAATTCTAGTCATAAAAGGAATTATATCACTCAAGACAATCATATGGGAAATTTACCCTGCAAGGGCTTGAATATCCAAGCTCTCTTATTCACACATGTCTTTATTCACCATTTTTTGGACATTTATTATAACTAATATATAGAAGGCTTGGGATATTATCAAAATGCAATTAATTTGGGATAGAGATTGGTTTCATAAGTGAAGTTTCTCTTAGTTCTCACTCTTTGTGGTGGTCTCCAATTATTAATTTTCATGAGGTTCCCTTGTTATTTTGCCTTGGAGTAAAAGTCTTTGCAGTAATATAAAATGTCCAAATTGGTAGTTTGAGTGTGGATTATGACTCCCAATTCATAGGTCCTTTTTGAATACTCTTGTGACCCTTATAGACACCTTTTTTATCATTTCCATTCATCCGTAGCTTTCCAAATTATCATTACAGCTCATCCAAACTCTATTTTCCAGGCCAATCCTGATCCCCCAGGTCCAAAACCTATAGGACAAGAGTGCCACACCTAGACTATGGCACTAGGCCCTAGGGTGTCTCATTTTTGGCACTCCTATCCCTTTAGAATTTAAGCATAAATGGTCATTTCCATCTGATTCCTACCCTTTATCATGTCAACCTAGTGTGAATACATTTGACCCATGACCAATACTTCCATATAAAAGCCCATTCAAAGTTAATTTAGAAAGGATATGGAAAATCTTACAAAGCAAGTTGGAATTTAATCAAAGTACTAAGGAAAACTTACATTTTCTCTACATACAGTCACCCAACATAGCTGTAAATATATTCAAACCCTCATACTAGACCCTAACCACCTCAAGCACTCTCAATTTGGAATTTTTACATTTGCATCACACTATTGCACAAAGTACATCAAGTAGAGGAACTACATATAGTTTGATCCCTCTTTGGAGTATTGGTATATAGGTATCGTTCCCATACAAGGGGTATGGATTACATGTTCATTGCATATTACACACTAACCCCACCATTTATATAAGTGATTAAAACCCCTATTTCATTAAGTATGATAGAGGGTTATCATTTTGAAGATTAAATAATCACTATAGTGATCTCTATCGACACTCAATACATAATATTTCATAGACGGTCGCACTCAAGAACAACACAAAGAACCCAAAAAGCTTTGGGCTATATGACTAATTTAAACAACAATGGTACAAGTGGAATATAGTTATAGACCTTGAAGTGTCCTATTTTTTGTACTCTTATACTTTTACTAAATGAAAAATAGATCTTGATTCATGACATTGTCCTAATCCTTTACTATTAGTTTTAACTTTTGTCTTGGTTGTCTCAGTCTAGTTTCAAGCTAAGATATATTTCTCCTTATTTATTGCTATTTTTAGAAAGGTATAAAAGACAAATAAAGTATACAAATCAAGATAGTAATTGTTGAAATATTATTTACTAATTTATTAATCCAAAACCTTAATTAAAATAGGAATAAAACAAATATAGTCATATAAAATGTCCAAATTGGTAGTTTGAGTGTGGCTTGTGAGACCCAATCCATAAGTCCTTCGTACATGCTCTTGTGACCCTTATAGATGCCTTTTTACTCATTTCCAGTCATCTTTAGCTTTCCAAATGGTCATTCCAACTCAGCTAGACTCTATTCTTCTAGACAATTTTAAACCCCTAGGCCCTGATCCTATAGGCTCTATCAACATTCAACACTCAAGATTTCATAGGTATTCTGACACAATAACAACTCAAAGAACCTAGAAATCTTAGGTCTCTATGACCAGTTTGGACAACAACGGAAGGAGTGGACTATAATGTCAGACCCTAAATTGTGTTATTTTTACTACTCCTATTTTTTGCCTAAAAAAATCTAGATTCGAATTCATGACATTGTCATAGTCTTGTACAAATAATTTCAAGCTCTTTTTTAGTCATCTTAGTCCAATTTCAAGCTAATTTATTTTCTCTTTATTTATTGTTATTATTAGAAAGGTAAACAAGATAAATAAATTATACAAATCAAGGCTGTAATTAGTGTAATATTATTTACTGATTTATTAATATAGAGTCTTAACTAAAATAGGAATAAAAATCCATTATTTCAAAATAAGTTAAAGCATTTGGTGAACCCAACGTACTTCATTTATGCACAAAAACCCTATAAACCCTAGGGAAAATTTATTGAAGACTTTTCCAATTTTTTTTCTTACATATTTAAAATAGAAATTCACATTTAATTTTTAAAATATAACATAGTAATTTTAAAAATCATTTCTTTCAAACCCTATTTATACTATACTAAGACATATTTCTTTTAGAGGTATCACCTTACACATAAATTAGATTTCACAGAAAATCACAAATAAATATTGCTTATTTCAAAACATATCTTGAAAATAATGAGTGCATACTCGGTCCTATCATGTATATGAATGATGAAGTGTACTATATGTTAATGCAAAGCTTCATTCTATCGCTTCCATGCCTACTTCTTATATTATGGGATGATATTATCAAATTCATTGATAAACATGTTAAGATACCTCTTGCCTCACCTCCCTTGGAACCTCTATCCCACGCTGAGTCATATTACATGGTCCATTTTAAACTTCCCCAAGTTACTACCCATCACTAGAGATCTTAGTTTACACCCTTTTTCCCTTCACCACCTTAGCTTGTCAATTATCTACACTCTCCTCCCATAGCTACTACTAGTCCTATATGGCTAGTAGATAATGTAGTTAGAGTTGTTACTCGACATGACACTATGGATCCCTTGCCTAGTCGTGAACCATGCAACCTTGTGATTCCTTCTCATCCCAAGCCCAACCCACCTGCACAAGAAAATATGCATAGGGCATATGATATTGTTGATCAGTTGATAAACACACCAACTAATATTTCCATGTTAGAACTACTCCAAAAAGCAAATGTATTTAAGGACATTCTTTATCAGGCACTCACTTAGACTTATATACCATTCAATTAAGACCCTTCTTATTTTGGATTAGTTTTCAACACATTAAAAACTATAGAAGATGTAATTTATTTTGATATTGAGGACATGCCTTCTGAGATAGTTATTGATCAAAATTTACTATTGTTCATACAAGCTCAAGTAAAAACTAGTACAGTTAAGAGAGTTATAGTTGATAGTGGTTTCAGACTTAATATATGTAATATTATATTTTTACAAACCATGGGCTTAGATATGGCATCCATGCAAAATTCAAATAAGAACATTAGAGGGTTTGATGATATACCAAGATAAACATTAGGAACCATTGCTTTGGATATCATGGTGGGGTCCAAAACCCTCTCTACACATTTCTAGGTCATGTCAGGTCCTCTTTATTATAACTTTTTACTTCGACGACCTCGGATATATGTTATAGGGGTAGTTACTTATACTCTTCATTAATGTGTTAAGTTTATCCATGAAGGATACCTATACACATACCCAATAGATAACCAACAATTCAAATATTATAGAATTATAGTCATCTTTGACTATTTTTCTAGTTAGAACACCTCATATAATAGTTCAAGCACCACCTCATCACATTTCTCTTGACCATATACATACATATGAGGTTAGCACATCTCACACTCTTCCACTTACAGTTATTTCTTCAACGTAAGATACTCAGTCAGTTTATAGCAGCTTCAGCCATTCCAACTACTCCAATAGTCATAATTCTTATACCTATTTTAATTATGCAATCACGGATAATAGTTCTAGAATTCCCAATTGATTCCATAAATACATATCCTCAAGAAATTATAGTGACTCCATCAGCTATAAATACTCATGTAGCATCACCATATTTTTCTACTATAGTTGTTGAGACTCCTATATCATAGTTACCCCTTATGGTAAATTTTGAGTTACCATATATGCATGATGTTGATACAGATTCATAGGATACTTTAGATGATGATATGACACCCAAAATCATAAAATACTATTTTTGTGGATTGAAATTTACACCATTTGGCTCAGGAGAGTACTAAGATGACACTAGAGGCCTCATCACACATCCTACATCACTCTTAGCATCTTGTATTGTATACATTTCTAACATTTCAAGTTTTAATATAGTGTACTGCACATGTTATTACATTATTACATCTATCTAGGTATACCCCTATTGATCTAACAATCTCCAAAACAAACTATGTTATATCTTTAGACATCTTTTCGATTATCATTGTTAGATCTTTATTTTGAGGGTAGTTATTGTAGGGTATCCATTCATACCCTAAAAAGAGGGGGAAAAGATAAGGGTTTTGTCTCAAAGATCAGAGCCTTCTACCAGTCAAAAAAAGTTTTTAGAACATTCAAAACAACATTCAAAACCCAAACTAGGTAGAACAAACTAGAAAAATGTTAACGAATATATAATAGTGCTCAAAAAAAAGGATAAGAGTGCCATACTTAGACTATAGCATCAGATAATAAAGTTTCCTATTTTTGGCACTTTTATCCAAACAATATAAAATATAGATTTTCTAAAAATAAATATAAAGGTAAATTTAGTTACATTTTTATCAGCAATAGTTTAATTCAGATTGGGAAATTTTAGTACGATTTTTCTCAAAGTATCCAGATATAGGAGGCATCATGCATAGTATGATCATTCTCACTTCTAGTTTTAGATTGGGTAGTTGGTAAAAATTATAGATCAGAATCCATGTTACAGACAACAATGATTGGGGGCAATGTGTGTGGCACATTTTGACTTCTTTTTTTTCTAAGTTTAGTACATTATTAATGTATTCTCTATAATTACATGTCTTATTGCATCTACATTTGGTTGGCATCACTTCAGAGTGGCTTTCATATAAGCCTAGTTCTTAGTTTTGGAGTGGCTTTCATGAAAGCCTAATCTCCACCTTTCAGAGTAGCCAAGATTGGCCTAGTTCTCAGTACACATTCGGTTATCCATGTCACATTGTTAGATTACAAATAATTCATGGGATTTAGGAGCCATCTCATAAGACACACATTCATATTGGTATCAATTCACGGATTCACTTAGTGGGAAATGATGGATCAAAAACATTAGCTATATTTTATATTCTTGAGCCACCTCCTCAAAGGGATTGGACACACAATCCAAACATTGATTAAAACATACATGACCACATAGCTTAAATTAGTGGGAAATTATGGAGCGAAAGGGTCAGTGTTTGCATTATTGAGACACTCTTAGGGAGTTGATCACTCAGCTATGTTCACGATATTACTTTTGGTACAATACATACTCAGGGTCACTCACCATTAGTCAACAACACAGTAGGTTTTGTATTGGTTCATGTACCTAATGAAGTGTATTCATTCCTTTCTCTTTCTCTCTTTTTTAAAAATATTTTGTACATTCTTATTTTAGATATAACATGTCTAGTAAGGACTAAGCTACTCTTTTTTTTCTTTCGCAGATTTACACTTCATGATGTGCTCTCTCTATGCACACTCAACATCACACATTTTCATGGACTTCACCCTTGCAGGAAAGTTCAGGTATGCTTTCTACTTTTCCATTATCCTAGTATTTCACTTTGCTACATCACTAGAATAAAGGGGGAAGAAAATATATTCATATAAAATGCCTAAATCGGTAGTTTGAGTGTGGATTGTGACACCCAATCCATAGGTCCTTCTTGCATGCTTTTATAAACCTTCTAGACACCTCTTTTCTCATTGTCAATAATTCTTAACTTTCCAAACAATAATTCCAACTCAACCAGACTCTATTTGTTAGCTCAATCTTGATCTCTCATGTCTCAAGCCTATCGAATAAGAGTGCCATACCTGGACTATAGCATCGGGCCCTAGGGTGTCCTATTTTTTGAGTTTTTTTCCCTTTACCATTTGAGCCCAAATGGTCATTTTCATTTGATTCTCATCCTTCATCATGTAGGCATAGCATGAATATATTTGACTCATGACTAATAGTTCCCTATTAAATCCCATTCAATGTTCATTTAGAATAGGTGATAGAAATCAAGCAAGAATATAATTAAACCAATAAGGCAAACTTACTGATTCTCTACATACAGTCACCCAACATAATTGAAAACATAGTCAAACCCATATACCAGTCTCTAAACACCTCAAGCACTCTCAATTCAGAATTTTTGCATCCACATCACACTATTGCACAAAGTACATCAAGTGGGAGAAATAAATATGGCTTGATCCCTCTTCAGAGTATTGGTATGTAACCAGTGTACCCACACAAGGGGTGTGGATTACACATTTTGTTCATATTACACACTAATCCCCCCCCACCATTTCTCTAAGTGATTCAAACCCCATTTTATCAAGTATGATGGAGGGTTAGGGTTCTAAAAATTAAATCATTTCTATATCAAGCTTCATCGACATTCAACACTTAAGATTTCACAAGCAAGCTCACATAAGAACAACACAAAGAACCTAAAAGGTTCAGTTGTTTAGGACCAATTTGGAAAATAGCAATAGGAGTGGACTAAACCACTGGACCCTAAAGTGTCTTATTTTTTTCACTCCTATCCTTTCACCGAATGAAAGCTACATTCATATTCATGATGTTGTCCTAGTCCTATTTAACCAATTTCAAACTCTATCTCAGTATAGTTTCAAGCTAACTTATATTTATCCTTATTTATTATTATTTTTACAAAGGTAAAAATGACAAATAAATTATACAAATTAAGACTATATTTACCATAATATTATTTACCTGTTTATTAATCTAGACCCTTAACTAAAATAGGAATAAAACTCTGTTATTCCCAAATAAATTAAATCAGTCTTCGACTATTAACAAAAGGTATGAAAGTCATTTCTAACCTCTTTTACAAGTAAACTATGAACTGGGTACCTTGTATACTCTAAATAATAATTATCAATTACATGCCAATGATCAACATATATTTTAGATATTTGGAACACCATACTTGATGTCTATCTCCACAAGATAAGTGTTCAATCACCTTCCAAATGGTGGAGATAATGGAAGTGGATAGTTGAGACCACCTTCCACTAGTATAAGCTTTATCTAGATTATCAACTCCAATCTCAACACTAAATTAAAATTAATGCTCATAATGCTAGATGGAAATTTAATTCCATAAAGCAAGTGTGTAGAAGAATTTTTGAGCATGTGTGGACTACTAATTTTGAGTCCAAATAAGCACACTTCTTGTGTTTTATTTTTCACCGAGGACTCCTAATAACTATACATTTGGTGCACCTTGGAATTGCACATCTTATTTATTTTATTTGCAACCATGTTGAGTCTCTAAAGCATATTTGTTAGTTAAGTAAGCTTGTTCAATCACTATGGCATTAAATTCATGCCCTCATCCAACCCTTCCATCTAGAAATGTTTACCTAGAATATTATTATTTTAGAACACTCAACCATGATTCTTACAAAATTCACACAAATTTGACATATATTTGGTGAAATTTTTTTTTTTGACTTATTGAAGAATATAAATGAGGTTATTTTCAATAATTTTGTTCTTGATGGTTATTTAATATTGTTGATAGCATTAATGTTACTTCTAATTTTATGCTTAAGATTAAGGTTCACAATAATAAATTTTGTCTGAAGGTGACACACCTCCAATTTGTTTTGATCATTAGGTTAGGTCCCATTATGTTGTTCACAGAGTCCTTCTATACTCTCCTATCAATAAATCGCCTCCATGTGATCAAGGGTATGGACAATGGGGGAGGACCTATTCCTACAGAAGGTGCCACAGTGGATCCCTTCAGAGACATTTTTTATCCCCATATACATGTCCTCAAATTGGGGCTAGTGATAGTGATGGTCTTGGCCACTTTGTGTGGTCTACACCTCAAAAAGGGAAATTCGCTCACTTATAACATGGTATTTTTTCAACCAAGCTAGATAATATCAAAGAAAAAGATAAAGATAAAGATAACGATAAAGAAATGAATGGTTTGAATCCTTTACCTAATTTTTCATACCCTTTGATAGGTAGCAGAGGGAGTGTGATGGGGGTTGGGGTGATAAATAAAATGATCCTCTACCCCCTCACCCAAAATTTATTTTTTATCCCATTGTTTAGTTTAATTTCATCATTTGTAGTTTCTTTTATATGTCTTCAACTCCTTATTTTTTCATATTTTTATTGAAAAATTATTTGAATATTATTAAGCTAATTATAATTAGATTTCCATTCATATGACTTTGAAGTGTGACTACTTCCACTCTTTTCTAGTCCTTCTCATGGCAAATGTAATTATAGGAATCAATTAGAGAAATAATTTTAGTCGACAAATAAATGAACAAGAAGTATTTTATTATAGTATTAGTAAATGCATTTTTAGAATTGAGGGCCATAAACCATAATGCTTTTGACTGAACTATGAACCAAATTAAGAAACAAACAAGAGGCCAAAATACCCCAATCCCCCCTCAAAACCATCATAATGGCCATGAACATTGTTATAAACATTACCACATTAACTGTGGGCCTCAAAAACATCACCATGGCCATGCCTAGCCCCACAAACATCTCCATCCATCATAACTGACTTAACATGTTACCGAGATTGGATCCTAGTTGGGGATAGACATACTCAAACCACTTTAACCAATTCACCCTACTTTAACAAGAAGTACTTTTATTTAATGTTGAATTTTAAAATTATTTTTATTCAATTTACACAAATTTGAGAGAAAATTATCTTTTTAAACTATTTATTTAATAGATATGACAATTTTTTTTATTCTTATAATACAATTTTTCTAATAACATATAACCATTAGGTACCAACCAATTAATTAATATTGGCAATATTTCACTATAAAATATCATTGTAATTTAATATTAAGTGATCAAGATGTACATGATAAAAATAAATGAATGTTATTTGACTATCTTAAAAGTAATGTGTTATACAAATATTTAAACACCTACCCGTACCTTTCAATTCATCAAGTAATCACTTCCAAACTCATGCCCTTATCTTTATTATACTAGAGGCAATCTATTTGAACAATTATGGTTAGATTCATCTCGTGTTTCAGGATATTCACTAGTTATGAATGGAAAATCTAAAGTTACTTGTATGTGTCATGAACTGCCACACGTGGGGAGGGTTTAACTATGTTCTTACTATTTGTGTATGTTGTTATCAATGTTAGTGTTTCTAAGAACTATTGGAGATCATTCTATATATAGTAAAGATGGCAAGGACTATTCTCATAACACAAAAAGCATCCATTAAAAATAATTTGTGGCCCATTACAACCATTGTAGTATCCAACAATTTATTTTTTGGATGCTATATAACACTAATTTTAGTCACCCATGGACAAATCATTTTTACATTGGGTAAGCCCATACACACCATATATATAATATTTATTGAAAGATATAAGACTAAAAGATATATAATATAATATAATATGTATATATTAAAATATATATTATATAATATAATATATAATTTATATAAATATATATTATATAATCTAATCTAATATTAAATCATATATACAACTAATTTTTTATTCTTCTTTTGAAATGCCTTCCCCCACTCCTCTTC
This sequence comes from Torreya grandis, assembly GCA_037957365.1. Taxonomy (NCBI): domain Eukaryota; kingdom Viridiplantae; phylum Streptophyta; class Pinopsida; order Cupressales; family Taxaceae; genus Torreya; species Torreya grandis. The sequence goes on from JARHVA010006279.1 coordinate 151,228, forward strand.
CTACTCTCAACTAATTGGTGATCCTGCACCACTTGGTAGAAGCTCCCAGCATTCCTTCAGATAACAATCCCTTATGTCTAGTGATTCTAGGTGCAAGGTTAATGCAATGCATAAGATGGATGCTACGTAGAAGAATAACTTTGTATAGAACCTTGATGTAGTGTATAAAATTGATGTCATGCAAATAAAGGATGTCATGTGAAATATTGATGATGTAGACATAGGGCACATGGATGACTAAACACATATCTACAAGTAGAATCAAACATAGAAAGAAGCATCGACCAAGTTTGGAGCTATAAATAGATCTTCTAGCCCTTCAACCATAATGTCTATGATTAGTTCTGGGATAGGAGCCTAGAACTAAAAAATTCACTTTTCACCTCTATTGCTAACAAAGGTTTGGACGTCATGGAGATAAAATTTATGGTGGACTCTAGAAGCCTCAATCTTGGACCCAAAACTTTTGCTATGAAAATATCTCATAAGGTACATTCAAGCATAGATCCCAAACCTCTCAAACCTACATCTTCTAACCTTGTTATGATATTTTATGAGGAGGAGTTCATACAAGTGAGCAAATCAAAATAATTATTCTTAGCCCTGGGTGTCATCTATAGATTCATGGATCACTGGCCAAAATTTCAAAGGCTTCATGCTTTGATCTTGAAGCATTAACAACCCCTCCTAACATGTTATTTTGAAATTTACCCTTGTTTAAAAAAAATCTTTATCATCGTCTTTCAAAATATTGAGGATAAGGAAAAGATTGAAAACTAATTATGGTGATTGAATCACCAACACATTGTCATCAAATAATGGTCCCATGCATTTAATCCCCTCACTGAGCCACTTATTTTAAAACCAATTTGGGTTTGCCTACCTCATTTACTTCTATAATTTTGGATCGAATCTAACTTACAAGCTATTGGTAAATCACTAGGTGAATATATACAAATGCACCTATATATTGATCATTTTAATGTATCTAAACTGGCAAACACACACAGGCTACACTCAATTGTGCTTTAGCAAACTCTCAATTTATAGCAGAAAGCCTCAAATGGCAGGGACAAAAATATGTCTTTGTCAACTTATTTCTCCTTTATTCAGAATATCACTTTGATTGTTCCTTTTTTTTTTCAAACAAGTTTATTCATGATACATAAGGCTACCCTCCCATAATTTCTTGAATAAAACAAACATCCTGTGTTTAGAGATATCATTCACTATTCTGGCCTATTGGGGAAGATTATATATGTTAATTTGAATTGAAAGTATAAAATGAACTTGGCACTTCACCTGACCACAAGATATTTTCCTTTCATTGAAAACCCAGCATACATATATAGTTTTCAACAAGAAGAAATCGTTGCTTAACTTCACATTTCATACATTACAAGATCAGAATTACATTTTCTTTTTTTCAATGACCTCCAGCTTGTATAATGGCGCGATTCAACAACAGCATAGATGACCCAACAAGTAAAATGCGCCCCAGCAGAAATAACACGCCCCAGCAGAAATAACACGACCCAGTAAAATGTTTTAGTCTTTGTTTGGAAACAGCAACTCTTTTGCCACGCCCCTTTTCTCATTCGTGTATACCCAAACACAACATTGGAGTGCCTGACACCAATATTGGGAGGCGGACAAGAATATATAGAAAAACAAAAATAAAACTCAACACAGGAACCAAAATTCTACTATATTATATTCTTACAGCAAGAAGACGTACATTGGTGTTGGTTTGTAAAGTGCAAATCTCCTTTCACTGCGTCCCTGCCTTTATTTTTTTAACATATATAATATATATCTCCCCTGCGCCTTCTTCTTCCCCTGTTCCTCACCATAAACAAAAAATCTTCTTTTTTTTCTTTTTAAACATATCACATCCGAATGCATTAAAAAAAAAAAAACAACTCTTAATCTTAACATAGTAAATTGTTCAATCCTGGGCTGGGCGCAACAATCTGCCCAAAATGCACTAAAACAGACTTCCAAGATGAGGAGATTCTAACTAAACTACAGGCTTTTTTTTTTTTTTTTTTTAACAGGCTTAAAACAATATTTAGAACAAAATAAATTTTCAAAACAAATGCAAAATGGAGGGAAAAACAAAGTAATTAGTTAAGTGATGCTCCTGCATCATTCTTCCAACCAGCAGAAGAAGTGTTCTTCACTTGTTTTTCTGCATCACTTCGTCTATACTTGTGCCCAGCTTAAGGATATCATTTGCAGTCAACCATGTTGCATCTTCAACTAGTAGATTCTTCCACTTAGTTAGATACTGGAAGTATTCTTTGTTTCTTGTCTTTTTAACTACTTTCTTCTCTAAAATACTCTCAATTTCTTTTGGCACTTCCTTTGGTAGTTGCTGCTCCCATTGGATAACTTCATCCACCTCTGTTTCAGTTTCTTGGTCTGGTTGTCCTTCATCCTTGTATGGATATAAATCTGCAATATTAAAAATTGGAGAGATTCCAATCCCCTTTGGCAGTTCTATTTCATATGCATTATTTGAAAACTTCCTTATTACCTTGCATGGTCCTATTTTCTTTACCTTCAGTTTGTTATATTCTTTCTTTGGAAACCTCTCTTTTCTGAGATGAGTAAGGACAAGGTCTCCAATATTGAAACTAACCTCTCTTCTCTTTTGATCTGCCCTTAGCTTGTACTTGATGGTATTTTCTTCAAGTTTCTTCTTTACCTGTTCATGCAAATTTTGCATAGCATTGGCAAATTCTTCCGCATCAGCACTTCTTGTCTCCATGCTGCTTAAATTTCTTAACTCATACACACCTCTTGGATGCATTCCATTCATAATTTGAAATGGGCTCAATCCTGTACTTCTATTAGGAGAATCATTATAGGCAAATTCAGCTTGTGCAAGTGCAAGATCCCATTGTTTCGGATGCATACTTACCAGGCTTCTCAAGATGTTGCCCAAGCTCCTATTGACAACCTCTATTTGGCCATCCGTTTGAGGATGATAGGCTGAACTGAAACTTAGTTGTGTTCCCAATTTCTTCCATAAGGTTCTCCAAAAATGCCCAACAAATTTGGTGTCCCTGTCAGAAATAATACTTCTAGGCAATCCATGTAATCTAACAATATCCTGGAAGAATAGATTAGCTATGTGAGTAGCATCACTTGTTTTGAAACATGGAATAAAGTGAGCCATCTTTGAAAACCTATCTACCACAACAAATATAGAATCATGGCCTTTTTGAGTTCTTGGCAAACCAAGTACAAAATCCATGCTTATTGAATCCGAAGGTCTATTTGGAATGGGTAGTGGCTGGTACAAACCTATGTTTTGACTGCTTCCCTTGGCATATTGGCATATTTTACATCTTTCAACAAATTTCTTAACATCATTACTCATACCTGGCCAATAGTAGTGAGCACTCAATTGTGCTAATGTCTTGTTCTGCCCAAAATGTCCTGATAAGCTGCCACTATGTTTTTCCTTCAACAAATTTTCCCTCATGGAACTCTTGGGAATGCAAAGCTGGATGCCTCTAAATAGCAGACCCTCTTGGACCATGAAATCTATCCAAAGACTTCTTTCAACCCCCACTGGATTCATGCAAGCTTCATATGGTTCCTTGAAGTCTGGATCTTCCTTATATAGTTCTTTCAAATCTTCAAATCCCATAATACTTACTTGAGACTCTTGTATGATCAAATTTCTCCTACTTAAGGCATCTGCAACCTTGTTAGATTGTCCTTTCTTATGCTTAATAGTGAATGTGAAACTTTGTAAAAATTCAATCCATTTGACATGCTTTTGATTCAACTTATCCTGATTGCTAATGAACTGTAAAGCATAATTGTCAGTGAACAAAACAAATTCTTTAGGCAAAAGATAGTGCCTCCATTTCTTCAATGCTTGTACAAGAGCATAGAACTCTTGATCATAAGCTGAATATTTCTTCTTAGCATCACTTAACTTCTCACTAAAGTATGCTATAGGTTTCCCATCTTGACTTAAAACAGCGCCTATTGCAGTTCCACTAGCATCACATTCGACGTGAAAAAGTTTATTAAAATCAGGCAAGGCCAAGATTGGCTCTTCAGTTACCTTCTTTTTCAACAATCTAAAACTCTTATCAGTAGCCTCAGTCCAACAAAAACTTCTTTTATCACCCTAGATTGTATCTATCATTGGAGCAACAATTCCACTAAAATTTCTTATGAATTTCCTATAGAAGCTAGCCAAACCGTGAAAGCTTCTTACCTCATATGTGCTCCTGGGTGTAGGCCACTCAAGTATGGCTTTAATCTTTTCCTTATCCATCTTCAATCCTTCTTTAGAAATCACAAATCCCAAATATATCAACTCTGTTTTCAAAAAACTGCACTTTTTGACATTTACTAGCAACTTCTCCTCATGTAATTTACTCAACACCATTATCAAATGTTTCAAATGTTCTTCTTTAGTTTGACTAAACACCAAAATATCATCCAAATACACTATCACAAACTTACCAGTGAACTCCTTCAGCACTTCATTCATCAGCCTCATGAAGGTGCTTGGTGCATTGGTTAGTCCAAATGGCATAACTAACCACTCATAGAGTCCATCATTAGTCTTGAAGGCTGTTTTCCATTCATCCCCTTCTCTTATCCTAATCTGATGGTAACCACTTTTCAAATCTATCTTAGAGAAATATGTAGCTCCACTTAAACAATCAAGTAAATCATCAATTCTTGGCAATCGAAATCTATACCTGATAATAATCTTGTTGATTGCTCTGGAGTCTGTACACATTCTCCAACTCCCATCTTTCTTAGGACTCAACACTGTAGGGATAGCACAAGGACTTAAACTTTCTCTTACCAATCCTTTGTCTAACAATTCTTGAACTTGGTGTTTGATTTCTTCATTCTCCTTTGGTGTCAACCTGTAGGCAGCCTTGTTTGGAAGATTTGCTCCTGGAATTAAGTCTATGTGATGACTAATACTTCTCAATGGTGGTAACTCATCAGGTAAATCATCTACCACAATGTCAATGTATTCATTCAACATATCTTGAATCTCTAGTGGCAAATCAATCAACTTAGTACTAGTGACTACACTCTTTGGCTTACCAATTACAGCAAAGTTTACCTCTTCTTTCTTCATTTGATGTAGAAACTCTTTGCCACTTACTATCAAAACTTTAGAATTCTGTCCAACAATAGCAGCAGCCTCTTCTTTCAATGGTGTAAGTGTATGCTTGATCCCATCCTTTTCAAACATGTATGTATTCTGCCTTCCATCATGTATGGCCTTCCTGTCAAATTGCCAAGGCCTTCCAAGCAAGATATGACATACATCCATGGGCATGACATCACATAAAATCTGATCCTTATATGTTCCTATTTGAATATCTACTTTGCATTGTTCACTTACCAGAAGTTTATGTCCTTTTTGTAGCCAAGAGACTTGATAAGGTGTAGGATGTACCTCCTTCTTCAAGCCTAGTTTCTCCACCATCTCAGTTGACACAAGATTGTCAGTACTTCTGCTGTCAATAGTGACCTTACAGCATTTCCCTCTACTCTTACATGTGGTTCTAAATAAAGTTTTTCTTTGAGGTGGTTCTACAACTTCTTTATTTGGCTTTAATAAAATTCTTTTCATCAAAAGAGACTCACCTTCTTCTGGAGTATCTTCATAAGCTGCTGTAACTTCTGCATTTTATTTTTCACCTTCAATCACATGTACACTTCTATCATGGCTGGTAGAAGGGTTCTTTGAACACTCATATGCCCTATGCCCTGCATACTTGTTGCATTTAAAGCATTTACCCATGAATCTTCCTCTTCCTCTTTGATATCCTTGGTATGGTCTTCTTCCCCTTGGTGTATAGCTGCCTCTTGGACTTTGTGAGCTACTGGCCTCTTCATGAGATGTTTGCAGCTGTCTTCTACCTCCTTGAAATCATCTACCTCTGTTGAACCTACCCCTTCCTCTTGAGAAGGATGTTTGTTTCCTTGCAATCTTCTCCTCAGCTTTCAAGGCAAATTGATATGCCTCCTCAACTGTCTTAGGAATGAGAAGACTAATTTCATCTTGAATGGCAAATTTCAAGCCATTGGTGTATCTGGCTACCTTTTCTGTGTCATCCTCAATGTGACCTGATCTTATAGTCAACCTATAAAATTCTTCAGTGTATTCTTTCACAGACAATTCTTTTTGCTTCAGATTTTGTAATTGTTAAAAAGATTTGTTTGATAATCTTTAGGCATAAACTTACCTTTCATTTTTGCTACCATTCTGTCCCAGCTTCTGATCTTTGGCTTCCCTTTCCTTCTCCTTTCTTCTTGCACTCCATCCCACCACAGGGATGCATGTTTCATTAGCCTTGTCATGGCATACTTGACTTTCTTTTCATCTTCTTCAATCCCTTCATACTCAAAATATTTGTCTAATGCATTAATCCAATCAATTAATTCTTCAACATTCAAATTACCTTCATACATTGGAACCTCCATTTTTGGCTTGGTGTTCACCTTCATAATGGCTTTGATCAACCTCTCCTCAGCTATTTCTTCTTCCACCACCAATTCATCTTCTGGTGGCTCCTCTTCTCTGTCACTGACTTCACCCATGTCAGTGCCTCTTCTTTGAGCCATCTCCAGGTCTTGCAGCCTAGCTGTCAGGTTCCTAATCTTCTCTGCCAATGCAACCTGTCCTCCAGGTCTCCTTCCTCCAGCTCTACCTCTGTTCCTGATTCTCATGGCCATTCTTGTTTTTTGTTCACAACCTGGTTCTGCTTCTCTTTGGTTTGGATCACAGGCTCTGATACCAAAATAATGTATCATAACTGGCAAACACACATAGGCTACACTCAATTGTGCTTTAGCAAACTCTCAATTTATAGCAGAAAGCCTCAAATGGCAGGGACAAATATATGTCTTTGTCAACTTATTTCTCCTTTATTCAGAATATCACTTTGATTGTTCCTCTTTTTTTTCAAACAAGTTTATTCATGATACATAAGGCTACCCTCCCATAATTTCTTGAATAAAACAAACATCCTGTGTTTAGAGATATCATTCACTATTCTGGCCTATCGGGGAAGATTATATATGTTAATTTGAATTGAAAGTATAAAATGAACCTGGCGCTTCACCTGACCACAAGATCTTTTCCTTTCATTGAACGCCCAGCATACATATATAGTTTTCAACAAGAAGAAATCATTGCTTAACTTCACATTTCATACATTACAAGATCAAAATTACATTTTCTTTTTTTCAACGACCTCCAGCTTGTATAATGGCGCGATTCAACAGCAACATAGACGACCCAACAAGTAAAATGCACCCCAGCAGAAATAACACGACCCAGTAAAACGTTTTAGTCTTTGTTTGGAAACAACAACTCTTTTGCCACGCCCCTTTTCTCATTCGTGTATACCCAAACACAACATTGGAGCGCCTGACACCAATATTGGGAGGCGGACAAGAATATATAGAAAAACAAAAATAAAACTCAACACAGGAACCAAAATTCTACTATATTATATTCTTACAGCAAGAAGACATACATTGGTGTTGGTTTGTAAAGTGCAAATCTCCTTTCACTGCGTCCCTGCCTTTATTTTTTTAACATATATAATATATATCTCCCCTGCGCCTTCTTCTTCCCCTATTCCTCACCAAAAACAAAAAATCTTCTTTTTTTTTTCTTTTTAAACATATCACATCCGAATGCATTAAAAAAAAAAAAAAAAACAACTCTTAATCTTAACATAGTAAATTGTTCAATCCTAGGCTGGGCACAACAATCTGCCCAAAATGCATTAAAACAGACTTCCAAGATGACGAGATTCTAACTAAACTACAGGCTTTCTTTTTTTTTTTTTTTTAACAAGCTTAAAACAATATTTAGAACAAAATAAATTTTCAAAACAAATGCAAAATGGAGGGAAAAACAAAGCAATTAGTTAAGTGATGCTCCTGCATCACATTTCTACCACACTACTTTTGCTAGGATTTTGATGAATATAAACACTTTAAAGAATCTTCCTAAAAATATCACCTTGTAAGTTGGGGGATATTCTTGGTCCCAACCCCTTGAATATGAAGGTTTTTTGTCTCACTTTCATACTTGATTTAAAAGAGGTCATTTGATAAAAAACTGTATTTCCTTAAAAAAAAGCTTCTTTCTAGTGGAAAGACTCCCTCGTCGACCACCTATAGGTGTTCACTAAAGAATATTAGACTAATTTTGACAGCGATGATTCTACTTCAACTTTGGAAGATCTTGAATCTAATGTCTAAAATGAGGACATAAAAATTCCCCCTCTTTATGAAGATGAATTAAAGAAGGATATAATCTCTCTAAAGAAGGATATAGTCTCGATCATCCCCTCAACTTTAGCCACCTCTTCTAAGAAGAACCTAGAAATAGAATTATCAAGGTTAGAACCAATTGATGTATGAATAGTAGAAGACAAATCCTCACCCTGTGTTTTAATGGAAAAATCATTAACATTTGAAAGGAATATTATAGAAGATAAGGAATGGTGTAATAAGGTTCAAAAAAGGAAAAAAGGTACAAAAGCAGTGGTTTAACCCTCTTGTATGTCCCTCCACTCAGGGGGACTCCGAGATGACTCCTTACTCAAAGATCCTTCGAGAAGAATCATAGAAGATAGTTGCTAAAGGTAGTAGTTCAATAGTTCAACACTCATCTAACATATCCTTTTGCTTAGGTGGGCTATGCAGAATTTGAATGGAAGCCTGCTGAAAGTTTAAGGAAATTTTCCTATTTTTAATAGTGTAAAGACTCATGCTAGACTCAGTTATTTCAAGGTTGTCTAAAGGATTGGCAGATGTTTTATGGGGGCATCCCCAATTGTAACTCAATTACTTATGATAGGTTGGAACCATTTTATAATTTTGATTGTTTTTTGTTTTTTAACATATTGTTCTTGTGTTTGTTATGTCTGCTCCTTTGTCGTTAGTAGAGGCATCCTTTTTTAGCATGAATGTCACATCTTTCTCTCATTTTTTAGATGTTTCATGACCTTTACCCTATATAATAAAAATATATACAAATTATATATATATATATATATATATATATATATATATATATATATATATATATATATATATATATATATATATCACTTTATATATTAGTAAAATGGATTTTGTAAAAATAATGAGTTTAAATTGATGGTGTGATGTGGTTGACAAAGAATCATTTTTATTGATTATTTTCTATTTGATTACAAAACATTCCACATCTAGTGTGTGAATTCAATCAACAATGCAATGACGCTGATGTGAAGAAAATGCATTAAGGTTATGGAGTTTATCTTGTTAATTTTATTGTGGTTTAAATATGTACATAAGGTTTTCAAAATAGGATTCCACATGGGTTCATATGTTGGAATCATCCATGATATAGTGTGAATGTTTTGTGGAAGCATCCCTAGTTTCAACTCAGTTACTTGCATTAGGTTAGAACAATATTTGGTTTTGATTTCTTTTTGTATTTTGACATTTTGTTCTTATGTTTTTTATGCCTACTCCTTTATTAGTATAAACATCACATCTTTATCTCATTTATAAAAAAAATTGGGACCTTCAAAACCCATGACTTTTATCCTATCTAATATATGCATACATACATACATACATGCACATGTGCACATACACACACATATGTATGTGTATATATATGTATGTATATATACATACATATATATGTACATATATATATATATACACATACATTTATATGTATGTACATATACATATATATGCATGTATATACATACATACATACATACATACATACATATACATACATACATACATATATACATACATACATACATACATACATACATACATACATACATACATATATGTATGTGTGGGTGTCTATTCTATATTGGTGAAATGGATTTTGTAAAGCGAGATAGTGTAAATCAATAGTGTGATATTGTTGATGAAGAATCATTTTTATTGACTATTTTATATTTGATTACAAAAATAGTCCACATGCAATGTCTTAATTGAATCAATAATACAATGATGTTGATGGGGGTAAAATACATTAAGGCTATGGACTTTATTTTATTTCTTTCATTGTAGTTGAAGTGATTACGTATGTTTTTAAAAAGTGCATGCCACTTTGGTGCATATGTGGGAATAATCCATGATACAATATGAATGTTAGAGTAGAGGAGTGACCGATTGAAAGAATTCGTCATAGGTGGTAGAGAGGTTGGTAGGTTTAAGTTTCAAACATTATGGAGTGCCCACATCTTACTTAAAAGTGAAATGTAGGCTTTAAATTAAAATAAAAAACCTAGACCTTATATTTGGCATTCCTTGCACCTTGGGGAAAATGCTAGTAACTAGTATTTTGGTGAAACTAATAGTAATTTAGCTAATGGCCATTAGTGTCATAATTGTCAACTATTTTCCTTTAGAAAATTATCTAAATTGGAGTTAAAGAAATAAAACAAGCCCATACTTGAAATTTTCCATAATAAATCGACACCTATCTTTAATTTTAAAGTAGTACATTAAGGTCCTCATTTTAGTTTACTTGTAATAGTGAAACTAAACTATATATATATATATATATATATATATATATATATATATATATATATATATATATATATATATATATATATATATATATATATATATATATATATATATATATATATATATATATAGTTTCACTATTACAAGTAAACTAAAATGAGGACCTTAAAATTCCCCCTCATTATGAATATGAATTAAAGAAGGATATAATCTCTCTCAAGAAGGATACAGTCTCGATTGTCCCCTCCACTTTAGCCACCTCTTCTAAGAAGAACCTAGAAATGGAATTATCAAGGTTAGAACCAATTGATGTATCAATAGTAGAAGACAAATCCTCACCCTATGTTTTAATGTAAAACTCATTAACATTCAAAAGGAATATTATAAAAGATAAGGAATGGTGGAATAAGGTTCAAAAAGGAAAAAAGGTACAAAAGCAGTGGTTTAACCCTCTTGTATGTCCCTCCACTTAGGGGGACTCCAAGATGACTCCTTAATCAAAGGCCCTTCGAGAAGAATCATAGAAGATAGTTGCTAAAGGTAGTAGTTCAATAGTTCAACACTCATCTAACATATCCTTTTGCTTAGGTGGGCTATGTAGAATTTGAATGGAAGCATGCTGAAAGTTTATGGAAATTTTCCTATTTTTAATAGTGTAAAGACTCATGCTATACTCAGTTGTTTCAAGGTTGTGCAAAGGATTGGCAGATGTTTTATGGAGGCATCCCCAATTTTAACTCAATTACTTATGATAGGTTGGAACCATTTTATAATTTTGATTATTTTTTGTTTTTTAACATATTGTTCTTGTGTTTGTTATACCTACTCCTTTGTTGTTAGTAGAGGCATCCTTTTTTACCATGAATGTCACATCTTTCTCTCATTTTTTAGATGTTTCATGACCTTTACCCTATATAATAAAAATATATACAAATTATATATATATATATATATATATATATATATATATTATTTTTATTAGATAGGGTAAAATGGATTTTGTAAAAATAATGAGTTTAAATTGATGGTGTGATGTGGTTGACAAAGAATCATTTTTATTGATTATTTTCTATTTGATTATAAAAAATTCCACATCTAGTGTGTGAATTCAATCAACAATGCAATGACGCTGATGTGAATAAAATGCATTAAGGTTATGGAGTTTATCTTGTTAATTTTATTGTGGTTGAAATATGTACGTAAGGTTTTAAAAATAGAATTCCACATGGGTTCATAAGTTGGAATCATCCATGATATAGTGTGAATGTTTTGTGGAAGCATCCCTAGTTTCAACTCAGTTACTTGCATTAGGTTAGGACAATATTTGGTTTTGATTTTTTTTTTGTATTTTGACATTTTGTTCTTATGTTTGTTATGCCTACTCCTTTATTAGTATAAAAATCACATATTTATCTCATTTATAAAAAAATTTGGGACCTTCAAAACCCATGACTTTTATCCTATCTAATACATACATACATACATACATACATATATGTATGTGTGTGTGTGTGTGTATTCTATATTGGTGAAATGGATTTCGTAAAGTGAAATAGTGTAAATCAATAGTGTGATATTGTTGATGAAGAATCATTTTTATTGACTATTTTATATTTGATTACAAAAATAATCCACATGCAATGTCTAAATTGAATCAATAATACAATGATGTTGATGTGGGGAAAATACATTAAGGCTATGGATTTTATCTTATTTCTTTCATTGTAGTTGAAGTGATTACGTATGTTTTTGAAAAGTGCATGCCACTTTAGTGCATATGTGGGAATCATCCATGATACAATATAAATGTTAGAGTAGAGGAGTCATTGATTGAAAGAATTAGTCGTAGGTGGTAGAAAGGTTGGTAGGTTTCAGTTTCAAACATTATGGAGTGCCCACATATTACTTAAAAGTGAAATATAGGATTTAAATTAAAATAAAAAACCTATACTTTATATTTGGCATTCCTTGCACCTTGGGGAAAATGCTAGTAACTAGTATTTTGGTGAAACTAATAGTAATTTAGCTAATGGCCATTGGTGTCATAATTGTCAACTATTTTCCTTTAGAAAATTATCTAAATTGGAGTTAAAGAAATAAAACAAGCCCATACTTGAACTTTCCCATAATAAATTGACACCTATCTTTAATTTTAAAGTAGTACATTATATATATATATATATATATATATATATATACACACACACACTATTATAAAAATAATTGGAGCAATTAATTTTAGAAAATGATTTTGTTCAAATTCTATAATTTTTTACCCCAAAAATCTTTAAAACGATTTATTTACTATCTTATTTGTTGGATGGAATTGACATGACAGTTTTTGATGTCTTGTTATTTTTTTTAATTTTGAAATAAAATTTACCCTAATGATGTCTAAAGGGAATTAAATCATTAAATCCATGCCAATTAATTAATATTAGGAGTACTTCACTAACTTAATCATATGAACAAATTAAAAATGTTCTTTGTGGGTCATGTCACTTTCACATTATTCTACTACAGTTATTAACACTAATCTTATTAAAATGACAACCTCCATGTCATCAATAAAGAATACATATTGTCTCTACTGATACAATAAATGTGACCTTTTAATATTCATGAAATTTCATTTGTAAACTTGTTAGGGAATATTTCTAAGTTGTACAATTCAAAATTCAATCATCATACCAAAATGTTAATAAAAAGTACAAACACATGTTAACTAATATTCTAATTTTAATTCTCATATGGTGACATAATACCAACATATTTTCAATTTTTTCCATTATCTTTCTCCTTTTAATTGAAAAGTCATTTTTTTGAAATGTACATTATTTTAGTGCAATATATAATAATATATTACAATATATCACATATCACATCACATACCAACCTTTCTTGTGATTTTAAATTCATTAAGAGTTTTGATTCAATTATTCTTACTCCAATTTTAATGCTTATCATATTAAATAGGATATATCCAGAAGAACATAGGCATAAGCACTCAAACACAACATTATTTTATTGTGTTTTGTAGCTTAAATATGTTAGTCAATAGTGTTTCTTTTTAATTAAAAATTTGATGGTATTCGTCGTGTATTCAGTAAGAAGTCTCTCTATGTTATCTATTCCCAATTAATTTTACTCATCTTCCCAAAATTCATCAATATTTATCTCAAAGATTAAAAGAGGCCACATATAAAAATTTCATTGCTTTAGGATCCTGATACAAATAAACTCACACAATATATATATATATATATATATATATATATATATATATATATATATATATATATATATAAACTGAGAATTGAACTATTGCAAAGAATTTTAATTTATACTCCCTTCATAATGAATTTAGCAAGCAAGAACATGAATTATTAAAATTTAAAACTTGTTGATTATAATGAATATTTAATTCAAAAGATAATCATTATTATTATGGTGTAGTATCTTGCAACTAATAAAGTTTGGCTTCTTTAGGATCAAAGGTAGGGATTTTATTGGAAGGATACATGAACCTATTAAAAAAATTTAATAGTGAAATATGGCTATTTTTTTTTCAATTTTTTTTTGGGATGAAATATTATATTTAAGGATTTTCTATTTGTTATCTTCATACTTGATTTTATATTATTTTAATGTTATAAATATTTAATGTTTAGTTAAATTGTATTATCTAGAGAAGTTACAAATTTATCATTGTAGTGGTTGGGGATCTCTTATCTTTAATGGAGTTGAATTTAAAAAGTTATAATAAGCTAAAGCAGTGGTGCCAATAATTGGTCAGCGAATTGTTCTTAATTTTCTTAGTTTGAAATGTTGAGGTAGTTTTAAAAAGCTTCCAAGCAATTTTGAAAAATTTGCTTGATTACAATATCTAAATTTGGAGGCTTGCTATGGACTTCTTGATCTTCCGTGTAACTTTAAAAAAATTTGTTAAAATATCTAAATTTAGAAGCTTGTTAGGGACATATTGATCTTATAGTTTTAAAAAACTCATATTAAAAGATTCTTGTCTTTTTTATAATTTCGATTTTTTAATTTATTTATTAAAAATTTAAATTTACAATTTTTCTTCACACTATTTTTATATTAAAAATATTATAAAATTAAAATCTATTTAAATATAAAAAATATCATTTTATTTAACATATTTTTTAATGATTTATATTTAATTAACTCGCTTCAATAAAAATATAACCATATCTTTCAACTTTTCATCATAAAAAATCTTTCAAACCGTACCTTAACGAGTCCATGTGCGCGGAATAACTCAATGTGGGCGCAGTAACTGAATGGCCATGTGCAAGCAATAACTCCACGGCGTCTCTTCGTTTTGTGTGGTGTAAAATCTCCACACGTAGCAACGATTTTCATCACAAAATTTGCAAACTGCATTCTAGAAATTCGTGCCCTTCAAGTGGTTTCATTATTTAGGTTATCGAATGTTTTCGGAGCTTCTTTGTCAGTCAGTTTCACTCCTCCATTAGAGTTAGTTCGTCAATTGGAAAATAATGGATATAACTGTCACAAACTCTGTAGTTGTTAAGCCTGCGAATCAAACTCCGCACCACCAGTTATGGCTTTCAAGTCTTGATTTATTGAGTCAAAGCCACACTGACACGGCTTACATTTACAGGCCCAAATCCGATATAGATTCCCACTCCAATGTCTGTGTATATCAAAAACTGAGAGAGGCGCTTTCGAAGACGCTCGTGTATTTTTATCCTCTTGCAGGAAGATTGGTTCTTGACGCTACGGGACGAATTGCCGTCAACTGTAACGGAGATGGTGCCCTGTTTGTGGAAGCTGTCACGGATTCACAAGTAGACGACTTGAAGGATCTCGGTTTGCCTTCGCAGCTTCGACCGTTAGTGCCCGCTGTCGAATATAGCGATGACGTCACTACCATCCCTCCGCTTATGATTCAAGTTAGTTAGAACAATATGAGTAAAGTATGTTTTTGGTAGTGATATGCAGAAACAAAATTATCATCCCTCTCTATATTTTGAGAGTGTAGTTTAGAAATTTAACAATGTTATGATTTGGCATGCTCTGGATCTAGTAGGGATAGAGTTAAATATGACAATTTTATTTGGGTTGAAGGTGAGTTTTCAAATTACTTAAAAAAATTATTATTATTATTATTGTGTTTATTTTAATCGTTATTTTATTGATATTTAAGAAGGTTATTTTAAAATAACTTAAATATGTATGAAAATAAATTTTAAATAATAAATAAATATCATTTTAAAATAAATGAAATATGTATGAGAATAAATTTTAAATAATAAATAAATATAATTAAAATCAAGAATAAAATTTTAAAATCATTTAGTATAAATATATGATTAAATTATAATTAAGGTTAATATCATATTTATAAAAATTGTAAGATAAAAATGACTTATAAAATATTACATCTATCAATTTTTTATTAATAAAAAAAGATTTTTTTATATTTATAATATTGATATTGAAAGATATTATAACATATTTCTCTTTAAGAGATATTTTAAAGTTGTTGGAATCGATATGGTTTATATTTGATAGTTACGTAAAATTTTACCTTCCATCTAATACTGTCTCCAAAAGAATTGATTGCATCTTAAGAAAACTTAAGTGGCCATCAAATTTAAGCCCTGGGTGTGGGTATTATTGAGAGTAGACTAGCCCAGATCTTGTTGGTGTTGGTATGTCGATCTTTTGTGTGGATATATATTTTTTATTAATGTTACTATCATCCTGTTTGGAATTGGATCCATAAAATCCAGCCTCGTTCATTATCTTAATTTTGAAATTTTGAATCTCGGTGGATCATGTTTTTTAAGGTCCTCACCCACTCAACCCTTTCCCCAGGTTTGAAAAGTGAGTTTATTCTTAAAATTCAAGCAGGATCTGATCTCTACCCATGGATGCTAATCTCAATATTTAGCTCGAGTGGGTGCAAGTCCCTTATATTTTGAATATGTCTGTGAAGCTAATGTAGTATTGTAAAAATTGCAGGTGACAAGGTTCAAGTGTGGAGGAGTAGCGTTAGGGATGAGCATATCTCATATACTTGCAGATGGGACGTCCGCTTTACATTTTGTGAAAACATGGTGTGATATAGCTCGTGGTTCAGATGTCCGTCTACTACCTGTCATAGACCGGACTGTACTGCGCGTTCGAAGTTCCCCTCAACCCAGTTTTGTTCATACTGAATATGCCCCTTCTCCTCCCCTTCTTCACCGTGAAGAAAACGACGAGAATGTTCAATCCACACTGCATCACATCTCGAAAGAAGTTTCCTTTGGGCGATTCATTCTAAACAAAGAACAAGTGAATGCTTTAAAAGCAAAGGCCAAAGACAACCCAGACAGAAAACCTTACACAACCTTCGAAACATTAGCTGCCCATTTATGGAAATGCAGTTGCACTGCACGAAATTTGTCAGAGAAGCAGAAGAGCAAAGTATATATTGGTGTAGATGGGCGAAATCGTCTGGTTCCCCCGTTGCCATCTGGCTATTTTGGCAATGCGAGATTAATGGCTGCCCCTATAGCTATTTCAGAAGACATTGTGTTGAAACCAATTTGGTACAGTGCTGCTAAAATCCACGAAGAGGTAAGTAAGATGAATGATCACCAACTGAGATCTCAGTTGGAGTGGCTGGAATTGAACCCAGGGCTATCACTGCCAGATGATATATATGGATGCCCTAACATGCAAATCAACAGCTGGCGTTTGCCCCTATATGACGCAGATTTTGGGTGTGGAAAGCCCATTTTCATGGGACACGCCAAAACTCTGCCGGAGGGGTTCAGTTACATTATACCAAGCCATACGGACAGTGGAAGTGTTAGCGTCTGCGTCGCACTCTTCACTGATCACATGAGTCGCTTTGAGAAACTATTTTGGCAGTTTTAGGTGTTGTTTGTCTGCCGGATTCACATTTCTTCGGTGTCGCATTCATTGTAGTTCAAATTGTTAGTGCCGCACGGTAATGTTTGTTTCGCTTGTGGCCTGTCAATATCTTGGGTCCATTTTGGCTTGTAAATTGACGGTCTCTGCGCTTTTAAGCTTTATTTAATAAACGACGAAATTTGGCCGAATGGCCGTGGGGAAGACCTGAGCCTGTAACGTAAAGAGCGGATGCTTTTTTAATACCGAATTTTATTGGCTTAATCAATATTAATTTAAGATACTGTAATTGCTTCAAGCGACTCAGAAAAACACAATGTAAGAAAAGGAATAAAGAATGCTAAGTGTAACTTTAACAAATTCAAAAGTGAATGGAACTTTAGAAAGATATGAATTGAAGATAATATGTGAAATCAAACAATGTCTTTTTATATCTCGCATGTTTTGTTATATTTATAAGTTTTTCACGAGATCGCTTTCTTCTCAATTTCAATAAAGAAATAAGGTGATTAAAAGAAACATTTTTTTAAGAAAAAGTATTATGATAGCAAAGTCTTTGGCCAAACATTGGTGAAGATCAAACATTTTGCGTAAAAAAGGTCTAAGCATCTCAATTCCTCATACATTGCCATGAAGGTTTGGAGAAAGTTATATAAGACTCCAAACAACAAAAATATTTTTCTTTGTATCTCATAGTAAGGATATTAACTAAATAAAAAATGATCCTCTATTTCAGATGCTATGAAACAATTCTAACAAATACGATGTACTTGATGAACATGGTGAATAAAAGAAGCAAACATCAAACTACAAAGGATTGTGGAAGCAGTCTTTGGGAAAACATTGACAAAGCTCAAAAAATTCTTGGAAATATGGACCAAGCATCTATAATCCTTGTAATCTAGAATGAAATTCTAGAGAAAGTTATATTCATGAGTTACTAAAGATGTAAAATATTTCCCCTTAATCTCATAATAATGAGATTGTTTGAATACACAATAATCCTCTACTCTGATCTCCATGGAACAAATCTAACAAAAATGTTGTACTTGATGAACACTTTGATCTTATCTCTATGTGAAGTGAGTGTGAGAAAACTCTAGATTGTGCCATTGGAACCCTCAAACTACATGGTAATTGGAGTGACTTATAGTCAAGAGGTTGGATGAATCCATCTTGAAAGTCACAAAACAAACCGAAGTTATGTTGAAACATGGAGGAAAGATGTTTTCAAGGATTTAACCATTTCGACCAAAGGCATGCTCTATACATCTAAACTTTGATACCCTAGTTATCTCCATTTTGGATACATTTGGTTTAACAATTAAAAAAATAAGTAGAGAGAATCAATCCATTTTAATTAGTCCAAGGGCTAGCCGAGTAGATGCCTGGGCATATCATCTCGAGTTTATGCCACGTTGTGATAGCTACATCATTTATTTGAATGCCTGATATGGGTCCCTAAAGAATTCTATTGAAGAGTTTCCCATGATTTTTCTAACCTTGTCTCATAGCCACCACTTTAAAGACAACAACAATAATGAGTGGGGTTGTACCAAATCAAGTAAGAATGATGTCTTCGAGGAACAATATTTTAGTATGGAGATACTTACATCATATGGAGGTAAGCATTATTTTCATTAAGCTTTAATCAACTATACTAAGGTCAGGCTCTCACGTTTCAGCCCAATATAGAAGATGAAGCATAAAAAATGAATGAAATAGATTATATTTGTCTAGATATCCTACAACTCAAGTTGGCAGTATTACTTCCCAATGGTGGCAAGGGAAGCATACCCTTTGTTTAGTCGAGACATGCAATTGGTGAGAAAATGAAGTGTGATAAATGGAAAAAATGACCCCTTGATATGCATATGAAGAGACCATCTATATCTTTTGAACTTTCTATGTAAGTAAAACTTGTTTTGTAAATGCCTTTGAATGTCAATAACTAGACATTTTTTTCCAAAGATTTAGTTCAAGAGCATGTATTTCAGAAAATGATGCTAAGATATATAATTGTATCTGGTAAGCTTCATCTGAATGAGACATCAAAATGATGTAGTTTATATATAGAGGAATAACAATACAAAATTTGTACAAAAAATAATTATCTAAGCCTAGGAAACTTGAAATGATTTCCTCAAATTCATCTATGTATAAAATGTAAACTATAAATAAGAATGTACAACACAATTTAACCCTAATAGGGTTTTCTATCCCTTATGCCTGACCAACACTTATGTGTACTATGCAAATAATATTGGGGTTGTAGAGTGTCATAACTAATGATAACACCAATTTTGCAAGACCCAAAGCCCTAAATATAATGATGACAAATATTAAAGGAAAAGAGTTAAAACATGTGCAAAAGTATACAAAGAAAAACTAAAATTAAAATCTTTTTACCTTGACTAGTCAATTATAGAGTTTAAAGTGAAAATATGATCACTAGTGTGTCATGATTATGCATGAAGCCTACTCATCCCTTAGCTTTTAATGTGTGTGTGTGTGTGTGTGTGTGTGTGTGTGTGTGTGTGTGTGTGTGTGTGTGTGTGTGTGTGTGTGTGTGTGTGTGTGTGTGTAAAGTAGTAGTAAATATTTTTGTTAACTCTGACTAAACATGATGGTTTGATTATTAATAGGATAATTTTATTTTGCATACTTTGTATTAGGTGAATGGTGTTAGTTGTCTAAGATAAATCAAACACATGATATTTAATATAGTTAAACATGTAATCTAGGTAACCAACTAAAGAGTTTATTGAATGTATTTGAAGATTTTTAATTTTATATTATCTACATCTTGAGATTTATTAGAATTGAATTTAAGGATGGCATAGTGTTTTTCTTATTATGGATTGATGTGATCCAAATAAAATAAAACTAGTGTTAAATTAAATTGTGTAAAATATAGAAATAACATATGAATCTAGGTTTAGAAATGGATATAAATAGATATTTCTTTTAGACAATTTGAAATTTACAAACCAAGATGCAAAAAATGTACATAATTTTATTGATATTTCATTGCTCAAAATAGTCATCGTTGATTTTGAAAATTCTCTAGGTATGTTTTTTCACTTCTCAAATCATAAAATAATATCTCAAAGCCTACTTGAACTTGGTTGATAAACTATGACCCCTATAGTGGTCAATACTATCATAGCTCTACTAGTAGTGTCCCTCTATGGTGTGAAAGATTGTAACTCCTTAGACCCTTGCGCCTATGCTTATAGATGCTTCCTGTGTGTATGCTCACCTTCATTTTTTACACTAATCTAAGTTTTTATATTTCTACTTTCATCCAAACCCTAGTTGTGTTTTCAATTACAAGATGACCCTTAAAAAAGGGGTTAGTATTTTGGGTTGAACACTACTCTAAAAAAATCTCAAACTCTATACATTTCTCTCACATAAGTGTGTGTGTGTGTGTGTGTGTGTGTGTGTGTGTGCAACATCATGATCAATCTAGAATGCAATGTAATTTTTAGATTTTGACATTTGGATTTGAACACTTGGCACCATTAAACATTGAATTTTGTGAGTATTCAAACTTGGTTCATGGGCTATTCCTTTGAGGATTTTTCAGACATTACATGTCTTTTTGATAATATCTACATAGAGTGCTACCGGATTTCTTAAATAGTGACCAATTAATTGTCAAATTATCATGGGAGTGATAACATTATAAATTATTTATATTTACATATGACTCGTCATTATTTTTTTCTATGACCAACTTATGCAAACATGTCTAGGCTGATCTAATGGAGACTTTCAATT
>JARHVA010006279.1:180000-487500 GCA_037957365.1 Torreya grandis
CTCAAACACACTTCAACATTCAATTCCATATATAGGGGACAACAAGGCACAACATGGCACCCTACACAACAAGGCACCCTATAGGCCTGCAACAACAACATGGATTATTAGTTCAATTTCAAATATCTAATGCATATTATAAGAGATTAAAAACATTTTTTTTCTGCTGGGACCATTTTCCAAGTCCATAAATTCAATGGCATTATTGACAATATTAAGAAAAAACTCTTACTTCCCTTTGCAATGTGACTGTTAACCCAAAACAGGGTATAGACAAGGTTTCTTTGTTATAGAGGACTATATATTTATTATTTACCATTATATTTTGTATAAATAATAAGTAACCTTCCACCTTAATGATCATTCTCAATCTATTTATCATTATATACACTAAATTCATGCACCTTTTATGAGAAACAACCATTTACTTTCGTATTGGACGGTCATAGGCAAAATAGGGTATATGGGTATATGTCTTACTCATTTATCTATAGGTTTTTATAGATTCAACACGTTCAAAACTAATAGCGTGATGACTCATAACCTACCAACCTGGAGGAATCACTCTAAGATCCCTTCATTTATAGTGATCTATAGTCACTTCTTGGTTACCACCTACAATCATTCATCCACCTATATCCTTACAAAAATGACAACATATTCATGGCCTCAAGGACCTTCAATGATAACATGAAACTAATGAAATCACATACACTAAATGGATAATCCACAAAAAGTAACTTTCTAGGTCAATAGGTCAATTACTGAATACCACCTAATAGGTCAATAGGTCAATTACCACCTAATAGGTCATTAGGTCAAAGTTGTCAAAATTATCAAAATTTTCAAAATTTTCAATGTTGTCAAAGTTATCAAATTTGTCAAAATTTTCAAAATTTTCAAAGTTTTCAATAGGTCAATTACTCATTAAGTTTCTAGATCTCTAGTTTAAGTTGTCAAAGTTGTCAATGTTGGGAAAGCTCGAGTTGTGGTTGTATAACTCTAGTTCTAATTCTTATTCAATGAAATTTGACACTTCCAACATGTCTGAGGGGGTGGATAATGTCTAGGAATAGGTTCTTGGCCTCCCATTATGCCTAGTTGACAAACCCACCACCCACTCTTACCTCAAGAACACACTTCCCAACACAATAAAAATGTAATTTTTAGTCTTGATTTTCAAGTCAAGGTTCTTTATTCAATGCATGACCTACTAATAATCTAGTTTTTTTTATCAGTGTTGTCAATAACATCCTAAAATGATTTTCACTATTAATTAATTTATTTTTTATTTTTTTAATTTTTGGAAGAGGAAAACCAAGGAGTGGTCTCCTTCTTGTATTTTGTAGAATATACCATCATAGATTTGTTATCATGAAATAACTAGGTTATTCCATAAAAACCACTTCATTCCCAATGTTTTAAACAAACTACTCCTTATTGATAGGTTTCTGATATAATTTGAGTCTATGTCCATTGATTGGAAAGGTCTTCTAATTCCCATCTATTGGTAAAAATTGTACTGATCCATACTCAAATACTTTTTCTATTTGTTATGGGCCTAACCATCTTCTTTTTAACTTGCCTTTGAATTACTAAAACTTGGAGTCAAACAAGAGTGCCCAATCTCCTTCTTGAAATATTCTGTATTTAATGTGGAAATAATTCCACATTTTCATTTGATACTAAATTTCTATTTGTTGTAAATCCCATGTAATCATCTCATCAAGTTCATTTAATTGAAGTATTACATTTTGTTGTGCCTTGTGCATATAAATTCCTACTTCTATTTCTATTTTCAAAGTTTTTAATTCAAATTCAATAGAAAGAAGGCTTTATTATCATACACTAGCTCATAAGGTGAAAAACTAGTGGTTGTCTTCCAAGCAGTGTTGTAGGCCTATATTACTTCTAATACTCTAGTTGTTAAATATTTTTTGATACTATTGACTATCTTAGTCAAAATATTCTCCAACTCTCTGTTGGTAACTTTTAATTGTCCATTAAACTATAGATGGTGAATAGAATACTTTCTATGATTGATTTTTTAGACTTCCATGAAAATTTTGATCATATTAGACAAATTATTATCCCTAATCTAACACTATCTTCCTAGGTGCACCAAAAATTTGTGATGAGTGTCATTCAACTCCTCATTTAATCAATGTTTAATTGATGTCTTATCAACTAGGGCTGGTGTCCAATGCTATCTGTAGTAAGGTGTAGGATGGTAGATCAAGAATTCTACTTGTGGGGGTGTTTGATGGTCCTATTTTAACTTTCACTAATGAAAGAAATGTGTCTTACACTACTTGATTCACTCTTTTTTTTAAAATGAAAAGATGTAACTATTTAATCAAATGAATCCACTCTTTTCCTTGAAAGTAAAATCACACTCCTATTTATGCTTGCATGGAAATGGAAATGTTTGACTTAAAAAAATTAATTTGCTTCACACATTTGATGTAAAAGAAAACACACTTTGCTTAGAAATAAAATGACTTTGGAATAAGGAAATGCATTTTGAACTATGAATTTGTTTTGATGTTTTATGAATGAATGTAAACATTAGAAAGATTCTAATTAGTTAAAAAAGAGTGAATATAACATAACATAAGTACCATACACAATTCGTGGTTCTAAGGAGAGTGGGCCCTTGCTCCTCTCAGACTTAGGAACAAAGATTAATCAATGTTGAAAACTAAAGTGATAATTCATAAAACTAAAATGATTACAATCTGTTTGAAACCTATAATATGCTTATACGTATCTTTCATCTATTATCTTATTTAATAACAAAAGTCTTACATTTTATGCTAATACAATCAAATCAAAATAGGATGCAAAGAGATAGGATTCCTTGGTCGATCCACTCATCCAAAGATAGAAGATTAGATTTCCAAGAGATCTAATTATTATGATGAAATAGATATACTATCCTATAATAGTCCTAAGATCTAAATATATAAAACTTTATCAAAAGCAAATCCTACTAAACAATAGGCAAGTATTTTCCTCATTTGATTCCAATTGGAACGATTCTCTCTTATCTTATCTGGATGTTAGCTTCCCCATTTATTGCTTTGTCTTTATAGAATCCATGAAATTGACCCTATAGAGTCAGTAGGAATGACACTATAGGGTTCATAGAAACAACCCTGTGGAGTCTATAGAAATGGACCTGTTGAGTCCATAGATTCATTTTGTGTGAGCTCGTAGTTATACTAGATGGAGATCAAAATTGAAATTTCACTATACATCGCCTGTGTCTTCTTCATGAGCATTCTTCACAACAAAAATCATTAAAACATGTTATGTATTAGACATTAATGACAAAGTAAAGGTTTAGTCTTTGGTTTAATATAAACAAGACAAATATCTACTTTCCATGTAATAGCTATCTAACAATATATGATATGCATAAGATAATTTCCTTAGAGAGATGAATTGAGGGAAATAACATGTCAATAATGAGCCATATTTTGAGCTCATCACTTTGCATGATTTTGAAATATATAAAATATACTACTACTTCCTCTCCATTAAAATATAAGGCTTGGACTTCAGCCCATTTAGTGATATAATCTATGCATACCAAGAGGTATTATATTCCTTGGGATGGAATATCTACAAGAACAAAAAAGTCTATTCCCCATTTATCAAATGGTTTTAATATTATTTATCGATGAAGAGAAATCTCTATTGATAGTGTAGTTTGTCCTATCCTTTGATATGAATCACATTGTCTGATATACTTCTTTACTTGTCTATGAATAAAAGCCCAGTAATATCCTCCTCCTATGGTCTTACACATGGTTATTTTTTTTGAATAATGACATCCTATTGGTTCATCATGACAAGATCTAATGTTGTCATAGGCTTCATTATCTACTACACATTTGAAAAACACATCATCATGTCCATATTTAAGTAACATTCCATTAATCCACTTAAAAGAATAATATTCTTTAATTAAATGTTTTCTTTCTTTACGATTAAAATCAGAAGCAAGCTTCCATGTGACCAAATAGTTGGCTATATCAGCAAACCATGATGATTTTGTTAAAATAACAAATAATCGTTGTCTAAAAAACTATCTTCAATAAATAATGTTTATTTTAGACAAAAATTATTCAACTAAATTAAATTTTCCATGTTTATTAATAATGGTTATGTCAAATTCTTGTAAAAGTAACAATCATTTTATGATCATTCCTCCTACTACAACTTTATTCATGAGATACCTTATGGATGAATGATTTGTGTATATGAAGACCTTATAACTTGTATTATAGTGTCTAAATTTGTTGATGGCATAAATTATATCAAGGAATTATTTTTATATGGTTTCAAAATTTATTTCAATTTGTATAAGATATTTGTTGATGTAATAAATGGTATACCTATGATCATTGAATGGTTTTTCCCAATTGGGTCCTCCCAATACTAGTGCAGAGCTCAATTTATCTTTAATAGATTCAAAGGTTTTATAACAATCATCACTCCACAAAAATTCATTGTACTTTTCCACAAAACAATCATAAGAGTAACAATTTTACTAAAATCTTCTATAAAACATCTATAAAAATTAGTGTGACCTAAGAAGCTCTTGATATCAGTTTGATTTTGTGGGGCACGATAAATTATTTTAATTTTATTAAGATCCACTTGGATTTCTTTGACAAAGATATCATGGCCTAGTACTATGCCTTTATCCATCATCATCAGATATTTTCCATGACTTAGTGACAATATTATTCACATCTAGATAAGACCTTGTCAAGATTGTGCAAGGCTTCATCAAATGTATCTCTATGAGTAGTGAAGTCATCCATGTAGACTTATATATAATAATTATTAAAATTATAGAATATGGCTAAATCTTCTCATTGATAAGTAGCTATGGCATTACAAACACCAAATGGTAAGACTTTGTATGTAAATGTACCCTATGGGAAAATTAAGATACTTTTATCCTGATCCTCAGTTGCCACTATTATCTAATCTTATCCAATAAATTCATCCATGAAAAAAGTACCTTTTTCTTAATAAATTATCAAGCACTTAATCAATCAAAGGAAGAGGAAAATAATCCCTCATAGTGTCTTTGTCTATCTATCAATATTTTACACACACTCTCTCTATTTATCATTTTTATTTAGTATAATTACCGATGGAGAAACCCATTAGCTATATAAGATAAGATAAATGAATCCCACATCCAACAATTTTTTAATTTCATTTTTTACTATATCCATTAATTTTAGATTTATGCATCTTTATGGTTGTCTAACTGATTTATCCTATCTTGTATAAATGTTACGGGTATAAACACTTGGATTAATTTCTCTCATATCTTTGTAATATCAATCAAATGCATTGATTTGTTTTTCTAGGACATCAAAAAATTTAATTTTTAAATCATGGATTAACCATCTATTTATATTCAATGTTTTTCCTGGTAATAGCATACCTTGTTTAGTGTCAAGATGGACAAACTCCATTTATTTGAATTCACTCTTCAAGGAGTTAAGAGAACATGGATGGGGTAATAATAAATGAAAATTAGTTACATTTTTTTATAAATTTATCTGTTAGAAGAATCATTATGGCTAATAGACAATGAAATGCAGTTAAAAAATTAGTTATCTTGTCTTTTCCCAATTCCAAATACTTTATTACAATGGTTTGTGGTCATATGTTAAATATCCAAAAAATTAGTATGTAATAACAAGTCTAGTTGAGCCCATAGCTAGGAATCTAATAGAGTTTGGAGCTGATGGACTAGCAGAGTCTGCAGCTAACAAAATGATAGTGTCCATAGTTGATAGACTGGAAGAGTCCATTTCTATATTCATGAGGCTAGTGTATTCTTACATATCTTGCGCTAACTTATTATTTAATTATTCCATCTGTCCTTGTACTATTATCATGGCTAAGGATGAAAGGTTGTTTTTTCTATTTTTATTGGTTTGATCCACCTAAAGTGTTTCAGTATAATCTAATGAGGGGTTTTCAAGGGGTATAGTTATATTCATTTTGTTTTTAGACCATTTTAAATAGTCATATACCATGATCTATAATCAATTAATATTACTATAGTAACCAACCAGGGTCTTACTAAAATGAGAGGGGTACCCTAACTTCTTGGTTTTAGGTTGCAACACCATAAAATATATTGGATACTCCCATGACTCAATTGTTATAGCCACATCTTCTATAGTACCTTCTGATTTAGCAACTGATTGATCAACCATTTGGAGAATGATGGAGGTAGGTTGCATCCCCATGAGAGATAGTGTCTAGAGAGTATTGATTATCATTACATTGATTTTTGCTCTCAAATCTACCAGAGTGTTGGGTATTTTTTTCTTTCCTATGATTATTATTATGAATGGACTACCTAGGTTTACATATTTGGGTCGTAATAATTTTCTTGCTAAAAGATCAGTTAGCTTACGATCCACATGTATGGTCCTTAGGTATTATTTATTATTTCAGGTGCCTTGACACGCAAGATTTTAATGACCATATTTAATTTTATAATATCCTTGATAGCTTTTAACAAGGTTACTTCAATGTTTAATTTTCTTAATTTTTGAATCAAATTAGATTCTTGTTTAGTTTCAACTTCCTTCAATATATTAGGAAAATGAATAGGTGGAGGATCAGTAATACGCTCCTCTATATTTTTTAACATTTTTTATTCTTGTCTTATTACTATAGATTGAGGTGGATTTTTCTTTTTATTTTTCATTGGTCAAATCTGAGATGGTGATAGGAGGATCTTGAATTGTTCTACCTGATCTACGATGAATGTTTGCAATTTCAATAAATCCTACATTCATAGTTTCTCCTTATTTATTTACATAGCTAGAGGATGATGGTTTATTCTATAGGTTAACCACTAGTTAAGTATGCAATTGGGGTTGATTAACTTATTCTACAGAATGAGATGTAGGAGGTGTCTTAAAAGCTTATTTTGGTGTAAACCCTCTTTAGGGGATTAAACTATGGATTGATATTCTACTGTGTATTTACCCATTATTGTGTACAATTGATTTAAATGAACCAAAATGTATGTTTTAACTTCATTAGATTTACCTATTATTTGTATCTTAATGCTTGATTTTGTCCTAAAATAATTAGTACATAAATCTAAAATCTACTATAATGTAAATTTTAAAATATCTCCTTTACCCATCAAGTTTAGAGCATCCCTTGATTCATCATCCAATCCCTCAATAAATATTATTTTCACTACGTATTTTTTAAGTGTATAACTACTATGTTTATGAGCAAATGTGAATCTATCTAGATAATCTTCTAAACTTTCATTTTAATAATGTTTGATCTTAGAGAACTTCTCTTTCCTATCCCTTATTCTATAGTAATCTTGATAATTATAAAAAATACAATTTCTATGTCTCTTCATGTATTAATAAAATCACCTGGAAAGCCCATGAACCACTTTATGGTTGCCTCCTTAAGTGTAGAAGGGAACAATTTGAGTTTTTAACTGTCAGTTATATAATCATAGGCTTGGCATAACATTTTAAACTAAAATACGAAATGATCTAGCTCATATAAGGATTTTCCCCTAAAATTTGGTATAATTGAAAGTGAAATGCTTTTTATAGAGGCTTGATCTACCTGATCTATGATTATAGGAAAGGTAAAGGTTATGCCTTGTTGTAATTGCATTCTGTTTTCTTCAAGATTTTCCATATTTTCTTGATTATCAACCATGGTTTCTATTTCTTCCCAACCTATATTAGAGATCAAATTTATTACTTCCTCTTGATATTAAAAATATTGATGTCCATGACTTACTATTGTAGTCAAATGATCTTTAGGATTAATTCTTCCTTTTCGATAATATATTCCAAATATGAGTCTTTTTACATGGCCTCTTTGTGAGGATGATATTGATTTTAGTGATGAATCTAATCATGATTCAAGTGTCTTTCTTATATTTTCAGATATCTTAGTCAAAAAATTATTCTTCCCTCTTTTGGTCCTAACTTAGCATCTTTCGAGATGAACCTTCCTTTAACATCTCTAGGTTGATTCATAAAATTGATATTATTATTTTTGGTTTATTTTTTAATGTTTTTGATTTATATTATAGAGCAATAAAAATTACCTTAATAGCATCTAATGATCCCTGACAATGATTCTAGAAATGACGTGTTTCATTTATCCTTTCATTTAGTCAACTTTTATGTTAATGTCATTCAAACAAGGAGTGACCTCCATAGCTATCTACAATAAGGCTTATGGCTTTAGGTCTTATAAAGATGCTTTGAGAGGTTTTTATTCTTTATAAATGTCTAATCTATTCTATTCTAAAAAGGATTTAATTATACAATAAAGAAACAATCTTGTAGAATTAAAATACTCTATAATCACACTTGCTAAAAGTAAACACTCTACTAAATGTTTACACTCTACTGAAAGTAAACACATTGCTAAAAGTAAACACACTAATTTGTTATCTTGAATTTAATCTTACAACTTAAATAGAATTTATTTTAGGTTATATAAATAAAATATATTTATCATTATTAAAAAAATTAAATACATAAAATATCATACAAAAATATGGTCTTGATTTCTGAGGAGAGTGGGCCCTTGCTCACCTTGGGAACAAGAATGAAAAGAAAACTCAATACTTGGAAACTTGAGATATATTCATTAATTTATCAAAATATATTACATGAATACCTTAGCAACATGGATTTTTGTGCTAGAATAGGACTGAACAATACAATAATTCTCTCTTTTCTAGATATATTATTAAGACATAGAGATCCACCTATATATAATGTTATAACTATAAATATCTATATCTTAGTAGCCTATCTTCTGTTATCAAAACAAATATCTTAATTTCATTGAGACTTAAACTTAGGTGATTGATAGTTTGAAATAGGAAGATCCATCTATTAAAAATCAACCGAATATCTACTAAGAATGACTTCTTAGATCTCTTAGATTGATTTGTCTTATAAAAGATTATTTAACATATTTATAATGAATAATATATATAAAGTTTATTTATATACTTACTATTTATACTAATACTATAAATATTAAGTGACCAAAACAATCTTCAAGTATGTTGAAAAATATGGAAAGTGCAGATCTTCAATTCTGTAATCTCAAAAGATAAACTAGAAGAGTCTAGAGTGGTTCTCATAGAGTCTATAGTAACACTAGCAGAGTCTAGATCTATTTATGTGAAAACCTAGTAAAGTCCATAGTAACATGTTTCAAGGATGCCAAATGTTGAGGAAGTCCATAGCAAGGCTACTAGGCTGATAGAACACTTCACTGAAGAATGAAATATGGTTTTGAATGAGTCCATAGCTACAAACTAGATGAGTCCCTAGCCAATGGGCGGGTCCATAGAAATAGATTATGTGAGTCTATAACAATTGGACAAGTTGGTATCTGAGTCTGGAGAAGACTTGAATTATCCATAAATGTGTCAAATGAGTTCATAGCATGTTAAATGTCAAGATCCTTCATATAGATCACCTTAGAAGATCATCAAAAAAGTCTATTATTTATAGACTATCATGTGATTTGTATATACACAAAATTTTAAGACTAAACGTATAAATAGTTAAAATTAAATGATAAAATTAGTAACTTAGACTTTAGTTACATTAAATAAGTTAAAACATCCATTTAATACACTATTATTAAATACAAGCCTAAGATCATTGCATTATTTGATTCAAGAGGAGAGGTAATGGAAGGAAAATGAATAAAACTAATAGTAATAATGAGTCATATTTTGGACTCATCAACTACCTTAAAAATGAAAAATATGTATTTTTTTCAATATGTATATAATTAAACCTAGTATGTATGTATGTATGTATGTATGTATGTATGTATGTATGTATCTATATATATATATATATATATATATATATATATATATATATATATATATATATATATATATATATATATATATATATATATATATATATGTATGTATGTATATATATTCGAATTTGGTTTAATGAAAAAAGATACATAAACATGAATGCCATAGAAGGAGAGAATTATAGTGGAGGAGGTGGCATATAGTGGAAGCTATAGGAAAAATAAATAAATAGCTAGAACACCACACACAAAGAGCAGATTTACATGACTTGCATGACTATAATATTTTATGCTTTCCTTATAATCAGTGTGTGTGTTTATTGCATGGGTCACCAATGGGAACCATTTTATTCTAATCATACACTTTTACATGATTTCAAAGTGAATTTTGGAGATCACACATATATATGCCCTAAATCATATACATTTATCTTGGTTTAATGAAAAAATATACATAAGCACATATAGTGGCCTAAAAATATATACATATAAATCAATATATATGTAAATCTTAGAAAAGACTAAAAATCAAGAAAAAAATACATTTGGAAAAAGAAGAGTGTGCTCGACATCATTATAATAGTTTTATGAAATATCTCAATAAAATTCATAGTTTTAATGACAATGGAATTTGGATTTTGTTATTCTTAGTATAAAACATATATTTAGCTATGTTTTTACAGGTCCAGGTCTTAGGCTTCAGAATCCAATGCATTTATAATCCTATAGGCATATTTCTTAAATTTGATATAATAAAAGTATGTGTGTGCTATAAAACATATGCTTTATTATTAGTAACACATAAACATTGCTTTATGTATGCCATGTCTATATGTTATATAGAAAAGAACTAGAATAATTGAAAGGTAGGGGGATTTACTCAAATAGATATTTATTATAAGGAATATTTAATGTATGTCTAAATTTAGTGGAATTTCAATATTGAACTTAAAGACTTTAGGGCATAATTTTCTCAACTAGTGTAAATTATTTAGGTTTTGGGGTCTTCTAGATTGCTTGTTGATATTTATAGGAGTTCTAAGTTTGTCAAAATTAAATTTGGGGAACATTTATATGTAGTCACCCAAGTTTTATTTGAATTTGAGCCAAAGTGGTGTGCATGTGGAAACATAGGTCACAATGGTGACCCATGCATACCCAACCACCAATAAATGCAAATATTGCTTGCATCGAACCACCAATTTATACTAATTTTGCTTGGGATTAGTTCTCTTACATGACAAAAGTGATAAAAAACACTATATCCAACTACGATAAGGGAAATACAAATAAGTTCAGGAAAATCTATGCATAATCACCTCATTTTACTTCAAATTCAATCCAAAGTGGTGTGATTGGAGCAACACAAGTTACATTGGTGATACACACACATGCCTAACCATCGCTTTATGTTGATTTCACTTGTTATTAAGTCCCTCACATGTCAAAAGCTACACAATAATACCATATCTACTTGTGACCAAGATAAATGTATATGATTTAGGGCATATATATGTGTGTGATCTCCAAAATTCACTTTGAAATCATGTGAAAGTGTATGATTGGAATAAAATGGTTCTCATTGGTGACCCATGCAATAAACACACACACCAATTATAAGGAAAACATAAAATATTATAGTCATGCAAGTCAATTAAATTTGCTCATTGTGTGTGGTGTTCTAGCTATTTATTCATTTTTCCTATAGCTTCCACTATATGCCAACTCCTCCACTATAATGCTCTCCTTCTATGGAATTTATGGAGGGTAAGAGATTCCATTCATCAACCTCAAGTAAGAAAATATTTTTAGTCCATTACTTCATTTAAAGCCTAAAATAATCAACAGAAATACCTTGATGTATTCTACATAATAAAAGTAAAAATAAATATTTAAAATATTTTTTGTGAGACACACATATATGCATTGAGATCAAATGATGCAAAATATAAAATTACTATAGCATATGAATTCAACTAACTGAATATGTACATCTATCCACCTAATTTATAAGTTGAATACTAATCACAAGTTAATTATTATAAAAAATTGTTTTCTACTAAGGGTTGTATGGGATATAACACCCTCCTTCCTTTAAATAGGTCATCATCTTCATGGCATTATTATAAAAAAAATATGTTTGAAAATATAAATAATTCAACAAAACACATCCATCAAATAAATGAGAGAAAATCCTTTAGAACTCTTCTAGATCCTTCCTAGTGGTAGTCTTTAGAATACTACTTCAATAGACCTTGCATTGAGATACCTCTTAGTTACACAAGAAAATATTGTGAGTGTCAAGTATTATGATTGGTTCTATTGTTACTACTCTTAGATCTAAAACCTGTAATGTATGTTAATCAAATACTTGAGAATAGTCAACCACATATTTTTATAGATAAGATACATGAAAGACATTACGAGTTTATGCTAACATTGGTGGAAAATCAAGTTTATAAGTAACTGGATTAATCGATTCCATATCCTTCAAGGGTCCCACATATCTAAGTGCTAATTTGTTTGATTTTCCAAATTTGATAAAGTTATTTTGCTTTATCTCTTATGAAAATTCTATCTCCAATTTAGAAGTGTCTTGATGTTCATTTCAATTCAAATAACTCTTTCATCTATCAATGGCTTAATCCAACCCCTACTTAATTAAATTTACCTATTCTTCCATTTCAGAAGCATATCTAGTCCAAACACCAATCCATCTTCTTATTTATCTCAATTAATAGGTTTTTTTCACCTTTTTCCATACAATGTTTTGAATAGAGCCATTTTCAAAGCTATCTAAAATGAGTTTTTATAAGAAAAATCAACTAATAGAATGTATTCCTCCCACTTGAATTATTGATCCATGTAATACACTATTAGAATATCCTTCAAGATGTGATTTACCTATTATATTTTTCTATTTATTTTTGTATTGTATGTTTTATTGACGTTGAACTATGGACCCAAATCTGTGTTAAGATATTTCCAAAACATTGAGGTTATAAGAGGGTCTCTATTAGAAATGATTTCCTCTAGAAACCCATGCAATCTATAAGTTTCTTTCACACACATTTTTGCTAACATTGGTGCATCATTATATAAATTACCTAGAATGAAATGTGCCACCTTGGTGAGTTTATAAAAAACCACTACAATCATATCATGTCCATTTTTTGACATGGGAAACCCTTTGACAAAGTGCATACTAATGACTTTCCACTTGCCTTCTGGAATGTCATGTGGATACAATAATCTATCAAGATGAACATGTTCAATGTTGACTCTCTAACATTCCAAGCATCTTGTTACAAAATTATTTGCATCTTTATTGATTTATTTCTATAGATATAAAGGTTTCAGCTCTACCATGAGTTTGGTTACACCAAGATTTCCTGAATAAGGAGTGTTATGCAATTCCTTATGTATATATGCCTTAACACTCTCCATATCCAACACATAGATCCTCCCAATGAATCTATAAAGTTCATAATTCTCAAAAAGGATTCCTTTATAATTATGATCTTAAGGATTTTTTGTTAGGGCTTTCTTGACTTACTCATAGAATTTGTCACATGCCAACATAAATTGCAAGCCAACTTAGACATTCATACCTTTGACGACATATTTATCTAGTACATGGGATACATCCTTGACCATGCAAGGATTCAATAAAAACCAAATAAGATAAAAGTGATTTAGGTTTGGCTAGCTCTACACAATCTCACATAATTGAGAAATTTTATTGGGTTTAATTTTTTTACACAAGTTCATCCTTGGTTACTTACACATGTCATGGCCATTCAACTAGACAACATCTACTAAAGCCTAGTTTGACATGAGTCACATGTATCAATGTGATTTTGAGGTTACCAATAGATGCCTTTGTGAAATTCTTATTCACACAATGCTAAACATTGCACACTACTTGTCAATTGAGAGCGATGGATTGGACTATGCACTCACAATATTACTCAAGTAAAATGGACATCTAGTCACATATGATTCGAAGGAAATCTACTTATAAAAAATAATTGTATGCTATTGTGTAAGAAGTTAATCAATGGCACCACTACATATTGAAGAAGAAGAAGATAGTTATTCATTTTGATTAAAATCCTATTCAATTTATGCATACGAACATGTTGGAAAATGTGCACAACATGAAATGGGTGACTTAACTAAAATAATTCGATCGCGTGATCAAGCACAATAATGTAAAGGATAATAATGTTATACAAATATAGATTGACTTAGTCAACCATGGGTTCATAAATTTATCACAATGGTTTAAATTTATGGCATCCAAATTTCCATGTGTATACCTCTAGTCATTCAATAATAACTTTGTAAATGCCTAAACTAACCTTGCACAAGATAAAAAGGGTCAAATGTTATACCTTTTTTACCAACTTTTATGCAAGTTTTTTCATCTCTTTGTTATTGATGGCACAACTCACTAATTACTATGGGACCTAGGCTACTTAATGATAAGGTGCCATATTAGTAAACCAATATTTGTATAAGACTATCAAAGGGAGAGTGTGTGTATATATATATATATAATTAAGAGGATCTCCCTAATTACGTGTATGTGAAACATTCATAAACTTGAAGCTCCAACCTGGGTTTCACATAAAGATGTGTGTTGCTTCTCCTATCTTTTGTAGCAATGATGTTATATTTACAAGTGGTGGCCTTACTAATAGGGAAACTCTCTCTATTTTGACTTTTGGTGTACATTATACCTTTATTTTTTAAACTTATTGAGATTTGTATAATTTAATCAGTATTTTTATTATTAAAATATATCTTAAAGGAGAATGTTAGTATATATCATAACTTTTACATTTTTTAATATTCAAATATGTACTTATAATAATATTCATTATGAGTAGGAATATAATTATACACATTTCCTTATTAATATACTGTTTAAAAATTATTATAATTATGCAAACTTTCTTATTAATATACTATTTAAAAATTAAATATAAATAAGAACACATTTTTAAAATTCATCCTTAAATTAAGATTTGATTAATTTCAAATATTCTTTAAATGATAAAAATGCAAGTTCTAAAACCTAAACCTCTTGACTTATTCATATAACAATTATAAATAAATATTGATCATTTTATTATATCAATATTGTATATATTATGAGGAAAACCTTTTTTCGTCTGCACATCTGAACTTTATTGAAAATATGTAATCATTCGACCATATAAATTAAAAAAATTATTTATCATTGTCTTGAATATTATAAAAGGATGCATGCAATATGAATGAGACTTAAGGTTGGCTTTTAACCGAACCTAAGCACATTATTAAGTTTTACAGTTAGCAAAACTCCATACACATGTATACTCTTTCCAAAAACTTTGGTCTCGTAAATCTTCATTTTACTAATACCTCATTTTCCCGTTGGAGAGGGTATCACCCTTCAAACATTGGTAAATACAATCTCAGTTGATACAAAATAATTTTGTATTTATGTAAATGTTTTACTGATGTAATAGTTGAAATATAGAGTTTTAGTGTAAAAACAAGTCCCAAGGTTAAGAGGAACCTGCGGTAAATTTCACACATAAGATAACACAGGAGCTGTAAACATATTTTACTAAAAGAGCCTTAATAGCACCTTTTATGTTCAGCGTGTGATAGAATTTGAATTGAAAGACTAAAAAGCATAAAAAAAAGTAGCTACCCACTACAAAGCAAAACAAGACAATTTATATAAGACAATGGACTAACACAAGTACAAATAAATAAAATGCTATAAATTGTACAGTTTGCTTTCCAAAAATCTCCTTATCTGATTTCAAAAGGGAGGTTAAATAGGTATGCAAGGAAATGACAGGTTTCTTGAAATGAAACGTTGTATATCCAGAACTTACCCATCATAAGTCCTTTTGCAGATTCGTCACTTTCCTTCACATGCCGCTCAAGCTCACTTTATGACGTGACACCATTCAATTCAATGAAAAGTCTAGAACTTATTGTTTAGGTTGCATTGCCAGAACTTACACATCATAATTTATATCCCCATAAATACAAATTAATGGACCAGTATAGTCATAATTCAATAAAGATCGCTTTCCAGACACCTCCTCTTCTGATACAAAAGGACAAATTTGAATGTGATCACTTTCCTTGGAGAAGAAATATAGTCGTTATGCGAGGGTCTGAAATTGATTTTTCTGTTCGATCCCTTCCTCCTTTGAACAGAGCAGGCAATGGTCATCACAAGCTCATTTTGAAATTGCTTGCTCGCTCTCACCGAGAAGTTTCTAAGTTCGTTCCACTTCGTGAGCTAGATGATGTCGTGGAGGCTATTGACGAGCTCGTTGAAGAGTCTGGGGATGTTTATTACAGACTAGGGAAAGGATTTTTGTTCTCAAACAATGCTATTAAGTATGCTCCCCTGTTTCGGTGAACATATCTCCCTAGTCAGAGTTTGCCAACTCTTCACGCGGGGTCTCCATTCAATCAATGGGGTCACGGTGTCATACGTGCATCGGTGGTAGGTGCTCACCATCTTACGCCTCCCCCTACTCCATCTCCTTCTGTGGTTGTGTCTGTTGCTGATCCTTCTCTTCTTCAAGCGACCTTTGTTGCAGATGTTTCGGCACGGTCCCATGCTACAGTGGTGAGTCAGGCTCAGCCGTCTATGGTGGTGTTCCAAACTGACTCCTTGGCAGATTCCATCCCTCCCGACCTGACTATTCAGGTTGCTGTGGTTGCTTCACTTGGTGGACCTCCTCCACTTGCCTAGCCGATCCTTGTCATTGATCTATAGGATGGTGCCTCTGGTGGTCGCCCTTTGGTCTATTTTTTTTCCTCTTCCTCCCGTGACCCTCCGCCCATTCCTCCAGTGGCTTTCTCAGAGGTGGTGGTCGTGGGTCTTGAGATTCGTTGGGTGTATGCAAAATGCAAGAATGCTCTCAACCCATATCACCACTGCACTACCTTTTGCAAATCTTGGATCCTCTCAGGGTCTTAGTCTGCATCCCCTCCACTAGTCGTCGTTGTTGTTGTTGTTTTTTTGGTGGTCTTTTCTACCTTATGTCGTAGATCTTCTGCTTGGTGATGTTCAAATTGAGGTCACCATGTTGATTCCTATGTTGGTTTTCCCTGACCCTCCTATGCTAGAGATAGACATTGAGATTGGCAGAAAATCCCTGATTGGAAAATGTGTGAGGTTGTGCATTTATCCTTTAGCTCTCACAACTTGAGCCTAAAAGGAATGGTGTTCCATCGGTCCTCCCTCCTCCTTGCTGCATTCTGGTTTCTTTCTAGTGTAATTTCAAATCCCAATTTATCATGATTTTGAGTGGAATTCCATTATATGGTTCTTCAATTGGTCTGAGCTATTTTCCGCCCTTGGAACCCCTTCTTCTCACTGCACTTGATTTAACTCAACGCCATCTTGATGCAGCTTCAGCTTCATTCTCTCCTTCTAGTGATGAGGAATGAATGCTTCAGAAAATTCTTGGTGGACAAAGTTGGATCTTTTGTGAAGATTGATGTTGCCACCTGGAGCCTCAACTCGGTCCGTGTTTTCGCTTTCATTGATCTCTCCAAATTGCTCCCCTTTTTTTATTAATATTCTCTCCTCGCAAGGCTCATGGACTCAACATCTCAATTATGAAGGCCTTCCTTTCTGTTGCTTCCATTGTCACCTCCCTAGTCATCACTTGGTGAAACTTCAAGCCCTGTTAGCATCCTTAGCATGTTTGGAAGAGGAAATAAGGGGAGCTTGACCCAAATTTTTAGTGGAATAATCATGAATTTTTTTTATAGCTCCCATTTCTCCCACATGGCAAAGTTGACATATGTTGTTGTGAGAACACCTGGGACTACACCCCCTAGCCCCCCTTCCCCCCACTCAGATTGCTGAGGTTCCCCTCCCTACCCCCAACCATAACCTTAGCAAAAGACCCCTTAGGGGAGAATCTAACCTATCAGTCAATCCCTCCCCAAGAGGACCTTTCTTGTGCTTCCCCTTCCATGCCTTCTAAGCATCATTCGAATGTTAGTGTCTCTACAATAATTAATCAAGCAAATGAGGGTTTGCTTTTAAGGGGACAAATGCAGATTGAAGATGAGATTAGATTAAGATGCATCTGCAATAATTAATCGATTCCAGTTTAAATAATTTAGAAACTAATCTCATTGTTAATCATGGGAAATTTTTAAAAAATCCAAATATTTAAGTGTAGGTTCATAGAGTTCCATCAAATTAATGATAAATAATCAATTGTAACCAATTCATTTGAGATTATCAAAATATTTTAATATTATCCTTTGTCTATGTGTACCCATTATATTGTCTTGTTTACTCTTAATTGTTGTGATTTATGTTATTTTTGTAGTATTCTTGTGGATATAGTCCATGTTTTGAAAGAGTTTTTTTTTCACTCCCACCTATGACTATTATGTTAACATCTAAAGCTGTATAACTTCAAATCTATGAATAGTTCAATTTTCACAAAAGGAAATTTAAGTTTTATTACATCACATAATTGGTACATACATTTAGATTTTTTCATTGAAATCATTGTACTGATCATCTTGATTTTGCATGGGTGTGTTTGGGGTGAGTGTTAAATGACTCTTTTCTTACATACCCCAGAGGTGATTTCTTGTCATAGTAATGTGCACTTTGCAACTCACTACAAGAATTGTGACCGTGTTGTAAGGCATGTATGGCCATATCTCTCTGCGCTTAAATATGCCTTTCACTTTATTCAACATAGTTTTTTTGTATTTATATTGTTGCTATCACTTTTTGAAGCATTTTATTTATATCCACTAATTGAACACATGCCCAATGAAACAAAACAACAAAATCACAAAAAACAAACTAAACTTGGAGTTTGAACATTAAGTATAAGCTTTCATGATTATAGTTGTATATTTTTTTTATTTCATATGATTGAAGCATTTATCTACCATGATAAAAATGAGTAGGGCCTATGGTTGTTAATTGACATATGAGAGAGGGACTTATTCACTTTTTTCACTTTATGCTCACACCCATCATAGTTCATCCAAAATTTTATCTCACATAGTTTGCATTCCATCAATTTCCCTAAATAATTAGTGAGTAGGTAATTGACTAAAAAATAGGTTAGTTATATGCATCCAAAGAAAATAAAAAAACATTTCTAAAAATATAGAAACTAGGCAATGTATAAGTAATCAAATGCATTCTAAAATTAGGGTTAAATTCATTGTCGAGTAAACCTAAATAATAAAATAACATGGAATAGTCTTCAATGTTTTAGAGAAAAACAATATAAATGAAAAAAAAAAATCATAAATGTTAAAATTATGAAAACAAAATCCATGCAAAAACGTACCCTCTTGCTTGGAAAGATCATCTTTCTTATCTATGTCTTCTAAAATTTCAAGGAAAAAATCTACAAAGTACTCGACCTTGTCAAATGTCTTGTATCACTCACAAACCTAGTATTCACAAAACCACGATGAAGATTGTATGAGATTTTCCCATTTTAGCAAAACATATTTTATCTATTTGTACACAAGTAGACTTATATTCTAAAATCACTTATATTTTAGAGGAAATCATGAGAGTTAAATGGTGTAGGTGCCATCAAATTCACCAGTTATATGGCAAAAATGTTATCAAGCTTGTGGATGGTGCTTATTGGTAAGCACAATCTTTTTTATAAATACTCTAACCACTTATTACATTTAATGGAGAGGACCCAATAGTTGAGCGGGGTCTAATAGTTGAGAGGGTAATTGTGGGTGTGGAGTCCAACTCTTGAAAATTTAATTTATTAATAGTAAATTATTTTTTCATTAATTATAAAAACATTTATACCCAATACATGAACGTTCTTAAGACTGTACGCAAGATATTGTAATATTTTTAGTACACAATATCTCAACTACATATATCTCAATTTAAGATTTGCATGGATAAATAAAAATATTGAGTTCAATAATACAAACTTTATATTTCTTGTCAAATTCCACATGTCCTTTCACTTACTACCGAACATGATAATATTATCAATTTAATAGAGTAATATATGTAAACTCTTAAAATTACTTCTCATTTTAACAACATTTATATCCGATTATACATCCACTTTGTCTTCTCTGCTCCTTAGACGTTCATTGTTGCTTCAATCTAAGTCCATGCATGATTGAGGAAAACATGTAAGGATCAACAAAATAATAAATTCATATTCAAAATTTATGAACAATAATGTGAATATAAATATGAAAATGTGAATATGGCTTCCAATGTTTGTTCAAAAATAAATAATTTTGTTAATCTATTAATCACTCCACTAATTCTTAAACTGTAGTAATTGAAGTCTAATTTAGTTTATGGTTCATGGCTACATCTTTAGATTATATGTGCACCTCACATAGTGAAATGAATAGTTATTTTAAGTCTTTTGGGTTTACTTCTTTTATAACTTATGTAGAAATGGTGAACTAGGTGTAGGTCTCGATCTTAGCAAATTAAAAAAATTCATATGCAAAATCAAGCAGATCTTTCAGGAGAGAAATCTCAATTTACATTGGTGTTTTTTAACATAATTAATCCATAGATTTTGTTTACCCATCGCTTCTTAGAGATGAGGTTTTTTATACCTCACTAAGGCTATGAATATGTAGTAACTGTAGTTAAACTCAGTGCGGTTGATATGTGAATCATTAAGACTAGGTAATTATTGATTGCAAAAATTACTAATCATTCATGATTAATTTGTGCAATAGATGGCATGAATAATTTTGTAACGAAAATCACTTTCATTAATGCAATTAAAAATTAAGAGTTTATCAAAAACATATACAAGGATTACTTGTGCTTGAAAACTAATACAAATATAGATATTAAGGCCATGATCAAAAAAGATATCTTTTTGCTTTTGAA
Source organism: Torreya grandis (assembly GCA_037957365.1). Taxonomy (NCBI): domain Eukaryota; kingdom Viridiplantae; phylum Streptophyta; class Pinopsida; order Cupressales; family Taxaceae; genus Torreya; species Torreya grandis. The sequence continues at coordinate 200,825 of JARHVA010006279.1, forward strand.
CCTCAAACAAGGTGCATGCATAACATACAATGATCACTACTAGATAAATTTTAAATATCCCACATTTGAATCCTACTAATCCTTTTATGATTCACATTGGCATAACATCATTTTTATTGATTTCAAAGATGATTAATAAAAATAAACAATGCATTCTACTTAATGAGAACACATAACATTGTTTGTATTGAATTAACAGAAGATTAACAAAAATAAACAATGCATACAAATTAATGAACCCATTTTTTTATTGAAAAATTGCATCTATGTAAATGATTATTCCTAAATCATTATTCATGTGTAATTGCAATAACAACATTAACATCAAAATTGAAATAATTATCTACATACCATAACACACATTGGCTCATGGCCTTAGTGAGGTTGGAAAAACTCATCTATAAATCCATAGTTAACAATGATTGAAAAATATCCAATGAAGAACCATATAATTTTTATATCACATATAATTATAACCTGTAAACTCATATTAGTGAAAAATTTGTTGAAAGATGAAAGTTATAATAATTGTCACTTGAATGTGCATTTTTCAAAGGGGAAGATTAGAGGTGGTATATTGATGTAAGCCCTAATAGTTCTCATCCACTATTAGGAGCATTAAAAGTCACTATACAATAGTCAATATTTTTTACAAACTCCTTTATTATAGGGTGACTTTTAGTGCTTATTATAGTCAATGATAAAATGTTCTCACCAATGCATTCACTACTATAGGGTGACTTTCATTGCTTGTTATAGTCAAGAAGAAATTATTCTCATAGTGCATTCAAAAATCCCATAAAAGAGTTGCATTCATGTACAATGTTGGGGTCAATATTACAATGCAAGGGTTCACTATAGACCCATTTTGAAGGACAAACAGATCGGTCATAATCAAATTCCGAAAAAAAAATTGGCACCAAAAGTGTATCTTCAAAAGTTTAATTAATAACACTCAACCCATGCAATGTGTGCATTAACAACACAAGTTTGTATGAGAAAAGATATTTGTATAAATGAAATTCATACAAATAGATCAACTACTTATTTGTATGAAATGAATTCATGTAATTTATATTTGTTATAGTATTATTCATTGTAAAACTATTTAGTAATAATAAATGATTGCAATTACAAAACCCAAATCACAATATCAACCCATTATAGAGGTTGAATTCAAGTGGCCATTAATTTTGTTAAGACCCATTTATCATAAGGTCAAAATAAATAAACATAGAATAATAAAAAAACATTACTTTTAGTCAACATGGGGTATATATAAATTAAAACACACTCATTCTATATGATTCATAAATTGACTACACTAAATTAAACTACAGTTATTATGGTATGAAATTCATAGAAAGATTCACACAAATCAAAAAAATTACTTATTTTTTAACAAAAATTCCAAGACATATTCACATTTTTTAATCCATCTCTCCCATAGCCTTAATGAGGTATAAGAAACCTCACCTTCAAATATCAATATCAAGTAAATAACAACACAAACCATGATATCTCTACAAATAACAGAGAGAGTAGGAAATTAGAGCACACAAATAACACTTAGAAGCAAACAGAGTAGGCAAATAAAAACTAGAATCAAATAGATTACAAAAATAGCACTTAAAATAAAAGAGATAAGGAAAATAGAACTTAGAAGCAAAGAGAGTAGGTAAATATCACTTAGTAATAAAAAAATCTCACCGTTCACACACACAATCCCTCTGCTCTTACCTTCGTCAATAACAGACATGCAAAGTGTTGGGTCTTAAATGCAGGGTAGAATGGTGTAAATGCTTTGTCACCTCAACTTGACTACATGCATAACATGGGTTGATCACTATTAGTTGAATATTTAGTTGGGGTCTACTACATAAGATAAACTTGGACTATCAATAAAACTTATAATCCAAAATTACTCTTTTTGAATGATTCACAAATCAAATACAATGAATTTCAATACAATTTAAGAATTAATGAAATGATTGGTAGATATTAAAAAATTATTTATTTTTTAACAATCATTTGAATCCATATTAACATTTTTTAACCATTTAGCTCATAGCCTTAGTGAGGTATAAAATACCTCACCTGTAAGTAGCGACGGCAAGAAATGGCAAGCATCTCATTGTGTCTTCTATTCTTCCCACTATCTTGTATCATAAACCCTCAAATTCCTCTTCCCTTTAACCATAGTGTACATGGAATGTAATTGGGATGAACAAGTGTCAAATAGCACATGGATGTGTTCATTCAATGCAAGATGGTGGGGCATAAATATAGGTAATGTAGAAAATAAGTAAAATCTTTTGGAGGCCATAACATTTGATTTATAGCTCCATTTGAGATCTTTTTTTCTCTCCAAAATGATAATCTCAAAATTTTTAGTGCCACCATAATCTACCATATTTATTTATGCGGATTTTATAATTTTTTTAGAGGCCATACATGACTATCTAAGGGTCTGAAAATGGATTTTAATATTTTTATTAAGTTTTTTCAAATTTTATAAATTGCTTATTTGTGTAACTAGACATGATCTTAGATAAAATTCCTTTAATAGATTAATTTTATTGTTTAGTTTATTTTTGGATATTTTTAGAGTTGTGCACTCTTTCATGTGAAATTTAATAAGAATAGAAGCTACTAAAAATAGAGTGACAAGTTTTATTAGTTTTTAGACTTTCAAATTTTACTTATCAACTCCAATTTAATTTGAGTGTTATTCGTGCATGTCTTTTTAATTATTTTATTTAATTAATATGAAGAAATATTGGTTATGTTTTATAATCTTTATCTATTGGATTTTAGTTATCTTGATAGTATTCAGGTTCATTATTAGGTATCATATCAATTTCAAATCTTAGAGGTGTAAGATATGGTGAGAGGACAAGGAGGAAAAGATCATAAGAGCATAACTATGCACGAGATGCAGAGGTATGTAGAATAATTAATCAAAACTATTATAAATCAATGAAAAAGGAGGGGAAAATATGATGTAAATGAAGAAACAAATCATGAAGAAATTTTGAAAGATGAGGAACAATAAGAGTAGTCACCATCAATAGAAGAGAGGATAGTTAGAGATTTAGATGGAAGGAATGAAGAAATCATGTTTGATGTTTCATATTATGGAGGGAGTTTTAAACCATAGGAGTCGATAGACTAGATGAATATCATGGAGAATGTTTTTAGATACAAACCTCTGAGAGAAGACAATAATGTAGATTTTACATGTATGAAATTGAAGGGTCATGCAATGATTTGGTGGGATCACCTGCAAAAATAAAGACAAAGAAAAGGTAAATAGAATATAAAAATATAGAAAATGATGGAGAAGAATCTGAGGGAGAAATTTCATCCTTTGGATTAGGCACAAACAATATACAAAAGATTCTAAAATATGAGGCAAAATGTTCATAATATACAAGAGTATACATATGAGTTTTAAAAGCTTTTGATACACATGGATCATGATGAATTAGAAGAATAGATGGTTGCAAGGTATGTAAATGGTTTGAAATTTTATATTCAATATGAATTGAGTGTGCATATAATAATTTGTATGGACTATTCTTATCGATTAGATTTAAAGGCAAAGGAATAAAAAAATAGATAGAATTCAATAAGAACATCTATTGGTCCAAGGAGAGGACAATCCCCTCAAGTAAGGGGATGAGGTGAGTTCAATATGATGAGAGGTGGGTTTAATACCACTCAAGGAGAATAATCACAAGGTATGAAAAATCAGAAGATAATAGACAAGTATTTTAATAGTATCAAAGAGGAAGAGTATTTAAAAAAGGTTGAGGCTATGGTATTATTATAGTTTGGTTTCCAAATCATCACATATCTTATTTTTGTTACATATGTGGAGAGGAATGACATAAAGAGTTTTTTTATTTGCACTATTAATAATAAGATAGGAGGCAAGAATATCACCCATGGTTGATGCTAAGACACAATAGTAAAATACTAAAGTTATAATAAGAGATATTAGAGAAAATCTCATGATGAGAAGAACAATGATTGCTCCAAGGAAATAAAAAGTATAAAATAAGAAAGGTGGTGATGCATAACTATGAACAAATATTTTATGAACAAGCTACATTTAGGGACGTAAGATATAAAAGGTAATTATAGATGGTGGTAGTTGTGAAAATATGGCTTTTAAAGATATGATTAATAAATTAGGTTTTTAGTGTGAAAAGCATCCTAACCCTTATTGAATTTCATGGTTTAAAAAAGGTAATGAAGTTATAGTAGATGAAAGGTGCTTAATCAAGTTTATAATAGGAAAAACTTACAAAGATGGAATATGGTGTGATATTATACCAATAGATGCATGCCATGTGTTATTTGGAAATCCATGGCGGTTTGATAGAAAAGTAATTCATGATGGAGCAAATAAAACATATATGTTTTGGAAAAGTGGTATGAATGTAGTTTTATTACCTTTTAATGTAGTTTTATTACCTCTTAAATAATTTATCAAAGACATGAACATGACATGTTTCTATTATAATTTATTATGTAATAAAAAATATACTAAAGTGGTGAAAATACTAGTAGAAGCAAAAGTAGTGTTGAAGGAATATGCATATGTTATACCTAATACATTACTCAATAGTTTACCACCAAAGAGATGTATTCAAAATCATATTGATTTTATTCTATGACCATCCTACCTAATCAAGTGGCTTATAGAATGAGTCCAACTGAACATGCAAAATTAAATGAACATGTTATTGAATTTCTAAGAAATGGGGTGGTAAGGGAGGGCATAAGTCTATGTGTAACAACAACATTTTTAAATCCAATGAAGGATGGAGGGTGGAGGATGTGATTGGATAGTACAATAATTGACAATATTACCATAAAATTCATATTTCCTATACCTCATTTGAATAACATGATGTATATTGTTATAGGAGAAAAATACTTTACCAAGATTAATCTGAGTGGATGCTATCATATTTGGATTTGTGAAGGACATGAAAGGGAAATAACATTCAAGACTATATATGGTTTATATGAGTGGATGGTGATTCCATTCAAATTATATAATGCACCCAAGACATTTGTGAGGATGATGAACACAGTGATACCAAATTACATTGGTAAGTTTGTGGTTATTTATTTTGATGATATTTTGATATTTAGTAAAAATAAATAAGATCATTTAAGGAATTTGATAATGGTATTAGAGTTTCTAATAAAGGGGAAACTCTATGCAAATTTTAAGCAGTGTAGGTTTATATAGAATTTTTTTTTATTTTTGGGATTTATAGTTTCAATAGATGTTGTGAGCATAGATGTAGAAAAAGTAAAGGCAATTGTTAAGTGGCCAATTCCAAAAATCATCACAAAGGTAAGAAGTTTCCATGGTTTAATAAATTTTTATATAAATTTTATTAAGATTTTTCTTAGTGTTTTTGCACCAATAACAGATTGTATGAGAGGAATGTAGTTTTCATGGACAAGGGAAGCAATAGAAATATTTGAGTTGTTGAAGAAGAAGATTACAGAAAAGCCTATTTTAGCATTACTAAATTTTAGCAAAATTTTTGAGGTTGAATACGATGATTCATTTGTGGGAATTTGTTATGTGTTGAGTTAAGAGGGAAAGTAAATAACATATTTTAGTGATTAACTGAATGAGTTAAGCACAAAGTATTCTATCTATGACACTTAATTGTGTGCCATTGTACAATCATTAAGACATTATGGGAATTACATAGTGCCTAAAGAGATTATCTTATTTGTTGATAATGAGGCTTTGAAGTATGTGAAAACTCAAAAGAAGTTAAACAATAGGCATGCAAAGAAAGTGTCTTTCTTACATGGTTATACTTTTGTGTTGAAGCATAAATCAAGAATGTAGAATAAGGTAGATAATGCTCTAAGTAGGCAACTGGGGTTCATAACTACTATGGTGAGTGAAGTAGTTAGATTTGAAGTTGTTAAGGATTTATATGATATTGATCCTTATTTTGAAAAGATATTTAAGTAATATAGTAATTCAATAACATGTGAGACAATTAATATTTATGATGAGTACCTCATATATGATGGTTATTAATCAAGGGGAAAAAATATGTAATCTAGTAGGGTTTATAAGAGATAATATTATAAAATAATTACATAGTGGTGGTTTGGTTACACACGTTGGTAAGAAAAAGATAATAACTTTGGAAATGTATAAGTATTTTTGGCCAAAGATTAAGAGAGATGTGACAATATATGTTTCAAGGTAAAGGATATCTTAGGTAGATAAAGGACATGCAAAAAATATATGATTTATATATGACACTACTAGTTCTAAAATGACCATGGATAAAATCGAGTATGGACTTTGTGTTGGGGTTGCCAAACAAACGAAGAGTAATTATTCAAAAAAAATTGTTTTAAACAGATTTTCTAAGATGGTTTATTTTATTACATGTAAGAAAAACAATGATGTTACTAGAGTTGTAAAACTATTTTTTCAAGATATTTGAGACTACATGGTGTTCCAAAAATAATTAAATCAGATGGGTACACAAATTTTATAAGTCACTTTTGAAAAAATTTACGGAAGAATATTTTAACCAAACTAAAATTCAATAGTACATACCCCCAATGAACAAATGGATAAACATAAGTTGTAAATAAGATATTTGGAAATTTATTGAGATGCATAGTTGGAGAGAACCTCAAGCAATGGGAATTGGTTTTACCATAGGCTTAGTTTCCATATAATAGGTTAGTGAATAGATAAACAAGAAAATCAAAATTTTATATTGTTTATGAGATAAATCCTATGGGTCTTTTAGATTTGGTATGTTTATTAGTTTTAAAATGAATTAGTGATGATGTAGACATATTCGCAGAACATATACAATAGTTACATGAAAAACAAAGAACAAAGTTGAAGGAAATTAGTAAGAAGTATAAAACAACAACATATATCACAATAAGGTCAAAAATATTTGAACAAGGATATTTAGTGATGGTTTATTTGAGGAAATAAATATTTCTAAAAGGCACATACAACAAGCTGAAGCACAAGAAAATTGGATTATGTAGAATTGTGAAGAAAATCAATGACAATGTCTATGAGGTGAATTTATCACATAATTTTTACATATATATATAGTATTTAATATTTATATGGTTTTGATAGATAAGATGGTGAAGGTGAAGAAGATCAATAAGTAGATTAGAAGCAACAGAATCCTAAGAAGAAGAAAAAAAAGAGAGTGTAGGTCATGGATAAGAAGCCAGTAAACACAAGGCAAGGAAGTTATGATAGGTATTTGGTATAGTGGGGAGGATTTTTTTTTCTTTTTTTTTAAACTTGAATTTCAAAATAGGAGCTGAGGAAGATTGAGAACAACAAATGTCAATAGTATAATCATAGAAATTCATAGAAGATGAGTTATTTTCAACTAGAGGAAAATGATGTGAAAAATAAGTGCAAACTTCTAGGGGTCAAAAATTTTCATCCATAGCTATGTTTGAGCTCTTCTTCATGCCAAAATGACCATCTCAGAAATATCATTGCAGACATAATCCACCCTATCCAATTATAGACATTTTTAATATATTATGGAGGCCATATATGACCACCTAAGGGTTTGAAAATGCATTTTAATTTTTTTTTTCATGTTTTTTCTAATTTTAAAAATTATATATTTTTGAAATCATATGTGGTATTTTGTTGAAAATAATTCAATAGGTTAATTTTGGTGTTTAATTTATTTTTGTATATTTTTACAGCTGTGCGCACTTACATGCAAAAGTTACTAAAAGTAATAGCTACTAAAAATAGGTCAAGTTTTATTATCTTTAGACTTTCAAATATTGCATTTCAACTCCAATTTGAGTTGAGGGTTATTTATGCATGTGTTTGTAATTATTTCTTCTATTCAATATGAAATAATATCAGTTATTGTTCAAAATCTTTCTTGATTAGATTTTATTTATCTTGATAATATTCAAGTTCATTAGTAGGGTGGTGATGAATTAATGCTTGGTGACATCAAACTAGGTGCATTAAATGCATTGGTTGTGTGATATTAAGTAGAGTTTAAATATTAAAATTTTGGTGCCAAATTTAGTTTTCATAGGATGTGTTACCGTCACCAATCATTTGGATACCAAAATGGAACTATAATGAACTATTGCATGATAATTGAAACCATTGGTCTATACTACCATGCCATATGATGGAAATATAGAAAAAAATGTATATGCATTAATCTATCTATTGAAATCAATTTTACATGTTGATATGGAATGATTTAGGTACCACATAGGTGTGAATTTGCGGTGCATGTCGATTGGGTCCTCACCCTTAATACCTATTTTGAAAACCAAAAAAATAAAAATAATAAAAATAAACTCTACTATATGCCTTGATGCATGTTTTATAGATCACAATAATTACATCAATTAACATGGTGAAAAATAGGATTTTTCATTTTCATATTTGAATAAAAAACATGGTTGCATGTGTATAAAATAGAAAAACTTTGTAAATTTAATGCAACCCAAAAATGGAATTGATTTTAGTGTAAAGTATATGATATTAAGCACCTACAAAATTTGAGTGTCAAATTATAGATCAATCCATAATTTTTTTAATAATTATTTATTAATTCTTTTATAATGTTGGGGGATCAATCCAACAATAGATTACACTTGTGAAAGCAATAAACGTGGAATTAAACTAGATTGACAAGTAATTAGAATGATAATAGCAAGAACAAGAGATACAAGAAAACACCCTGAAAACTTGTATTAACAAATTCTTTACAAAAGGAATACAATTGAAGAAAGCTTCTTTCTTCCACACCTCTCCTAGATGTATAGATCTCTCAATAGATCCCTATTCCTCAAGAGCTCTCTCTCTCAAGAACAATCAACTCCAACAAGCCTGGATTGATTCAATTCTATACTGTTCTTCTCACACAATGAATTACAATAATTCACCCAACTACAATAATCCACTACAAGACTATTACCAAGCTAAGAAGATCTAATTCTTCATATAGAATTAGGAGACATGAGCATGTACATCCAACAAGCAGTTAAGCCACTTGAACAAGGGCTCTAAAAATAGTAATGCCAATAATAGAGACACGAGCTTGAGACTCCAACTCAAACTTATCATGCAAACACTCGCTTCTGTCCATGAAAATAGCTTTTTGGACATGCAGGTAACCGACATCGGTTCCTGCTGCTTGTCTGTGACCGCCGTCGGCCGACCTTCTACCGACGTCAACGTCTCTGCAACTGCTTGTGACCGACGTCGGTCGCTCCTGACCAATGCCGGTGTCTGTGTAGACCCGAACCTGATAAACTATGCTCCTTGGTGAAGTTTTTAGCTCCACACCCTAACAATCTCCCACTTGGAGATAAACAGCTGCACCAGTACCTGTACAGCAACATCTTCTAGCTCTTCCATCTTCAACTCAATCATGAAGACCAACAGAAGTTGAATGAAGATTCAACTTCTCCTTTATAACCAGCTTGGTTATCATATCAGCAGGATTCCTATCTGTATGGATCTTCTCCAGCTTCAACTCACCATCTTCCAATACCTGTCGTATGAAGTGATACCTTAGTTGTATGTGCTTTGTTCTTGAATGAAAGGCTGAATTCTTAGCCAAATGGATTGCACTCTGACTGTCACTGTACAATCTGCAACTCTCATGCTCCCTACCAAGCTCATCCATGAACCGTGTCATCCATATCATTTCCTTGCTAGCTTCTGTGGCTGTAATATACTCTGCTTCTGTAGTTGACAAGGCAACAACCTTCTGCAACTTAGATATCCAGCTAACCACCGTTCCACCTATAGTGAAAACATAACCTGTAGTGCTCCTCCTGCCATCCAAATCACCTGCCATATCTGAATCTACATAGCCATGTAGAGAAGTATCTGAACCTCCATAGCACAAGTGCCTACTGCTGGTTCCTCTCAAATATCTAAGGATCCACTGAACTGCTTTCCAATGTTCCTTACTTGGATTGGCCATATACTTACTTACAACTCCCACTGCTTGGGCAATATCCGGTCTAGTACACACCATTGCATACATCAAACTCCCTACTATGGAAGAATATGGAACCTTACTCATGTACTCTACCTCTTCATATGAATTAGGACATTATTCTTTACTCAACTTAAAATGTCCAGCCAAAGGTGTGCTTACCGGTTTAGCATCCTGCATATTGAACCGTTTCAACACCTTGTCCACATAATCTTCTTGAGACAATATCAACCTGTGATTTTTCCTGTCTCTCTTAATGCTCATGCCAAGGATTTTCTTTGCTACTCCCAAATCCTTCATAGCAAACGTTTGAGCTAATTTTACCTTAAGCTCTGAGATATCCTGCATGTGAGACCTTGCAACCAGCATGTCATCTACATACAACAATAGAATAATATATCTACCGTTATCAAATCTCTTGAAATACACACAATGGTCTGATTGACACCTACTATAGCCATGCTCAGTCATAAACCTGTCAAATTTTAAGTACCATTGCCTAGGAGCTTGCTTGAGGCCATACAAGCTTTTCTTCAACTTGCACACAAACTTCTCCTTACCCTTGACCTCGAATCCTTCTGGCTGTTCCATATATATTTCCTCATCCAAATCTCCATGAAGAAATGTTGTCTCAACATCTAGCTACTCAAGATGCAAATCCTCAAAAGCAACCAAAGACAATACAACCCTTATTGAAGTCATTTTAACAAAAGGAGAAAAAATCTCACCAAAGTCAATACCTGGCTTTTGTGTAAATCCTTTTACCACTGATCTGGCCTTGTATCTCATTTGTCCATTCTCACCTTCCTTCAACCTGTAGGTCCATCTGTTCTTGAGTGTTCTCTTACCAGCTAGCAATTCAACCAAATCCCATGTTTGGTTTTCTCTTAAGGACTCCAACTCCTCAACCATGCCACGCTCCCACTCACTCTTGGACTCCACCTGTATTGCTTCTTCAAAACTCTCTGGTTCTCCACCATCAGTTAGCAATAGATAAAATAAAGAAGGAGAATATCTAATTGGAGGCTTACTCACCCTTTTTGACCTCCTGATGGGTGTCTGAGACTCGTCCACAACACGCTGTCCACCCAAATTCTCTGACAGTGACCGACCTCGGTCACCTGCAGACCTGTTACTGGCCGACGTTGGTTCTACCTGACCGACCTCGGTACCTTTACGGCCGACGTCGGTCTCTGTATGGCCGACCCCAGTTTCTGTTCTGCCGATGCCGGTTCCTAACCTGTCGACATCGATCTCTGTGTTTTCCTGTAAGTGATTATTTATTTTTCCCGCGAGCTCATCTTGGACTTTCACCTCGTCCAATTCACCATTGCTCTGCTCAGACTGATTCAACTTCCTTAGCTGATCACAATACATCACTCTTTCGTTGAAAACAACATCACGGCTCCTGATTACCTTGTTAGTTTCTAGATTCCACAATCTGTAACCAAAATCATCTTAGCCATAGCCAATAAACGTGCATCTCATAGACTTAGCATCAAGCTTCTTTCTATTTTCCTTATCTATATGCACAAAGGCTTCACAACCAAAAACTTTGAGATATGAGAGATCAACCTTTTTACCTGTCCATGCCTCTTCTGGAATACCACCACCCAGAGCTGTAGAGGGTCCTCTATTAATCAGGTACACTGCAGTGTCAACAACTTGTGCCCAAAACTGTAAGGGCAAATCGGCATGCAATCTCATACATCTTGCACGCTCCATTATTGTCCTGTTCATTCTTTCAGCAATTCCATTCTGCTGAGGTGTCCTTGGAACCGTCCTTTGCCTATGGATTCCATGCATGTAACAATAATCTCTGAACTTATGACTGCAGAACTCACCACCATTGTCTGATCTCAGGCACTTTAATCTTTTACCTGTTTCATTCTCAACCATAGTTTTCCAAACTTTAAAAGTCTCAAATACATCAGATTTCTTTCTAATACAATAGATCCATACCTTCCTTGTGGCATCATCTATGAAAGATACATAGTACTGTGATCCTCCAATGGAAGCAACCTGAGCTTGTCCCCACACGTCTGTGTGAACAAGCTCCAACTTGTGCATCTTCTTAGTAGACCCAATTTTGAGAAAACTAACCCTTTTCTGTTTTCCAAATACACAGTGCTCACAAAACTCTAGATCTATGCCTTTTAAATCTGAAAGCATACCTTTAGACTTAAGAATTGACATCCCCTTCTCACTCATGTGGCCAAGCCTTGAGTGCCACAATTTAGCGTCCACATCTGAAGTAGATAATACAGAAGGAGATTTGTTAGTAACACAATTACACAAATAGAGAGTACCTTCTCTCTTACCTCTAGCCATAACAAGTGCACCCTTGGTCACCTTCCAAGATTCCGCTGTGAGAGTTACTGTACAACCCTCATCCCCTAACTTTCCTGCAAAAATCAAATTTCTCTTCAAGCTAGGAACATGCATCACATCTTTCAACACCCATGTGTTGTTATTCTGCATCTTCAGCTGCACTTTACCTTTGCCAATTATTTTACAGGGCTCATCATCCCCTAGATACACTATTCCAAAATCTCCATGGATATAGTCACTGAAATATTCCCTGTTAGGAGTAGCATGAAAAGATGCACCAGAATCTAATACCCAAGATTCTATATTATTATGCAGAGAGAAAATTAAAGCATCCTGTGCAATACCTGCAATCTTGGCTTCTTCCTTTCCTTCGTGCTGGTTGTCCTCCTTAGGCTTTGACCAACAATCTCTACTTATGTGCCCCATCTTTCCACAATTCCAGCATTGTGGCCTTCTGCCATTTCTGGATTTAGATCTGCCTTTCCCCTTTGATTTGGATCTTGCTCTGCCTTTCTTGCTCTTTTCTTTCTGCCTTCCCCTGCTCTCAAAACTTAAAGCGTTCTCGAATGCCTCTTCTGTTCTTTTCCTACGTATTTCCTCATTCAAGATAACACTAACAACATCCTCTACTTTCAAAATATTTGATGCAGACGCAGTATTACTTAGTGCCATTACTAAGCCATACCTACTTTCAGGCAAAGAACATAATATCAAAAGAGCTTTTATCTCATCATCAAACACTATATTCACTGAACTTAATTGATTCACAATACCATTGAAATCATTCAGATGAGTAGAAATAGATCCACCTTCATTCATATGCAAATTAAATAACTGCTTCATAAGATATACCTTATTGGAAGCTGAGGGTTTTTCATACAAATTTGCTAACGTAGTCATCAACTCTATCGTAGACTTTGCTTGTGATAAATTGGATATCACAGTGGATGCTAGACTCAGTCTTATAGAACCCAGAGCCTTTCTGTCAAGAACTTCCCATTCTTCATCCTCCATGTCTTTGGGCTTCTTTGCAATACCTCCTAACGATAAGTAGTGATCTTTCTGATACAGATAGTCCTCTATCTACATTCTCCAGTGTTGGTAATTTTTGCCATTGAACTTTTCCATTCTCAATTTACTTTCATCTGCCATTGCTTCTCCCACTCAAACAGAAATCCCTGCAGAAACTCCTGTGAGAACCTATAATCAATACACACTACACAGATCTGAACCACCTGTTAGTGAACCTGAACTTTGATACCAATTATCAAGCTCTGAACCTGTAACCAAGGATCCGATACCACTTGTTGGGGGATCAATCCAACAATAGATTACACTTGTGAAAGCAATAAACGTGGAATTAAACCAGATTGACAAGTAATTAGAATGATAATAGCAAGAACAAGAGATACAAGAAAACACCCTGAAAACTTGTATTAACAAACTCTTTACAAAAGGAATACAATTGAAGAAAGCTTCTTTCTTCCACACCTCTCCTAGATGTATAGATCTCTCAATAGATCTCTATTCCTCAAGAGCTCTCTCTCTCAAGAATAATCAAATCCAACAAGCCTAGATTGATTCAATTCTGTACTGTTCTTCTCACACAATGAATTACAATAATTCACCCAACTACAATAATCCACTACAAGACTATTACCAAGCTAAGAAGATCTAATTCTTCATATAGAATTAGGAGACATGAGCATGTACATCCAACAAGCAGTTAAGCCACTTGAACAAGGGCTCTAAAAATAGTAATGCCAATAATAGAGATGCGAGCTTGAGAATCCAACTCAAACTTATCATGCAAACACTCGCTTCTGTCCATGGAAATAGCTTTCTGGACACACAGGTAACCAACGTCGGTTCCTGCTGCTTGTCTGTGACCACCGTCGGCCGACCTTCTGCCGACATCGACGTCTCTGTAACTGCCTGTGATCAACGTCGGTCGCTCCTGACCGACGCCGGTGTCTGTGTAGACCCGAACCTGATAAACTATGCTCCTTGGTGAAGTTTTTAGCTCCACACCCTAACATATAAAATGTATTTATTTTTTCCACCATAAAGTATAATTAACATTGTGATATAATTTTATAATTACAGTTATCCATTCAATATTTTCTGTCAAAATCTTGAATAATTAATATTTATATAAAAAAAGTGTCATCAATGACATAATTTATTTTGTAGTCTAAACTGTTAAATTTAGTAAGCGAATCAATGGGTAACCTTTTCTTCATGTCATTACTTTTTTTTCATTTTTTTTATAGTCTCCATATCCTATTTTTGAACACCAATATTAATTATTAAATAAATGTATATTACTATCCAAAAACAACCATAGCAAGGTACTATATAGAAAAGTACATTTTAAATTAAGGAATTTAATTACAAAAAAAGATAAAACATAAAATATAAGAGTTAAGTTGATATATTTCTCTTGATAACTTGTGACTACTAAGTATAACAAAGGGTATATTTGAACCTCCAAAATAGTGATTGAAGAAAGGAGTTTAAAGCTAAAATATGGAGAGAGAAAAAAGTGTTGTATAGACAACTCTAGATTAAGCCATTTTTGTGTTTAATCATCTCTCCACTAAATAGAGTTACATATATTTGATCCTTATAATGAATAATTTCTTAGGAAAAATCGTGATTTCCTCTAAACAAGTAATAAAACCTTCAATGGGTTTTATAATACACTAGACACCTAAAAACAAAATGTTTTTTTTATTGTGGTTCATTACTGTAAACTTTACGTGTTTTGACTCCATGTAAATTTTATGGATGCATAACCATAATTTATTGAAATGAAATCTCAAACTAAAATAGATCCTAGTGTACTTGGCAGTAGTAATAAATTCATTTATTATTTGAATATGTTGCTCCAAGTACCTATGCATTTTTGTCTATTTAATAACAAATATAAATAGTCTCCCTTAACCTAAAAAATAAAATTAATTCAACTTTGAATAAATAAAAAATTCATCTTTTAAAAATAAACATGGTTGCATGTGTATAAAATAGAAAAACTTTGTAAATTTAATGCAACCCAAAAATGGAATTGATTTCAGTTTAAAGTATATTATATTAAGAACCTAAAAAAATTGAGTGTCAAATTATAGTTTAATCCATAATTTTTTTTAATAATTATTTATTAATTTTTTTTAATAAAATGTAGTTATTTTTTCCACCATTAAGTATAATCGACATTGTGATACAATTTTATAATTACAGTTATCCATTCAATATTTTCCTTCAAAATATTGAATAATTAATATTTATTTTAAAAAAACATCATCAATGACATAATTTATTTTGTAGTCTAAGCTGTTAAATTTAGTAAGCGAATCAATGAGTAACCTTTTCTTCGTGTCATTACTTTTTTTTCATTTTTTTTATAATCTCCATTTCCTATTTTTTGAACACAAATATTAACTATTGAATAAATATATATTACTATCCAAAAACAACTATAACAAGGTACTATATAGAAAAGAACATTTCAAATTAAAAAATTTAAGGAAAAAAAAAAGATAAAACATAAAATATAAGAGTTAAGTTGATATCTTTCTCTTGATAACTTGTGACTACTGAGTAGAATAGAGGGTCTATTTGAACCTCCAAAATAGTGATTGAAGAAAGGATTTTGAAGCTAAAATATGAAACCATGTGTTGTATAGACAACTCTAGATTAAGCCATTTTTGTGTTTAGTCATCTCTCCACTAAATAGAGATACATATATATGATCCTTATAATGAATAATTTCTTAGGAAAAATCATGATTTCTTACAAATAGGTAATAAAACCTTCAATGGATCTTATAATACACTAGACACCTAAAAACAAAATGTTTTTTTTATTGTGGTTGATTATTTTAAACTTTACGTGTTTTGACTCCATGTAAATTTTATGGATGCATAACCATAATTTATTGAAATGAAATCTCAAACTAAAATAGAAAAACCATGAATTTTTGTCTATTTATTAACAAGTATAAATAGTCTCCCTTGACCTAAAAAATAAAATTAATTTTATAAATACATATAACAATCATTGTACAAGTGTACACATACTATAGCTCCACCCTTTTGCATTATGCTATAGAAATTAGAATTGGAAGTTTTAAATATAGTAGTTGTATCATCCTTAAAGGAAGATATAACATTTGGGGTGGTGTCTAATTATTTTAAGATTCATGTAATTATTTTCTAGACTTATAATAATAATTTTCATCTTTTTCATTTTATACTCATCTAAATTGATATGCTGTGCATTCTCTACATTTTTAGTGGAGCCATTGGATATCTAACCTCTATTTTAATTGATATAAAAATTATTTCAATCTTGTATTGGGTAATTAAAAATAGTTTGATTGAAGATACATATTTTATTGATAAATATGACATTTCACTAAATTTACACATGTATCTATGTGGACTTATTAGAATCTATCACTTGAAATACCCAATCATTGTCCCTCACCCTCATCACACAATTCACCTTGAAATATTTTTCCACTTTCATGTTTTTTTATAGCCTTATATTTCCCCACTAATTCATCATTTCTCAATCTCACCGTGCAAAAAAAACATCTCCTCTCTATATGGATCATTGTGATGTTGTATGAAACAACACACCACTTCATTTTACACCATCACCTCTAATAAAAATATTAGATTTTTTTTTCTTAACTCATCATGTACATAATATGAGATGGGATCAATAGCCATGGGTTTTGAATGAGGTATGACTACAAATTTACACTTCTTAAATTTACAAAACACCTGTTAACTAGAATATCCAATAACACCCACTCCAAAGTAACTTTCAATTTTGAGACAAATTCTAGTATATATTTAGGGTAAGGTATGGTTGTAGATGAGGTGGAGAGGATAGGGGTTATTTGGGAAGAAATATTGAGTTGATCATATAAAAACATTAATTTGAATTTTTCATTATTTTCACTAATTGTACATTTGGGTTTTCTTAATGGTAAAGATCTTGTATTATTGAAAGGGATTTCCCAAGTTCAAATTCTCCACAAGTTCATGTATGAATGCCTTGTACTTGAATAATAGTTAGATACCCCCTATCTATTGTGAGTATGAGGTGGTATTATATGTTGTAATCTTACCTTAAAGACCATAACTAATGTTCTTAGCATCATATAACATAAAGGATTTCCATTGCACCATTTTTTATAGTAGATCAAAATTACATGTATATAATATAATGAGAGTATGACATGGTTTCATAAACTATAAGATACCTTATGGATAATATTATGGCACCTAGGATTGTGGACCTTAAAATATTTATATTTTATAATTGTATATATGGTAGTGTTTATGTCTTGTGCATCCATACTAGTATCATCAATGGATTAGAATAAAGAAGCTACTCAATGTAGAATAAATATGTTAATTGATAGTAAAATGAAATAAATAATATATATGTTTTTATTATATCTATCAAATATGTAATTTTTTTGTTGTGGCCATGTAGATAATCTTATTTTTGAAACTATTTACTCTAGTTTCTTTATGTGATTTTTATAGTTGTTAATAATAGACAAATATATGTTAATATTTCAAATTATAGATTTGGATATCATATTTTTTATTAATGATCTTGAACTTGAATAGTTTCAATCATTACATATTAAAAAATATACTATATATTTCTCATGCCACTTCCTTTGATAAGTTTGTGTGATATTTGCATTATTGAGTTTAATGTATTTTATGCATTGAATAGTGATTTATATTAAAAATGAATTTAAAATAATAAAATGTAATTTTTTTAACATTTATTAATGTATGAAACATATGAGGTTGGATTTTATTTTGAGATGTGAATTTTTTTTTAAAATGGTAGGTCGAGATGATGATTAGAATTGATGAAGTTTTAAAAAATATAAGTGTTCCTTTCACATTTCCTTTTACATAACATATTTGATCATGCTGAAAAAAGGATTTATATTTAAATATAGCCAAATTAAAATATATCCAATAGATTTTATTTTTAATTTCTATAAATAATAATGCACTATAAGCAACCAGTTTTTTGGATTTAGTTTATGATGCCAAAAAAGAGGCCAAAATATTAGAGGCCATAACTTTTGATTCATAGCTCCAATTGAGCCCATATTCAAGCCAAAAAAAACCATCTCAAAACTTTAATTGCATCCATAACCCTTCCTTCCATTTATAGTATCTTTTTGATATTTTTTAGAGGTCATACTTGACCGTCTAAGGGTCCAAATTTATAGTTTAATATTTGTTAAGTTATTTTATAAATTTAGAAATTATCTATTTTTGTAACCAGACTTAAACTTTAGTAGAAATTTATATATTAGGTTAATTTGAGTGTTTAGGTTTTGTTTTATAAATTTTTAGAGATACACGTGATTGCATGTGAAACTTACTAAAAATAAGAGATGCTAAAAAATAGTCAGTCGAGTTTTATTGTTTTTAGGACTTCTAAATTCTGCATGTCAACTCCAATTATGATTTGAGGCTTATTTATACATGTTTTGTACTTATTTAATTTTTTTATTACAAATCAATATTGGTTATTTTTTCATAAGCTTTACTTATTGGTAATTTTATTCTCTTGATAGTATTCACATTCACTATTTATTATTAGAGAAAGTTTAAATATTGGACATGTGAGCAATGGTGAGAGAATGAGGATTAATCCCTTAGATGAACTAGACTATGCTAGAGATTCAAAGGCAAGTAGTTAAATTAAACCATAGTTTTATAAATTAAAGACAAAGGAGAGCATAAGATGTTGTAGAACATGACACAGATCATGAAGAACAAAATTTTCAAGAGGAGTAATAAGAACCTTTGCCATCAATGGAAGAGAATATGGTTATAGATTTAAAAAGAAAGAACTAAGGAATCAAGGTTGAAGTTCTAGATTATGGAGGAAATTTAAAACCAGAAGAGTTGATAGTTTAGATGAACAAAATGGAGAAGTTTTTTTAATGGAAAACTATGAGAGAAGGCAAGAAGGTAAATTTTGCATGCCCAAAATTGAAGTTTCATGCAATGATTTGGTGACATCACCAACATAAACAAAAAAAGAGAATTTAGGTAAAGACAAGATCAACTCATGACAAAAGGTGGAGAAGAAGCTAAAGGAGAAATTTCTTTCGATGGATTATACAAAACATTCTATAATTTGAGGCAAAAGAATCATAATATACAAGAGTATACATATGAGTTTTACAAATTTTAATATGAGTAGATCATGATAAAAAATAAGAATAGATGGTCAATAGGTAAGTAAATGGTTTGAATTTTTCTATTCAAGATGAATTAAGCATGCATAAAATACTTTGCATAGAATAATCTTATCAATTAGCTTTGAAGATAGAAGAAAAATAAAATATATTGAATTTCATAAGAACATATAATTATCCAAGAAGAAGACAATCCCCTCCAATAAGGGGATGGGGTGGATTTAATGGAAATAGAGGTGGATTTAATACCACTAGAGGAGAATCATCACATGATGTATAAATACAAGAATATAATAGATAAGAGTTTCAAAACTAGTAAAGAGTAAGAGTATTTTAGAGAGGATGAAGCTATGGTGATGGTAGAGGATGGTTTATAAATCAACACAGGTTTTATGTTTGTTACATATGTGAATAATAAGGCCATAGAGCATTTGAGTTTCCACCCTATAAAGATAAAGAAATGAGGTAATAGGATCACCCAAGAGTGAATCTAGTTGACATTGAAATAAAAGATCAAAATATTGAAGTTGTAATAGTAGATACTAGAGAAAACCTCATGATGAGAAGAACAATGATTGTTGCAAGGAAAGAACATGTGCAAAATAAAGATGGTGGTGATGTATGCCTATGAATAAATATATATAAAAAAAGGTGTAATTTAGGAGGTAAAACTTACAAGGTTGAAATATGGTTTGATGTTATACCAATAAATACATGCCACATATTATTGGGAAGTCCATGACAGTTTGATACAAAATAAGTTCATCATGGCAGAAAGGACACATATAGTTTCTAGAGAAGCGGAATGAAGGTAGTTTTATTACCTCTTAATAAAGAAATGTAGGATAAAAGTATGTTGAATTCAAAATAATTTATCAAATACATGAGTATGGGTAAGTGCACAAAGTTTTGGGATAAAAATTGGCCTACCTGTGAACATGATTTTTCTAATATTTCATAAATCTAAACTAGATATATCACATTATCTACATTAGTTTATATATATATATATATATATATATATATATATATATATATATATATATATATATATATAAACTAATGTAGATAATGTGATATATCTACACTCCAAATTTGAAGATGGTGTAAGAACATGAAATGTAGCATTTTCTAGTCTAGTTTTCAAAATACAATATATATATATATATATATATATAGGTTAAACATTTGAAATTTGAAGAGGAACTCCTATTTTTTTTTAGAAAACATAATAGATAGATTGCGATGTTGTGCACCATTTTTTTAGAATCTTTTAATATTATTTGAAACCCTTTGGGGATAATTTATATAATATATTCTAGTTTTTCACATGTTTTTTTTTTTTTTAAAAAATGAATACTTGTTTTTTATGAATTTTACAACTAAATAGATCCTAAATACTGATAAAAAATAGATATCCGTATGTGAAACATGCCTAACTACCTTAAATGTGTGTGTGTGTGTGTGTGTGTGTGTGTGTGTGTGTGTGTGTGTGTGTGTGTGTGTGTGTGTGTGTGTGTGTGTGTGTGTGTAGAATTAGGCCTAGTTTGTTACCATATAACTTGTTTTTTACTTAGATCAATGAAAGACAAATTACATGAATATGTATAGGCATGTATGTTTCTAGCATGTAGTGTCCTAAAAAAGGCATAGTTAGAAATCAACGTAGTTTGAAACCTTAAATTAGTCCAAAAATTATAAAAATCATATTTTTGGAAAGAGGAGAGCATGATCATCACAAAGATATTAAGCTTTTGAGTTTTTAAATTAAAATTATTAGTGTATTTGGTAACCAAAGTTGAAATTTGTTGATTTCTATCATACCTTTCAAAACTCAATTGTACATTGATAGTTCAAGCCTTTGGCTTGAGAATCCAATCCATTCTCAAGCCAAAAGGAATGAGAATTGAATTCAAATTCAAATATCATGATTGTGTTATTAATGTGATGGATTTATTAATGTGATCATATTATTAACTATGCTATCAACATAATTTCATTATTTAATAACATGATCATGTTATAAATCCTTAAAACCCTAAAACCCAAATATGAGCCATTAGGCCTAGTAGTCTTAAGTTCAAATATTCGCTGGTTAATATTGTTGTTTGCGACCAATATTCTTGTCAAGAATTGATAGCATTGAATGATAATTGGATATGTATTAACCTATTAATCAATTTATTGTTCCTTTGATCCAAATATGGCATACACTTGGGCCAATAGATCCCAAATTGACATTAGATGGACATATTTCCTTGGATGGATCTTGGTTGGCCCCAATTACATATCAAACTAAACTAAATACTTTTTTTTTAATAATATGGTGTGTAATTAGAGACCCAATTGACATCATATGGTCATAATTCCTTTATCAAGGCTCATTTAACCCTGATTGTGTATTAGATTGAACTAAATATTTAATTAGTTTAATATGATGTGTTATCAAAGCACTAATTGGCATTATATTGAAGGAATTACTTACACATAGACCAATTACTCTTAATTATAGATTAAATTGATTAAAATATTTAATTGGTTATATATGGTGTAATTAGGGAAAAATATTCACAATGGACATTATATGGACACAATTCCTTACATGGGGTGAAAAATGCATCAATTGATATTAGGTGGAAGTAATTAATTACATAAGACTTGGTTCTCCCCAATTATGTATAGTATTGAAAAAAAATATCAATTAATTTAATATGGTGTAATTAGAGCCACAAATGACATTAGATGGATTTAATTCCTTGATTTGGGATTGAGTGGCACCAATTGCATATCATATTGAACCTAAATCCTCAATTGGTTCAATATGGTTTGAAATTAGGTCTAATGGAACCCAACCAACATTATAAGGACAAAATTAATCTGATGGGGCTTAGTTGGCCCCAATTATGTAAAAAATAAAACCAAATACAAGATTAGTTAAATATAGTTTAGAATCAAGGCTAATGAAGTCATAATTGACATTAGATGTATTCATTTCCTTGCATGAGTCTTGGTTGGCCATAATTGCATATTCAACTAATCTAAATATTTGGTTGATTTAATATGTTATGTATTTGGGACCAACAGAGCCCCCTATTGATAGTATATGGATGAAATTTCTTACATAATTCTTGTTTGGACTAAATTTCATATCATATTGAACAAAATATTCTTTCATTTGAAATTTGTCTACAATCAGAATCCCAATTGTTATTAGAAGGATGTAATTCCTTACAAATGGTTCAATTGGTCCTAATTTCATATTAGATTGAATCAATCACTTAATTATTTTAATATGGTATGTAATTAGGTCCCTAATTAAAATTATGTTGACACAATTCCTTGGGTAAGCCTCAATTGGCCCCAATTTTATGTATTACCTAGAATTGAATACTCGATTGGTTCAATATGGTATGGAATCAAAGCCAAGTAAGCCCCAAATTCCATTATAGATGAATATAATTCCTTTCACATGGCTCTTTTAGTCTGAATTTCATATCAAATTGAAAAAATAATTTTTTTTTTTTAATATGGTGAGCACATGGATCCCCAATTGATATCGTATGGATGAAATTCCATACATTGAGGCTCAGTAGACCCCTGTGATCAATTTATCCCCAATTAACATATTTTCTATATAGTAAAAATTAGGTTCATAGGGATGAACTTGGTTAAATTTACATCACTCATTACCACAACTGACTTATTAGGCTCAATATGTGATGATGTGTGGGATAATTGATCCCAAATTCACATTCGTTATTCATAGATCTAGGTTCAAGGAGCTAAACTTTTCCCCAATCACCATCATGATTATACCTTAGATACCCAAAATACTATACACTAATCCCTAATCCCTAAACTCTAAAACATAAATATAAACTCTTTAAACCTTGAACCAATCATTTTAGCCAAAATTAACAACATTTAGACTAAGAGTTAAGTTCATAGGGCTCAGTTTGACCTAAATCATAGTCTGATTGCCCCATTTGACTAATTAACTCAATTTTCATGATGACATACATGGTATAATGACAAACCAAAAACACATTATATAGTCACAAATGGGTCTAAGTGATTCAAATTGTCCTCAATTATCTTTTTGATTAACCATGTGTACCCTAAACCATATATACATTAAAACATAAGTTGTAAACCATAAACCGTAAACACTAAACCCTAAAATGTAAACCATAATATTTCCCTATTTATGAATCTATTTAGTTCCATTTAACATCCTTTGTAGTAATAATTAGGTTTGAACATGGCATAGAGTGATTAGACATTAATATACAACTCCTTAAACCTAAATCCTATGCCCTAATACCTAATCCCTAAAATGTAAATTTTAAGCCCTATGCCTTAATGTACACTGCATGACACAAACATACATGCCTTAAAATGTAATTTATTTTATCATGAGATTTCATAAAATTAATTTTTCAAACCTGTGTCCAAAACTTATCCCTTAGAGTACCAATCTAGTTGTGCATCTGAAGTAAATTGGGGATATTTTGAGACCCTTCAACCTAATTAATGAAAGAGGAGGAGATATTTTATTATTTTAATAAAGGACACATTTGAGGCCAATTTAAACCCCCTAAATATCAAGATATGATTTGGGGAAAATCAAAAGATTGATCTTTTATCATGAACTGATCCAATTAGTCAATTTATGCAATTCTTACGTGATCTAGGAAAAATTGATCCTCTAAACCAAATTTATGGCCCAATCCATTGTATAACATGTACATGTAATAATTGACCATAATTTTATTATAAATACAAACATGAAGGTAATCAAGTGATAAATAGGTGAACAAGTAGCTCAAATGTTCTTCAATTACCTTAGTGATTGGACCCTATATTAGATATATTAAACCCTATACCATTTAAATTTAAACCTAAACCCTTTAACATTTACATTAAACCCTAATCCATAAGTCATAAACCCCA
Organism: Torreya grandis; assembly: GCA_037957365.1. Classification (NCBI taxonomy): domain Eukaryota; kingdom Viridiplantae; phylum Streptophyta; class Pinopsida; order Cupressales; family Taxaceae; genus Torreya; species Torreya grandis. The sequence goes on from JARHVA010006279.1 coordinate 225,414, forward strand.
AACCCTTTAAATTATAGACCCTAAACCAATCAATTTAGACCCAATTAACATCCTTTCTATATATAATAAGAACTACGTTCACAGGGATGAACTTGGTCAAAATTACATCACTTATTAAACCAAAATTGACTTAATTATCTCAATTTGTGATGATATGCGGGATAAATGAGCTCAAAATCACATTCTTTACTCATAGATATAGGTTCAAGGAGCTCAAATTTTCCCTAATTACCTTCATAATTTTACCTTATATACCCTAAAACATATACCATAATCCCTAATCCCTAAATTTCCTAATACCTAATTTTTAAAACATGTATATAAACTCTTTAAACATTTAACCAATCATTTTAGCCTAAATTAACATCATTTAGACTATGAATTAAGTTCACAGGGCTCAGCTTGGCCTAAATCACATGACTGATTACCTCATTTGACTAATTTACTCAAGTTGTATGATGACATCCAATGTATAATGACAACCCAAAAACACATTATATAGTCACAAATTAGTCCAAGTGATTCAAATTATCCTCAATTATATTTAAGATTGACCATGTGTGCCCTAAACCATATATACATTAAAACATAAGCCCTAAACCATAAAACCTAAACACCATACCTTAAATTATAAACCATAAGGTTTCTATATTTACCAATTTATTTAGTCCCAATTAAAATCCATTTTAGTAATCAATTAGGTTCACATGGCATAGAGTGATTAGATAAAATATATACAGGGTCTTGAATCGAAACCCCATGACCTAATCCCTAAAACATAAATTGTAATATCTATGCCCTAATTCCCACTACATGCTAAAAACATACATGCCTTATGATATAACTAATTTTATCATGAGATGTCATCAAATGCATTTTTTAAAGCTATGGCCAAAACTTAGACTTTAGAGTACCAATCTAGTTGTGCAACTGAACTAAATTGGAGCTATTTTGAGCCCCTTCAACCATTATACATGACTATAAAATTTTATTTGGGGGTTGATAAACTCCAATTTACCCCAATTTCTATCATTATTAAACCTTATATACCCTAAAACCTATACCCCAAGCCATAATGTTTAAAGTTCCTAATCCCTAAACTCTAAACCATAAATATAAACTCTTTAAATGTTGAACTAATGATTTTAGACTAAATTAACATCATTTAGACTAAATTATAATTACGATTGACCCTATGTACCCTAAACCTAAGACCTAAACACTATACCCTAAATTATAAACCAAAAACTTTCATGATTTACTAATTGATTTAGTACCAACTAACATCTTTTGTAGTAAAAGTTAGGTTCACACATGGCATAAAGTGATTAGAACTTATATATACCCTTAAACCCAAACCTTACATGCCCTAATCCCTAATTGCTAAACTGTAAAACATAAATTCTAATCCATAAGATCCCTAAAACATAAATTATAATCCCTAATCCCTAATCCATAAAACCTGTGCACTAATGCCTTAATCCCTATTCCATAATCCCTCATCTATATTAAGTATAACATGATATCATTATTTAATAATGTGATCGTGTTAATCTTATTATAGGCAACACTAAATTTTCATTTCCAATTACTAACACCAAAGTTTATATTAATATTAACATGATCACATTATTACATAATGTTATCACATTATTACATAACGCGATCATGTTATTTTTAATATAATCTTCTCAATGCATTGGATGGAGAAAAACCTTACACAACACATAACATTTTCACATAATATAATGCGATCACATAATATAACACCATAATTTTATGATTATTTTATACTAAGCTCACTTCTCAATAACTATTTTTAATCCAAATCAATAATTTTATCTCCATAAACATTGTCTACATACTTCTACTAGATTTATGATACTTGTGTACTTGACCCCACCTTTGAAAAGTTGTCAATTATCCCTTTTCATGGGTGATGGATCATGTTTGAAGAGGAAGAGGAATATGTTGAAGAACAAAACACCATAACAATTATAAGATTTGAGAGAGAAACGCAAGATATGAATGCAAAAACTTCATGGTGAACAAGGTACAAACCCTAATCCTGATAAATCAAATGTAATAGATAATTATCCAGTTGACAATAATGAAATAAATAATGATGAAATTGACCATAAAAAACTAAATAATGTTGAAATTAATCATAATGAAATGAATAATAATGAAATTTAAAATAATGAATTAGTTAATGTTGGAAGTTCACAATCAAAGGTACAAGTTTTTTATTTTGTTGATGATGAGTCTATGTATGATGCTTCACCCCCCATGAATGAAGAGAATTTGATGGAAACAAATAATGAAGAAATTAACCTTCAAGAAAATTTCATGGAAACATATAATGAGGAAATTAACAATGAATAAAATGTCATCCCACCTATAAACAATGAAAGTAATAAATTTTTTGAAACACCCTCTCACCAAATTCCACCATTACCAACACCTCTAAGAATTGTGCGTATAAAATACAAGTACTTAATTGAAGTTGATGAAAATATTTTAGAACCAATGCACAAAAAAATGTCTGATCAGTATTCAAGAAGACTGGCTCAATAAATTTGGGATACTTTCTCTCATAAATTGGAGTATGATAGTCAAAGATGTCAATTATTTGTCTCATTGATAAAATTGATTAAGAAGATGAGACATATAATGTACAAATTAGGACTAAGAATATCTAACATAATTGATGAAAAAAATTAAATTATTTAAAATATAAATGATGCATATCATACTAACAACATTTTTCAAGAGTGTGGCATTGAATTTCCAAGGGAATTTATTCCAACTATCTTTTACAAAAGACTAGATGGATAATTATTTTACAACAAATCATGTTTAAATAGAAATTGCAGCATATGTGGGGGATTACAAAAATTAAAAAAATGTATCCAAAAGGATATTAAAAGTGAAATTAGATAGGAATTAGTTGGTTAATGAAAATATAAATCAGTGACGTATCAAGTAAAAGATGGAAACAAATCTAAAATGTGTGAGCTTCTTATCAAAAAGATACTTGTTTCTGAATTTTTCATGGTTGGATGAACATTTTAGAATAAGAAAGGATACATTCCCACTTGGTTAAATTATTTTAGTATTTTATTTTTCTAAAAATTACACATTCGAACCCCAGATAGAAGTTCAATCATAGTATTACAACTCATCACAAGTTTCCATATTTGTGCATATAGCATTTTTGCATGCACTTTATAGTATAGAGCAACAATGCAAAATATTAAGGGAGTATCATTTCTATATCAATGATTATAGATCACATTGTTCATATTATGTGCAAGGGTTTTTTCATAATTTATATGAATATTTGACCCAAAGGAACATTAACTTCAATCAACATTACATTTGGTTAGACAATTACACATCACAATTCAAAAATGCATGAAAGTTTTATTGGTTTTGAAAATGTACTTTCAAGTGGATTTAAACATTGTGTCAGTGTGATAACATCTAAATTGCCTATCTGGATGTGATCAAAGTGATATATTTGCATGTGGAGGTCCCAAAGGTATAAATACCAGTTAGAGCTCAAGAAGTTTCTTATTCACTGCCAAAAAGTTGCATTTGTAAACCCATCACTACATCTTGTCTAATATATTGATATTGAAGTTTCCATTTGATTAATTTGGTGTGATACTATAGGTATTAAATAGTTATGATATGTATCTAATGTTTCACATAAATGAATTACAATTTTCATTTTATGCGTGTTTGAACTTAGGCTAAAAATTTGCATTTTTCTTGTATTGGGAAGGGTGTTCTTGAGGCTGAAATAGGTGGTGGGTTTGTCAATCAAGCCTAATGGGAGGCCAATAACTAGGTCCTGTATGTTATCCACACCTTCAGACATGTTTTCAATGTGATCTTTTACTTAGGAAGCATTGGAACTAGAGTTCTACAAGCACAAGTTAAACTTTGACTACTTTGACAACTTTGACAACTTTGACAACTTTGACAATTTTGACAACTTTGACAACTTAAACTAGAGACCTAGAAACTTAATGATTAATTGACCTATTAATAACTTCTAAACTTTGACAACTTTAACAATTTTGACAACTTTGATAACTCAAACTAGAGAGCTAGAAATTTAATGAGTAATTGACCTACTAGGTGGTGGTAGAAACTTAATTAACCTACTGACCTAATAGGTGTTGGTATAAAATTTATTGACCTATTAACCTATTAGATGGTAATTTATATATTTACCTATTTATTTATTGACCTACTAGGTGGTAATTGACCTATTAGGTGGTATTGAGTAATTGACCTATTGACCTATTAACCTAGAAAGTGACTTGTTGTGGATTCTCCATTTAATGTATGTTATTACATTAGTTTCCTATTATCCTTGAAGGTCCTTGAGGACATGAATATGTTGTCATTTTTGTAATGTTTTATGTGGATGAATGATTGTAGGTGGTAACCAAGAAGTGATTGTATGTCACAATCAAGGAAGGGATATTGGAGTGATTCCACCAAGTTGGTAAGTTGCGAGTCATCATGTTATTATTTAAGAATGTGTTGAACCTATAAATACCTACAGAGAAATGAGTAAGACATTTATAGATGGATAAATCAACAAAAAGGGTTACCTTTACCCATACACCGCATTTTGCCTATCACAATCCAATATGAAAGTAAATAGTTGTTTCTAATGAAAGGAGTATGACTTTGGTGAAGATAATGTTATACATATATTGAGAATGATCATTGAGGTGTAAGTTTAATTATTTTTTGTACAAAATATAATGGCAAATAATCAACTTAAATTCCTCTAGAATAAATAAACCCTATCTATACCTTGTTTTGGGTTAGTAGTCACATTGCAAAGGGAAGGAAGAGTTATTTATTAATCTTGTCAAGTTAGAAATTTAATATATGGAATTAGAATATGGTCTCATAATAAAATAAGGTTTTTAATATCTTATAAAATCATGAGATATCTTGTATTGAACTAATAATCCATGGTGTTGTCACAACGTTGTAGGGTGCCTTATTACACATAGTCAACATAGAGAGGAGAGACTTTTTTTGTATAAATGTGTATGATAATGGATATAATGGTTTATATGGTTGGTGATAAGTGTAAATAAAGTATTTATAATTGTAAAATACCTTAATATACTTATTGACACTCATTGATACACAAACCCTGCTGTCACAGTCTTAAATAGGACTCAAAAAACTGTGTTTTGATGGTTAGAAGAGAGAATAAAAATAAATGAGATTTATCAGCTATTGTAGAAGGTGTGTGGGGATAAAATAAATTTATATGTTTTATTTTTTTCATTTTAATCTTTTTATAACTTGATATTTAATTATATATACCCTGGGCCTGTAGAGAAGCTTAACAAGGGTTTCAAGAGCAAGAACCCCATAAAAAGAGTTTTAATCCTTAAAAATTAATGAAAATTCATAATATGACATGTTTTTATGTATGGAAAATAAATAAAGTGGTTTTTTTGTGGTTAAAATTAGTATAGTATGTATTTGGTGACTATGAATTTAAGATAAGTATAATTAGGCCTAATTAAAGTGTGGTTTACAAAGGAAGTGTTGTCTAGGAGTGGAGTTAGGTCATGAAATTTTACACACACTTGTAAGGAGATAGAGGGTGGATATAAAATGTGTTAAATATACATAATATTTTATATATTTCTAAAACTAATAGAATTTGGACAAAAAAGGCTACAAGCCTAAGGAGGCCATTATGAGCTCTATATGTGAAATTGAATGTTGAAGTGTGTTTGAGCACTTTTAAGAGGTTAAGGTTGGTGTTATTTGACCATATAATAACATATATGATAAAATAATAACTCTTTGAGACCTATATCAAGTTTTGGTACTTCAAACCCAAGATGATTGCCTAGTGAGAAGATAGTGGAAAGTGAGAGGACGTTTATGAATAGAATGTAGGAAATGAGTTAGAGAATGAATGTGAGAGATTTTTAAGATATATAATGAAAACAAGAAGTGTCTCCAAAGTGTAAAATAATTAGGTACAAAGATAATAAGGCCATTAATCCTAAGTGATAAGAGTGTCATTAGTCATTTCCACTACACACAATGAAATAAAAACTTTAATTTAAAAAATATGAGAAATCCAAAATATATAACATTAAAACTAATAATTTTTTAATTATCATTTGTGTACAACATTAAATATTAGATTCAATATATAATAGTTTGGAAGATCAAAACAACACTATCCAATAACACACAATGAAATAAAAAGAGAATATAAATTAGATAGATCACCATGATCGGCATACAATATAGACACATGTGTCCAATGTCAATAATAGATAGATTGTCATGATCGGAATACATAAAATTACATCTACCAACATTGTATCTAATGTTGGGTGAATGTCATATGCACATATACAATGCCAAAAATTCATAAATTATCATATAGACATATAAAAAAGTACATGTCATGTGTAAGACATCCTATTAATAAAATAGCCCCTATCTCTTTGTCTTTCTCAAAGGAGATTCTCCATGGGATTCCCTGCTAGTATATGGAGAACCATATAATTCCTTGGATTTATTTAAGGTCCAACTATGGGTCCTATGTTCATAGCTAGCTTGTAGTTGAGACTACTCAAATATAGGAATTATCACAAAATTAACACAAAATAAATTCAATCAATTGTTAAGAAATCAATTTTAAACTATAATTAAAAATCATTCAAACATGCACTTAATGTAAGCTCATGATCCTACTCAATCTATTTTTTATGCTCAAATAATTCAATGGAAGACTCATTTTTCCAAATTCAAATCCTAAATATGATAGGAACATGATAAGTTTCCCTACTAATCATCTGACTGGGACTATCAAATATCATAAGACAAACCTATATACACAATATATTTATATAAGTTATATTTTCCCTAGGTACATGTACTAAAATTATTATAATAATTCTATTTTTATAATTTAAAATTATAAGTACTAATGTATACCTATATCAATGCATGTGTAGCTAATATTACAATAATAATGCCTATATTTATCTCATCTTGTAGAGAGGGAGGAGTGTCTACTCAAGCCATCAATTATTCATGTAAACAAGGCATCACTTAATTTTATATAAAGTATAAAATCTTATACATATAAACCATGCATATTATGAAAAGATAATTTAAACAAAGAATCATGAAAGTGTAACTGCCATACAATATGCATATCATAAAAAGATACTAAAAACCAAGAATCATGGAAGTACATAACTACCATATAATTTGTATATCATGAAAAGAGAATGTAAACCAAGAATAGTAGTACTTTGTCAAGGTAAATTTATGGAGAGAAAAGGAATAAGAGACATATCAAGAACTCCGTCCTTAATTGTAAAGCTTATTTGGATAGAGCAAAATACCATTATATATTTACTAAGGAAAGGTTGAGCTACACATATATGGCCATCACCCTTCTATTATATGTGTGATATCAATCATATGTATCTCTATATATAATACATGGATTTACATCACATTCATTTATGATAAATGTATGACAATTGATTTATAGGAAAATTCCCAACCAATAGAAAGGAGAATGAGCCATGATGAATCCACCTCTTGATGGAGGTGTGTGTAAATAACATTCTACCAATAGGTCGAGGAAGGGAGGTCGTTGTATGATATATAAAGTTATGTCCATCTAAATATATATTATCTTGTTTTGTTTCAAGAAAAAAAAATAAAAAATAGCTTGGATGTTGAATTGGAGGAAACTGCAAGGTATAATATTGAGGCTAGCACATATTTTAGTACCAACACAAATGGTGGCTCACCCCCCAAAATTATTTATTACCTTAAATTATTCTATTTTATTATGATTGTATGGTGTATCAAACATATTTGAATATCATGTCCTTACATTGGGATTTAGGCAAGGAAGTTAACATAGTACCTCCAAAAGGATACATGGTCCCAAAGAATGACCATTGGGTTTGCAGGTTTGTCAAGTCATTATAGGAACTTAGGCATGCTCCACAAACCTATTACAACAAAATAGATCGGCACCTCCAATATTATGGAATCAGAAGAAGTCTTTATGATATTAATTTACATGTTGAAAGTGATAATGATAACATAGTGATACACATTATCTATGTTGATGATATTTCCATCACAAGCAGAATGGCTACTTCACTTTAGTAATTAAAAACTAATTTATGTTTTGATTTTGACATGAGTAACTTAAACCCCTTACATTATTATCTAGGCATATACTTTTGGAAATTTTATCATACTATATGTATTAAAAATAAAAATATGCCAAAGAACTTTTGAAAAAGTTCATGATGACAAAGAATGATCCATCGACTATAGCCATGCATGTATATTGTCAATAGGCAACATTGTAAGTGGATTGTTGTTGGATATTTATTTCACATGCCTACCATAAAATATATACATATGGATCTTATACAAACTTTGGGTGAAAAAATATAGATGGGAAAGAGAGAAAACGGATTGTTTGTGTTTACCCATATCAAAGATGAGGAAGTAAATTCTACATGTGTAGTCATGTCAAGTTTGTGTCCTTATAGTTTTAGATTCAATATAGTCATAGGAATTTTAGTTTTTATTATTATGAAAGTAATTGGAAAAGAGGTATATGAATGAGGCTCCCATTTAATAGGATATTATCACTTCCAAGCTAGCTCCCACTAGGAAAATGGGTGTATATTCATAAGGAAGGTTTAAATATTTTATGGAAAAATGTGATTCATGCTTTCTTAAAAAATAATGTCATATCCCTAGAAGCATGTAATATCTTTCTTTTAAAATAGTGTATTGACCTCAGGTAATAGAAAGAGAAAATGTACCATATGGGTAATGGGTAGAAGATATGAATACAATGTCTAATTATTTAATTGAAGTGACCCTATAAGAGCATTGTAGGATGTTACTCCTAAGGAAGCATGGTCAAACATAAGACCATTCATGACTTTTATGTTTTTGGTTGTGTTATTTTTGAATTAATTATTGAGAAGAGATGTAAATTAGATGCAAAGAGAAAAACATTTATGTTTTTTTTGTTATTTCTATTTTTGATTATGCACATTTATTATCTTTTACATTAAATTCACTTGCTATTATCACTCATTTTCAAGGGTAACATGTGTCTTTATGTAAAATGTCAATGGTGACATAACTCAAAATGATAATATGATTATGTTGAGCTTAGCAACTTCATTTTAAAGACAGTGTTACCTAGAGGGACCCCTAGATAAGTGTTATTTATTTTATAAGTATCCTCGTGGCATGTGAACTACCTTTATCTAATATTGAATGAGATTATTCATGACATATTTGTGGGATGTGCCAAAAGTAGTTATAAAAATACCATTGAGCCCATTCTCATAGATTGTAACTATTGTAAATAATAGAGCAAGGATAAAAAGAGAACGTAAAAATAGAGTATGAAAATAGAGAAAGATAAATTTAACTTAAACTTAAAAGGCAAAGAAACATATAGACTAAATGTGCAAAGAGCATAAGATTAACTTGAAATTTTACCTTTGTATGGGTAAATGATGTCGTCTTAATAGAAACAAATGTAGTAGTGGATGGGCCAACAACTAGATCTGAATATGTAAACAATAGATGTGATAAATCAAATGTTGTAAATGTTGACTATGATGATGAAGGCACCACAACCTCCTATGATATAAAAAATGACATATATATTATATTCAATTTATATGTAAATTAATTTTTAGCTAAATTAAATTTTTAAATATAACTTAAATTTAACATGACATTTAAATAAAATATACCTACATCTATGTGGTGGCTGATGTTTGCACACTGAATATGTGTGCCAAAAACTCATCACTCATAAGAATATTATATAACCCATCTGAACCACCAATACAATCATCTTCAAAATTTCATGTGCATATAGTTCCACATGAACTACAAGGGTAGGGTCAAGGTCATGTAGGTGGCATACATGTAGCATCACTCTATGAAATCTTGCACATATGCTAAATGTGTGCATTGGTGGGTGAACTAAGAGCATGGAGAGTTTTGATCTCTATGACTTGCTAAATTACAAAGGGGATCTAAGGCTCATTATGATTTTGGATATGGATCTATAAAGGTTGATTAGGTGCATGATGTGCACCTAGTCAATCCTATATAGAGCCTTTTCCTTGGACCTAAAACTCACTAAAATCAAAATAATTAAGAATCTCATTTAGGACAAACTAACAGTAGAGTTTCCTCAAAAACTATAATGGGATCTTTTGGTTGTTACATGGTGGATAATAAATGGGCATCCACCATCTATCCCAAAAATTTGCTATGATTAAGTTATCTATAAAGTAATGGATAGGAAAGTCTTTAATAGTCTTGGGAAATGGGGCATGGTGGATGGGTCGATGAATCGGGCATAAATGGAGGATTTTGAATTTTTTTGGTTCTTGACCAAAAAATATGACAATTTATCAACATAATATTCCCTAAAAGTATCCCTATATGAGGTCCATCTATAAATTTGACTCATTATAGAGTCAATTTGACCTAATAAGGTCTCTAAGGAATTGGATAGCTAGATGTGATGCAGGTTGGTCAAATTTGGATCCCTCATTGTACCAATTAACTGTTCAATTTTAATTTTATTTCCCATAATATTGTCCATCATAATCTCTTGACTTCCAAGGGATATTTTGGGAACTATAGGAGTATTACATGGAGGGATAAGAAGAACATGCACTTAATGTAAGCTCATGATCCTACTCAATCTATTTTTCATGCTTAAATAAGTCAATTGTAGACTTAGTTGTTCAAATGTGAATCTTAAATATGATAGGAGCATGATAAGTTTCCCTACTAATCATCTGACTGGGACTATCAGATGTCATAAGACAAACCTATATACATAATATATTTATATAATTTATATTTTCCCTAGGTACATGTACTAAAATTATTATAATAAGTCTATTTTAATAATTTAAAATTATTAGAACTAATGTATACCTATATCAATGCATGTGTAGCTAATATTACAATAATAATGCCTATGTTTATTTCATCTTTTAGAGAGGGAGGAGTGTCTACTCAAGCCATAAATTATTCATGTAAACAAGGCATCACTTAATTTTATATAAATTATCAAATATTATATATGGAAACCATGCATATCATGAAAATATAATGTAAACCAAGAATCATGAAAGTGTAACTGCCATACAACATGCATATCATGAAAAGATACTAAAAACCAAGAATCATGGAAGTACATATCTGCCATATAATGTGTATATCATGAAAAGAGAATGTAAACAAGAAATAGTAGTACTTTGACAAGGTAAATTTATGGAGAGAAAAGGAATAAGAGACATATCAGGAACTCTGTCCTTACTTGTAAAGGTTATTTGGATAGAGTAAAATACCATTATATATTTACTAGGGAAAGGTTGAGCTACACATATATGGCCATCACCCTTCTATTATATGTGTGATATCAATCATATGTATCTCTATATATAATACATGGATTGACATCACATTCATTTATGATAAATGGATGACAAATGATTTATAGGAAAATGCCTAACCAATAGAAAGGAGAATGAGCCATGATGAATCCACCTCTTGATGAAGGTGTGTGTAAATAGCATTCTACCAATAGGTTGAGGAAGGGAGGTCCTTGTATGATATATAAAGTTATGTCCATATAAATATATATTATCTTGTTCTGTCTCAAGAGAATGAAATTGGAAAATAGCTTGGATGTTGAAATGGAAGAAACTGCAAGGTATAATATTGAGGCTAGCACATATTTTAGTACCAACACAAATGGTGGCTCTACCCCTAAACTTATTTATTACCTTAAATTCTTCTATTTTATTATGATTGGATGGTGTATCAAACATATTTGAATATCATGTCCTTAAATTGGGATTTAGGCAAGGAAATATACATGGTACATCCAAAAGGATACATGGTCCCAAACAATGGCCATTGGAATTGTAGGTTTGTCAAGTCATTATAGGAACTTAGGCATGCTCCACAAACCTATTACAACAAAATAGATTAGTGCCTCCAATATTATGGAATCAGAAGAAGTCTTTATGATATTAATTTACATGTTGAAAGTGATAATGATAACATAGCAATACACATTATCTATGTTGATGATATTTCCATCACAAGCAGAATGGCTACTTCACTTAAGAATTAAAAAATAATTTATGTTTTGATTTTGACATGAGTAACTTAGACCTCCTACATTATTATATAGGCATATAATTTTTGAGATTTTATCATACTATATGTATTAAAAATAAAAATATGCCAAAGAACTTTTGAAAAAGTTCATGGTGACAAAGAATGATCCATCAATTATAGCCATGGATGTATACTATAAATAGGCAACATTGTAAGTGGATTGTTGTTGGATATTTATTTCACATGCCTACCATGAAATCTATACTTATGAATCTTATACAAATGTTGGGTGAAAAAATATAGATGGGAAAGAGAGAAAAGGGATTGTTTGTATTTACCCATATCAAAGATGAGGAAGTAAATTCTACATGTGTAGTCATGTCAAGTTTGTGTCCTTATAGTTTTAGATAAAATATGGTCATAGGAATTTCAATTTTTATTATTATGAAAGTAATTGGACAAGAGGTATATGAATGAGACTCCCATTTAATAGGATATTATCACTTCCAAGCTAGCTCCCACTAGGAAAATGGGTGTATATTCATAAGGAAGGTTTAAATATTTTATGGAAAAATGTGATTCATGTTTTCTTCATAAATAATGTCATATCCCTGGAAGCATGTAATATATTTATTTTAAAATAGTGTATTGACCTCGGGTAATAGAAAGAGAAAATGTACCATATGGGTAATGGGTAGAAGATATGAATACAATGTCTAATTATTTAATTGAAGTAACCTTATAAGAGCATTGTAGGATGTTACTCCTAAGGAAGCATGGTCCAACATAAGACCATTCATGACTTTTATGTTTTCAGTTGTGTTATTTTTGAATTAATTATTGAGAAGAGATGTAAATTAGATGCAAAGAGCAAAACATATATGTTTGTTTTGTTATTTCTATTTTTAATGATGCACATTTATTATCTTTTACCTTAAATTCCCTTTCTATTATCACTCATTTTCAAGGGTAACATGTGTATTTATGTAAAATGTCAATGGTGACATAATTAAAAATAAGAATATGATTATATTGAGCTTAGAAACTTCATTTTAAAGATAGTGTTACCTAGAGAGACACCTAGATAAGTGTTCTTTATTTTATAATTATCCTCGTGGCATGTGAACTACCCTTATCTGATATTGAATGAGATTATTCATGACATATTTGTGGGATGTGCCAAAAGTAGTTATAAAAATACAATGGAGCCCATTCTCATAGATTGTAACTATTGTAAAGAATAGAGTAAGGATAAAAAGAGAACATAAAAATAGAGTATGAAAATAGAGAAAGATAAATTTAACTTAAACTTAAAAGGTAAATAAACACATAGACTAAATGTACATAGAGCATATGATTAACTTGAAATTTTACCTTTGTATAGGTAAATGATGTCATCTTAACAGAAACATATGTAGTAGTAGATGGGCCAATAACTAGATCTGAATATGTAAACAATAGATGTGATAAATCAAATGTTGTAAATGTTGACTATGATGATGAAGGCACCATAACCTCCTACGATATAAAAAATGACATATATATTATATTCAATTTATATGTAAATTAATTTTTAGCTAAATTAAATTTGTAAATATAACTTAAATTTAACATGACATTTAAATAAAATATACCTACATCTATGTGGTGGTTGATGTTTGCACACTAAATATGTGTGCCAAAAACTCATCACTCATAAGAATATTATATAAGCCATCTAAACCACCAATACAATCATCTTCAGAAGGTCATGTGCATATAGTTCCACATGAACTGCAAAGGTAGGGCCAATGTCATGTAGGTGGCGTACTTGTAGCATCAATCTATGAAATCCCGCACATATGCTAAATGTGTGCATTGGTGAGTTAACTAAAAGCATTAAGAGTTTTGATCTCTATGACTTGCTAAATTACAGAGGGGATCTAAGGCTCATTATGATTTTGGATATGGATCTATAAAGGTTGATTAGGTGCATGATGTGCACTTAGTCAATCCTATATAGAGCCTTTTCCTTGGACCTAAAACTCACTAAAATCAAAATAATTAGGAATCTCATTTAGGACAAACTCATAGTAGAGTTTCCTCAAAAACTATAATGGGACCTTGTGGTTGTTACATGGTGGATAGTCAATGGCCATCCACCATCGATCCCAAAAATTGGCTATGATTAAATTATCTATAAAGCAATGGATAGGAAAGTCTTTATTAGTCATGGGAGATGGGGCATGGTGGGTGGGTCGATGAATAGGGCATAAATGGAGGCTTTTGAAATTTTTTAGTTCTTGACCAAAAAGATGATAATTTATCAACATAATAGTCCCTACAAGTATCCCTATATGAGTTCCATCTATAAATTTGACTCATTATAGAGTCAATTAGACCTAATAAGGTCTCTAAGGAATTGGATAGATGGATGTGATGGGGGTTGGTTGAATTTGGATCCCTCATTGTACTAATTAACTCTTCAATTTCAATTTTATTTCCCATAATATTGTCCATCATAATCTATTGACTTCCAAGGGGTTTTTTGGAACTATAGGAGTGTTACATGGAGGATAGGAGGAACAAAAGAGTTTATAGATCACTAGGTGGAGGGTTATGAGAAGGAGCAGCAAGAGCGTTCTATGTAGGGTTAAGAGGGTTAATAGGATAGACTGTTAAAAAAATAAATTATAATTAAAAGCTAGGCTTAAATAATGAAAATAGTGAAAAATTAGGTTTAAATAGGGAAGATTTCTATCACTTACCTCTCCTACATAGCGACATCATTGATCAAAAAGTTCATGGGATGAATTTGGAAGCTTCTTGGCACTCTATAGTGTATTTTATGCATGACATGATCATGAAAACTAGAAGAGAGCAAAGAAACTTGAATATAAAATGAGGATTTTTCATTCAGGTTTTGATTTTTATTTTTTTTGATACATAGGTAACATGATCATGTTATTGAAAATGTTATTAATGCAATCGCATTAATAATGTACTTATATTATTATTTAATATAATATGATCATGTTATGGCTCAATAACCACCATGCCATAATTTAAATAACATAATCACATTATTAATTAATGTGATCATGTTACCTAAAATGTTCACAAAATTATCCCCCAGCTCCATGCACTTACTTGTATGACAAGTTGTTATTATGCATTAGTAGTAAAGAAAGAAGACACATAAGTGGTATAAGTAATAGTATAAGTAGCAGGAGTGTTGAAATAATATGAGGATGTTATACTTAATTAGTTACTAGATGGTTTACCATCAAAAAATATATTTAACATCATATTGATTTAACTTCAGTATCATATCTACCTAATTAAATAACTTATAGGATGAGTCTAAAATAAAATTCATAATTAAATAAATAAGTTATTGAATTGGTGAGTAATGGTATAGTAATGGATACCATGATTTCATGTGCAACATCAACATTGTTGATTCAAAAAAAAATAGAAGGTGGAGGATGTGTGTGGATAGTAGACAAATCAAAAAAAGTATAATCAAGAATTATTTTTCTATACCTCATTTAGAGGATATTATGGATGTTCTTCAAGGATTAAAATATTTTACCAAGATTGATATAAGAAGTGGATAATACAAGATTAAAATTTGTGAAAGAGGTGAATAGAAAACAAAATTAAAGACTACAAATGGTTTTTATATGATTGAATGGTGATGTCATTCAGGTTATCTAATGCACCCAACATATTTATGAGCGTGATGAATATAATGATACAAGAATACAATGGTAAGTTTGTGGTGGTCTATTTTGATGATATTTTAATATTCAATTAGACTAAAAAAGATCACTTACAATATTTGAGATTGGTGTTAGAATTGTTAAGAAAATAAAATCTCTATGTAAATTTGAAGAAATGTAGGATTATGTAGAACAATTTGGTACTTTTAAAAAAATTAGTTTCAACAGATGATGTAAGAATGAATGAATAAAAATTAAATATAATTGTTGAGTGCCCTATCCCAAAGAGCATCACAAAGGTAATAAGTTTCCATGGTTTACAAACTTTTTACAGAAAGTTTATTAAGAATTTTAGTAGTCTTATTACACCAATAATAAATTATATGAAAGGAAAATAATTTTCATGGACAAGGGAAACAATATAGTGACTTTAGTTGTTGAAGAAAAAAATTACCATAAATCTTATTTTAACATTACCAGACTTTAGAAAATTATTTAGGGTTGATTGTGATACTTTGTTTGTGAGAATTGGTCCCATATTGAGTCAAAAATGGAAGCCAATATCATATTTTAGAGATAAATTGAATGAGAAAAGAATAAAGTATTTGACATATGATATTGAAATTGTACAATAATTAAGATATTAGAGGTATTTCCTAGTGTCTAAGGAGTTTATCCTATTTACTGTTTATGAGGTTTTGAATTATGTGGACACTCAAAAGAAGTTAAATAGTAGGCATGCAAAATGGGTGTATTTATTAGATGTTTATACTTTTGTATTGAATCATAAATCATGAAAGTAGAATTAGGTAGATGATGATTTGAGAATATGAGTGGGGTTGATAACTACTATGGTGAGTGAAGTAGTGTGATTTGAAGTTGTTAAAGATTTATATGATACTAATCTATATTTTGGTAAGATAGTTGAGCAATGCAAGAATCCAATTACATATGAGACAAGTAATATTTATGATGAGCACATTATATAGGATGTGTATCTCTTCAAGGGGAAATAATTATATATTCCAATTGGTTCTTTAAGAGATAATATTATAAGATAATTACACAATGGTGGTTTGGTTGGGCACTTTGATAAGACAAAGACAATAGCATTGGTGGAGGGGAATTATTTTTGACCAAATATGAAGAGAGAGATGTGATAATATATTGTTCAAGGTGTAAGATATATCAGATAGCTAAAGGACATGCACAAAATATAAGGTTTTACATGGCACTAACAGTTCCAAGAGGACAATGGATAGATTTGAGTATGGACTTTATGTTGGGGTTACCAAACATAGAGAGAGTAATGACTAAAATTTTGTTGTTGTAGACAAGTTTTATAAGAAAGTTAATTTATTGCATATAAAAAAATAATGATGCTACTAGATTTTTAAAACTATTTTTTAAGGATATTGTGAAATTGCATGGTGTTCCAAAAATGATTACATTAGATAGGGAAACTAAATTCTTAAGTCACCTTTGAAGGACTTTGTAGAAGAAATGGGGATCAAACTATAATTTAGTAGTTCATACCATCCCCAAACTGATGGATAGATAGAAGTTATAAACATGACCTCAAAAATTTATTAAGATGCATAGTTGGAGAGAAGCCTAATCAAAGGGACTTGGATTTACCACAAGATGAATTTGCATATAATAGTTCAGTGAATAGATCAACAAAAAAATGAGTATTGCATATTAATTATGAGAGATATCTTATGAGTGTTTTAGATTTGGTATATTTACTTATTTAAAAACACATTAGTGGTGATTGAGAAGTGTTTTCAAAACATATACAAAAATTACAAGAAGAAGAAAGTTATTAAAATAATGAGAAGTATAATAGATATCAAAACAAGGTCAAATTTTTTAATAAGGATATTTAGTGATGGTTTACTTGAAGAAAAATATATTTTTGAATGACATGTATAATAAGTTAATGTACACGAACATTGGACCATGTAGAATTTTGAATAAAATCAATAACAATGTTTATGTAGTGAACCACAGAGTATTGATATCTATCTAGTATTTAATGTTTCAGATTTATATGATTTCCATGGAGAAGATGGTGAAGGTGAAGAAGATGTAAAATTATATTGGCAGCAATAGGTGCCAAATAAAAGTAAAGAAAAAATAGTGTAGGGTCTAGATAAGAAGATAGTAAACACAAGGCAAGGAAGATATGATAGGTATTTGGTATAGTAGGAAGGATGACAATAGGAAGACAACACTTGGATTATAAAATGGAAGTTAAAAAATATTTCTATTAACAAATAGCAATAGTAAAATCATAGAAACTTGTAGTAGCTGAGTTATTTTCAACAAGAGGAGAATGATGCAGAAATAGATATTGAATTTCTAAAGACCATAAATTTTGATCCATAGCTCTGTTTGTGCCCATCTTCATGCCAAAATGGCTGTCTCAAAAAGTTCAATGCAACCATAACCTATCCATCTAGTTATGGGGTGCTTTTGATATTTTTGGAGGCAATACCTGATCATTTAAGGGTCCAAAATTATAGTTTAATATAATTTTTGAGTTTTATTTAATTTTTAAAATTATTTATTTTTCTTACTATACTTGAGTTTCAATTCAAATTCATCGAATAGATTAATTTTAGTGTCTAGATTATATTTAAATATTTTTAGATTTATGCATGCTTGCATGTAAAAATTATAAAAAATAATAGCTACTAAAAATAACAGGGTGAGTTTTTTTTATTTTTAAGAGTTTTGAATTTTGCATGTCAACTCTAATTCTTATTTGAAGCTTATTTATACATAATTTGTAATTATTTTAAATATGTAACTTCTCAAACATGTTTAGGGCTCCTTTTCTCTGCATGTGTATAGGACTATGGAACTTCTAGTTATATCCCGTTCAAGCTCGGTTTGTGACGTGACTTTATTATCACCATTCAATTTAATGAAAACTCCAAAACTTATCATTAATCTTGCACTACCAAAACTTACCCATCCTAATTCATATGTCTATAAGGACAAATTAATGGACTGCTATAGTCATAATTTATTACGGATCACTTTCCAAACTTTGAATGTGCATTGAATTCATAATATAGATTTTCAAAATATGTTTATGCAGTTGATATGTAATTTAAAATTCTTTTAATTTAATTTAATATTGTGTTGATTTAGTGTTAATAAATTAAGAGTATGTATTCCATTAAATTTAATTAGAAATCAAATTTAATAATATTTTTTATCTCTTAAAATTTGTATTTTAATAGATGATTTATAAATACATTTTACAGTCACTTCCATTATTTGAATTACAACCTTTTCTTTTAGGTGTAAGCTAGAAAAAAAAAATTAAAAATTAATTTCAAAATTATGAAATTAATGAAATTGGAAATTAAGTGTAAACCAATATTTAAACCAAACCACCATTTTTTTCAAACTATGATACCCAAATGTGATAACAAGTATTTTATTGCTATTCAAATTGAGCAACTTTTCTCTATATTATATGTATTTAATAATGAATTTTGATTTTACAAAATAACAACTCGATTTAATAAAAAAGATATGGTATGAATTAATTATATATTTTATAAATTTTCATGATATATTTTTTTTTAGTTCACTCAAATTTATTTTAAGTCTCATTACAAATGTTGTAAGCTGAAACGCCACAAGTGTATAAAGTCATTCAAATGATTAAATTGTTATAAGAACATAACATAAAAAATTTCATTTTTAGAGCAGATTAGTGCATGGGAACATGACCCATTTAGTGGGTATCTAGGATGAAGAAAAGAACCTTTTAAAAAAAGAGGTTGACATGATTTATCCATAGATGTTCTAAAATGGGATATTTGAGTTCATTTAGGGAGTTATTTTTGGATTTAGATGTACCATTTTATTAATTTGGTGCAAGATTGATATATAATATTTCTAGTTAGTTTTATATTGCACATTTTCATGTTACTCTAAAATTAATTATAACATTATTAATTAAATTATGTTTGCACAAAACATTTAAGTTTATTGTTTTGTATAAACAGTAACATGTTTCGTATAATGTAAAGATAATAATGCAAACTCTTTCATAATTAATATTATTATATTAATATAGATTAACTACCATGTGTTCTTGCATACTTATTTGAGTGCTTTCTTGTTTACAATGCTAGAATCTTTCAGTTATAATTTCACAAGAAGAAACTTCGCTTAAGTTATAATTGGAAAAGTAATTTTAATAAATAAAATTACTAGGATAAATATCTTAAATAAATCTATCTAAATTACATTGAGAGATATCAATTTCAATTTATTTAATGAATTTTTCACATATTTTATTATGGAAAAGTTATTATATTTTCAATTGATATCTTAAAAATAAAATTAAAATATTTTAAGTGATGATCAAATGGATGTCAAATTTAAGATTTAAATTTCTATAAAATAATCAAATAAATATAAAATTTAAGATAAAACATAATTATAAATAACTCATTATTACCCTCCCCACCAAACACCCTCCCCTTACTCCAACCCCTAAACCCCCACATGATACCTATTGATGTCACAATTGATAATAGTGAATAGCATGAAATAAACAAACATCAAAATGTAATTTAAAAGATGCCAACTTTTTTGGTTTACCTCTATGAATTGATGGTATGCATTGAATTTCAGATTTGTAAGTGGTGCGTACATGTCCTAAAAATCTTTTAATTTATTTTTGTGTCTATTTTAAAAGTGTCACGGTGTGAAGTAATTTTGTAAAAGAATAGGTCATTTTTTTTTTCAAAAACAATTCAATATAATCAAGTCAAGAGTGGACAACTTAATATTCACATTTTTATTTTAGGGAAAATGGTGAATCTATTAAAAGAATCAAATATTTTATGTCATAATCCATGAAATAGTAAAGAAAACTTTTATGCAAACTGTGTATAAATTTTCATAAGAAGTTTTGGATCACAAGATAACTTTTAAGTAAAATGTGTATTTTTTGGAATCTTAAATTGTGACCTATTATTTATTAAAGAAGTTTGGCTTAATTATTATAAGGTATTAAATGAAGATATCATATATATGATTTGGAATATATATATATATATATATATATATATATATATATTTATTTATTTATTTATTTATTTTTTGGGCTCTTCCATAATTATTTGAGGGAAATAAAAGTTGAAAATAAGTGAAGTGCTTTTATGATAATTATTTATAAATTTATCTTCTATTTAAATTTTAGTAGGAGTTAAGCTTTTTAAAATATATATTTTTTAAGTTTTTGTTTTTAAAAAGATGATTGTTTGTTATTATTATAAAAAGGATATGTATTCACTTTGCTTTGCTTGAGAGTAATTTTTAAAATAAAAATGATTGTGAGTGTTTATTTCATACAGAGATGTTTATAAACTTAAAAATTGCTATGAGCTTATTACTCATGTTGAAAAATGTTCTAAAATCTTAGCAAAGATTAAGATAATTGGAATAGAAGAAATAATATGGATCAAGCTTCCTCTTTCGAATGGAGTCTTTCCATAAGCTCGTAACAATTTATGTGTATTCAAGGTATGGGCTGTCTTAACGGAACACATAATGAGAATTCAGGTGATGTATAGATCCTATCATTGACTATAAAATTCTATAGTATGAGACTATTAGATACACAAGATCGAATCCCTCTTTTAATGAGGAAAAATGAAAATAAGAATGGATTTTATTGTCTTGTAAATAATATAAATGATACTAGTACATGTTTTATGGGCTTCCAAAAATATTTCAAATACATGAGATTCTTGAAGGATGCACTGATGTAGGAGCATCTCAAATGTAAAGGTAATCATACATCACCAAGGAATTCCTATGCCCAATTTTATGGAGGAATGTCTAGGGTGAAAATAAAAAATATATTTTAGAAATGACAGTAGATGTACGAAACTAGTAATGTGCTTCATGCATGTGAAAGTGGGTTAATTAACTCGAAGGAAACTCTTTCAATAAGGACACAGAAATGTAATGTGTGGAAAAAATTTCCTCAAAGTAAATTTTGTCTGACTATAAGACATGTGGACCCACAAAAATTATATATGTACTCTTGTCAGAAGCATGAATAAAAAATAAATGTAAATAGTGGAAGGTGGAAATAATGAAAATAATTATATGTACATATACTCTAACAAGAAGTTTGGATTCAAATGACATTATCTGATAGGAAACTATGATCCTCGAGTAGGTTTTATAAGCTATACATTTAATCAAGCCAAGTGTAATGATACATTCATTCAAGGTTATTCATAGTTTCATGAAAGGGATGTCCTTGAGATTTAGGATTTGTGTCTGTTGATGGTAGTTTTTTAAGTGTTTTTTTATTTTTTCACCTGTAAGGAAATTACTTAGATAATTCACAACATTAGAATTATATATGGTAGAATTAAGAGAAGAATAATTAGATTCACAATAATAATTGGTAAAAGAGCAAAATACTTGAATATTATGATTGAGTCACTTCGAGGGGGAAACCTTCACAATAATGCAATAATAATAGAATTCATAATATGATGATAAAATACTAACCACTACCTCCTATATATACTCTACTTAGCCATGCTTATTCCATAGGCAAAGTATACTAGGAATATTGAGAAATGCAACAAGTTAATATGAAGATGTGTAAGCCACAAGTTGGCCACACATATCCTTAGATGCACTATATGTTAAGGGCATAGCATGCCCATTCCCTTCAAAAAAAATATTGTCCTCAATGCTGAATCAAACCAATTTTTTCATCTTTAGAATATAGTTTTTTTTTCATTTGATTAAATACTTCTTAGTGGCTCTAGTTTTCAATTGATTATTGCATATGTGAATGATCTCTTTAAGCTCTAGAATGGCTTTTACTTATTCATCTAATTCAGGTAATTCAATATGAGTAGAAACTCTATGTCCAATTACTTTCTTCAGGGAAGATACATGAAATACTAGATGTATACGAGTGGCTAGGGGTGATTATATCTTATAAGCCACACTACTATTTTTTTGAAAGATCTTGTAAGGGTTATAATACTTAAATAATAGCTTTTTATCCTTTTTTTGTTCATTCAGATACATCTTCTTTTATGGCTACAAATGCACAAAGACCTAATCACCTATGTTAAGATGCCTCTCACTATAATGTTGATCTGCTTGCTTCTTTATTCAAATTTGTGCCATTGTTATATTTTCTCACAAATGACTAATACCTCCTATTGATGGTGAATGTGTTCCTCAACATCTCAAAACTTAGGATGCACTATTAAAATTGAAGTGATAAATATGGGGTGATACCCATACAATGCCACAAATGGAGACATCTTGGAAGAACTGTGAAAAGAAATCTTACACTACCATTCACCAAGTGGTAGCCAGTTAACCCATTTGTCCTATTTGTCAAAAATAAAAGAATGAAGAAACCCTTCAAGACATTTGTTGTCTACCCATATTTGTTCACTAGATTGTGGATGATAGGATGAGTTATGGCCCAACTAGGTACAAGAACACACAAATAATTCATCAGTTGAGAGAGAGAGAGAGAGAGAGAGAGAGAGAGAGAGAGAGAGAGAGAGAGAGAGAGAGAGAGAGAGAGAGAATAGGTGTCCATAATCAGTTGAAAAAGGGAAACAAGACTAAGGTGGAGAGTTTTAGAGTGTCGATTGATCAACAAGGGGGGTTGGTGACTCCTATCAAGTTGGTGCTTGGTAAATTAGGGGTTGGTGTTCCTTGTTGGGTCGGTTTTCATTTAAATATTTTTTATTTATTAATAGGGCAAGTAGTCCATGCATTTTTATAGTGGGTTTTATTCCCCATGAGGGTTTCCCACCTATGAGATGTGTTATGTTGTTTATGATTGCTTTGTTGAATCTATCTAGTTGCTTGTGTTTATGTGATTGATTGAGAATTATTAATGGTTTATTGATAAATTTGAATGAATGAGAAAGTAATTAATGACCATTGAATCACCCCCTCTCTCAGTGGTTGTGCTTCCAATAATTGGTATTAGAAAAGGTTCTTTTGGATCAGAATTAATAGCTTGAAGGTGATCCCAAAAGCACAAGATGTATAAGCAACTAAATCAAGAAAATCAAGAACTGAAATTAATGGTCAAAGGTCTTAAAGAGAAGATTAATCTTTTTGAGATAAGATGGAGTAACACTAACTCCAAGGGAGATGAATATGAGATGTTCCTTAAGAATATTAAAAAACAGGTCAAGTCACCTATATAACATGAAGGAGAGATGAGTCATCTTCAAAATAAGTTTAAGGAAATTAATGAAGTAGTCAATTAAGATAAGAAGATCATCAAGGATCTCAATATTCAGAAAAAAAATGCAAAAGCATGTCTGAGTTCAAAAGAGAAAGAATGTTCTAAATTAAAGATTCAGATAAGCTATTTGAATATTGTGCATGAGCAACTCATAGACAATATGAGAAAAGTTGAGAAAGTTAAAGACATAGCTTCAGCCAATAAGGATGAAAAAAACATAGACCATATCAATTAAGGCAAGAAGGTCAACATAAAGAAAATATATATTTGATAGCCAAATGCTATAAGGTATGGAAATAATTTCATGGTCATTGATTTACATGTTATCATTTTTGTCATAGAGTGAGATATTGTATAAAAGATAACATTTGGTTTGAAATAGGTATGCATAATGTGGCCTACTATAGTTTTCATAATATGGGACATATTTCTATATTTTTCCCTAGAATGTATGAGAAGGGTCCAACTTGGATATGTAGACCAAAGGTAGTTGGTACTAAGCATATTTAGCCTATCAATTAAAATGTTTTGTTTACATAATTTGAGCAAGGCTCATGTAATAATATTGATCAAGAACCTCTTTTACCAACATCTATTGATGACACATCAAAAGGAAAGATGGAAGTTAAAAGGAAGGATGATAAGGAAGTAATATGTAGTCACATTGAGACCATGAATCAAAGTGATTATTTTATAAAATGGATTAGGAATACATTTTATCACCATGTGTTTTAAATACTCATAAATGTGTGCAGGAGGCCTATGTCTCAGCTCAAATCAAAGAAAAGAAGGAAGATGTTAAGTCAAAATAGGATAGCAAGTCTAGAAAGATTCCAATTAAGAAACACATCAAGAGGATCAAAAAAAAGTGGAGGAATGTGGCTCTCCTAGTTACACATTGTTTTAAATATATATGAGTTAAGGTGTCTCTATCTAAGCTTCATAGAGGCATTCATCATGCAAAGAAGTAAATGGTGGCTTATCAAGGTATGAGATTGTGTTCGTATCTATATTCGTTGAGTACATATGCAGTGAAGTAATTTGGTAATAAAATGATTCATATAAATCATGAAATAGTTGGAAAGCTATGAAATATGAATTGGTAAACCATAAATCTCATAAGGTCTATAGTTTTCCTTAAAAGTATATGGACATGAGATAGTGGTGCTTCTCATTAAACATAAATACTCTATTGAGTAAGAAGTGATCCAATGGTTACAAAGAGTAACTCAAAAAGTTCTAAAATAATCAAGGTTGTGTGATTATAGGGTATAGCTACCAAGGTTCTCAAGATGGTCTTTTTCACTCTACAAGAGATGGAGAATCTTTGTTTATGCTCTTTGGTCACTCAACCCTATTTGTAACCCTATTTTAAGGTTTGGAGAAGAATTACCAAATCTTGAGTTTGAATCATTGGTAAGTGTTATAACTTTATGTTCATATCCTATGCAAGGTGCCTTAAGTGTTTCTAGAGTACTTGTGCAGAGAGACAACTGTATAGGTATGTATTTGTTGTAGAGAATCTAAGATATATCTCAAAGACCTAATTAGGCCTAATTTGAGGTCTAGTTGTGCTCATAAAATTGAGATCATACAAAGAAACATATCCTAAAAACTTTCAAGAAGGAAGTGTGTCATAACAGGTTCAAAAAGGTCCTTAGTTTTTTAGATGATTTTCATCTATTTTATGTAAAAGGATTTGTACTAAGATAGGGCTACTAGAAGCCAATTAGCCCATTGAAGACAACGAAGTATTTTTTAATACGAAAAAGACTACTCCAAATGAAAGAAAGGTATGGTACTTGTGAGAAAAGGTACATGTAGGTTTTTTATGAGTCTATTAGATCATGTTCATACCCTTGATAATCTTGGATAGTATGATGATATGAAGGAAAATTTGCATATAGAGGTGATTGTTTGTCTTAGTCATGACTGAGTTGCACAATGTCTGAAGATTGATCTAAAAAACCAATTTTATGAATTAGATAATATGATTTTTGTGTTTTTAGATATAATTGAAGGTTCCATATGATCATGTGTATAATTTAGATGTCATGGAAATTAAATATCTAGGTGTTGAAGGTCAACTTGTCTATATTTGATTTTTGACAATGTTTAATGGTAGAGGTTTCATGTAGTATGTTTGTTCTTAGTGGCTATGTCAAGGTATATTAATATTTTGAAATAAGTGCATGTATTTATGATAAAGAATATAAATAAAGGGAGCATTTCCTTTTGATGCTCTGAGGTCTCTTCATATGATGATGGCCTAGTAAGGTCAAGGGATAGTTCAATATCTCATATCAAAGACAAGGAGATACATATGATCATGGTTATAGGGGGAGATTGTGAGCTATGTGATTTGAAGGATAAAGGTAGATGTTTAAATACAATTTATGTGCATATATTATGAATATCAATGGGGAGATCTCTAGCTCTATGAGTGGTAACATCTAATGATTATTTCCTTGTATGGGTGACCCTGTGAGAATGTGTATGGTCCTTTGTCATTAACATCAAAGGGGGAGAAAGATCAGAATGTAGGACAAGTTTAGATTAGGAGAGAAGACATTTTGAGAATGGTTTTCCATCAATGACAAAGTGGGATATTATTCATCATGGTCATTTATGTCTTAGGTTGTCATTAATGTCAAAAAGAGCATGAGGTAATAATTCATTAATGAAAAAGAAGTGTTTGATAGCTTGGAGACTATATGTCATGTGTGCAGGTTAGTAAGGACAAAAAAGAGGTTGTGAGGCATCCATAGATGTCTTGGTGAATTTTTGGTGTGTCATTTGACCATTTGGAGAGATAATAATGAATCATTATAGCCTAGAAAGACCAGACCATCACACACATATGAATGTATTGATAAGTTTGTGCATTTATTACACATACTCATAAAGTCAATCCTAGTCAGATTAAAACATGGAGATGATGTAATTAGTGCCCTAAAGGTTCCCTATAATTTTGGTAACATGAGGAGTTGTCCACTTCAAGATATAAGCTTTCAAAGATCATCTAGAAATTTGTGAAGTACAAAAGGATGTCAAGTTTAGGCTAGAATAAATAGCCGTTGAAGTTCAAAAATATGAACACTAGATTTCAAATTACTGAGTATGAAATGATGACCCAAGAGTAAAAAAGTGCTTGTAGGCAGGATATTGGTCAAATCAAGTTGGATTATAAATAAAAATTGAAGTAGACTCCATGAAAATCATCCTCTAGGTGGTAGTCTAACTCAAAAGTCCGTACAAGTGCATTTATTTTTTATCAAAGTTGATTATTCCTTTAGAATGGTAGAAAGGGTTATGTTGGTGAGTTGTATAGTCTTTTTTGTCACTCAAGGAGGTTTTAAAAAGTGTTTGGTGATGTTTTTAAGGTATTTTTGATTATATATATCCATCATATATGATCAAATTTATCATAGATATAAAGATCAAGATTAAATTTTTAAAAATAGAGGTATGAGGGTTTCAAGTTATTTTGTGACTGCAAAACCTAAGTGTGATTTTATGAATCAAATGAATCTATCATGACTTATGGAGTCAAGTGTGTGTTAGATGGATTGAGTGAAAAATTTTATTTAGTATATATCATGATTTCAATATATGTTTGATCTCAAGGCCTAGAGTTGATCTAAAGAGTAAATTGACATGTTGTATGTGCTTTGCAAGTTAGCACAAAAGATTTGAAGGTGATCATGTTTTTGTAAGCATCACATGAATTCATGAAATAATTATGATGGAGGTTACTCTAGGGTATCTTAAGGACCTTTTGGATAGATTAGGAGGCTTATAAATCACTATCTCATATGTTAAAATTCAAATGTTCTTGATTGTGTATTGGCAATATTTGGTCATTGTATGTTACTTCAGCAGATTATTCTAAAAGACTAATTTATCTCAATATTAAGAATAAGTTTGAGTTTTTCGGTTGCTCTAGATAACCTTATGGATTATTTTCATTCATTAATATTCATGGTGAGTTCCCACACGTGTTATAATTTCAAGTCTTCATGACTAGGTTTTGGTATATGTTGGTAGTTATGAGTGAGCAAGCTACAAGAGTGAGTTTGAGCCCTTATGCCTTGAGTTGTGATGTATAATGCATATTATTATGTTTTTGAGATCATGGAAGTTATTTAAATGTTCTTGGTTAATCATAGATAAGATAGTTTAGTATGTTTATGTCTCATGAGTTCAAGATAGTTTTCTATGTGTACAACAACCTAATATGATTGTATGTTAACCAAGAAGGTGACATAAGCAAGTCAAGCCATAATGACTTGAGGATTATGTTTGATACCTATGTAGCATTAGTAATGTTGTATGTGATCTTAAGGGTCTTTTTCTCAACAAGAATCTATTTGTTTGTAGAAGGTAATTCTTTTTCCTTGAAACCATATCTATGGTTGAGTAGTCCTAATGAGCAATAGGCTATATGAGATCTTATATGGAATGTTAGTGAGTTGCATGGTTTCATGAGGATGTTTTAAAACTAATGGTTCATGTAAATTTGTGCATGAGATCAACATCACTTTGTATTTAACCTAAAGAGAAATATGTATTCATAAGGCTTATAGCTTAATGAGTAAGGGAAGAGTTATGAATTAGGTCTTCATGGGACCTATTGAGAAGGGCAAGAGATAAAACACAGTGCTAGAAACATATATGGTCTAGTTTGATTAATTATAATGTATGTAAGAAGTCTTATGAACCAATATAGTTGCTTTGGCTAACCAAAGACGTAAAATGATTAAGAACCACTATATATGCAGGATCCATTTTTTTCATTAAAAGTGTGCATAAGTTTGGAATTGGATATCCAAGAGGTAGCAAAGAAGAGGTAAAATTTTTATAATGGATTCTAATCCATGACTAGTGACAATACATTCATAATCTATGATGAATCATCATTATAAGGTTTTCATGTAAGGTAAACATCTGATTTTATATTTAACTAGGTAGAGCATAAAGACAAGGGTTCCAAGATCATGAAAATGACATAAGTGGCTTAAGGGCATAAGAAGATGATAAGAATGAATTTTTAGATATGAGGAAAGATAAAGAGTAGGTGGATGAGATCTTTTGACTGAGATTGAGGACTAAGTATGACCTAAATGTCATAGAGAGTAGAAGATCATCATGTGTTGATGTGTGTGTGTGTGTGTGTGTGTGTGTGTGTGTGTGTGTGTGTGTGTGTGTGAGAGAGAGAGAGAGAGAGAGAGAGAGAGAGAGAGAGAGAGAGAGAGGAGAGAGAGAGAGAGAGAGGTCCATCATCAGTTTAAAGAGAGAAATAATAGAAAAGTGTAGAATTTTAGAGTGTTGATTGAGTGGTTTCCTGATCAATAAGGGGGTCAGTGCCTCTTATCAAGTTGGTGCTTGTTAAATCCAAGTGGGTATTTGGTAAATTATTGGTTGTTCTCATTTCTAGGTTAGTTCTTGGATAAATATTGGTCATTTCTTTATAGCACAAGTAGTCCATGCATTATTTTAATGGGTTTTATTCCCCATGAGGGTTTCCCTCCTATGAGATGAGTTATGGTGTTCATTTTTGCTTTGTTTAAGCTATCTAGTTGCTTATGTTTATGTGATTGCTTGATAATTGTTAATTGTTGATTGATGAAGTTGAATGCAAGTGAAATTAATTTTAGAACCATTGATTCACCCCCTCTCCTCTCAGTGGTTGTGCTTCCAACAATACTAGATGAAACTTCAAGAGAAATAGGAGGTGAATAAACATCTGTGTGAGATATTGGATCTTGGATTGATCAGAGATAGTTTGAGAACGTGTTCCTTACCTATATTATTGAAACTAAAGGAAGTATGAGAATGTCACATGTGCATGTATTCAAGGGACATAAAACAAGATAAGGATCAATTATATATTTCCATTTCATTGCATGAATGAAATGATGGATAACTTGAGTAGACCAAGGTGTTTCTCCAAAATTGATTTGAATATTGGGTACCACTAGATCTAGATAATAAGAGGAGATGAATGGAAGATAACCTTTATATGAAGGAATGACTATATGAATGGATAGTGATACCATTTGGTTAGTCAAATGTGCCAATTATGTTCACAAGGTAATGAACAAAGTGTTCAATCCATTTTTGGGGAATTATGGCATCATATACTTGGAAAATATATTAATTTTCAACAAAACTAGAGAATAACATTGAGAACATCTATGGAATGTTTTGTAGACATTGCATTAGGTTATGTTTCTAGTAAACATAAATAAGTATAACTTCATGAAGATGGAGTTGGTATACTTGGGTTTTATTAGAATAATTATAGTAATAAGCTTATTTAGCTTATTATTATGTGTGGTTATTTTTTTGTAACCATATTCATTTGGTTATTTCGTGGGTAAGTCTATAACTACTTATCAGTATGTGCTTGTTGTACCAACCTCCTTTGTTATAAGAACTTGTTACTTGCCTATATATTAGGCTATCTTTTTGGTTAATAAACATCATGTATGTTGTCTTTATTCATGTGTTATTATTATTTTATATGGTAATCATAACTAATGGTTAGTAAGACCAAGTTGAGGATAAATTCTATGTAAAAATATCTTGTCATGGAAGGAGCATACCCAATTGAGATAGTTAAAAAAAGAACCTTAGATATCCAATCACATGGTGGAGATTATATTAGAATAATAGGATGTGACATAGTGTGTAATAAAGAGTAAGAAAGAAGAGGAAAGGCATTGGAAGGCAAGGATCCTATGAGGATGGGATTCTAGTGAAAGAAAGGCTATTTTTTTAAAGAGATAAGAAGTACAAAGGTGTGGTGTTCTAAGGATAGGTGAGGCACTCCAAGGAGAGGTGTGGCATTCGAAGGAGATGCGAAGACCTTCAAAGAAAGCCATATTTTTTTAAGAATTCTAACATTTTTACTTCTAATAAGAGAATTTTGTTTCTATTTTCTTTCATTTTGAGGGAGACATTGAGGTTTGAAAGTAGTTTATTGCTCTTAACAGCTGAAATACAGCGTAGAAAATGATATGATGAACCATACAACCAAAGAACCATATTTTTACTCTATGGATTTCAAAAATTAGTTATTTAATTTGTTTTTTATATTTAAATTGAGAAAATCACCTATTTAGACCTCATTTCAACTATTTTTAGACAAAAACTGATCATTTTTTAGGAGGATGGTGCCCAAGCCCAACTAGATTACCATTTCCATTTGAGCTCACACAAGTTCTTTTTTATTGGTTTTGAATTAGTATGTACTTTTTGTCCTAAGTATTTCAATAGCCATGAATTTTATTTATATCAAAAAGAGTTAAAATAATTTTAACCTTAAATAACTTTATTTTTTGCCTAAATGTTTGCCCATAAAATCATGGTTAATTCTATTGGGAACAAAACGTAGATAAAAAAATTATTCAAAATTTACCAAGATTTAAAAAAATTATCCTATTATTCATGGAAAAATAAATTTTAAAAATGGATTTGTAAAATTTCATATCTAATTATTTTTGTTATTTTAGAGCAATTTTTTTAAAAACAAAAACTTTAATATTTCATAAATTGTAAAGAATTTTTTGCTGAAACAAGGGAGATTGGTATAATTTTAGGATATATTAATTTTAAAAAACAATCCTTATAAAATTAACTATATATTTTTTTATTTAATTATTTTCATGAAAAGCTAGGTAAACATGGCTAGTTTGCAACATCTATTATTGCCAAATTCTCCAAAACTGGATGACAAAACTTCAAGTTATAGATTCATAAGGTACTTTTGATAAATGAGTTCAAGAACATTGACCAAATTATCCTCGATAAAGATTCTATATGAGTTCATCAACAAAATGACTATGATAAACATCATCGTGAGGTCCTTGTGTTATTAAAATTATTTGTAGCAGATAAATTAATTTAAGAAGATAAAAATACAGATAATGCATCAAATTTATGCTAACACCTTAAAACACAATATCAAACATCTATAGTTTACCTAATTTTGTACTTGAAACATCTTTTATTTTCCACTAGGATGTAATAAAGTGGTTCTCTTTTTGAATATTTTTTGTAGTTGAAGGACATTTTTTATCATTTGAAGGTAGTGAGAAAACATAGATATGAGCAATATCTCATTTGTCTAGTTATGTGAAATTTACCATCTTCTTATAATTTTTTTGTATGATCATTACACATGATTAATGAAACACAAACATTGGAATTTAAGAAGTTGTCCACTCTTCTTGTATAAAATGAACATTGACATGAACAATCCATAGCTTTAACCTCTATATCTACATAAAGTGATTTTATATCAAAGATAAAAGGCAAGTGTCAATGGTTGGAAAAAAAATATTATTCAAATAAAAATGTAAGTGATTCCAAGAAAACCAAGTGGAAATGCTTTTATCATAAGAAACCAAGTCATTTAAAGAAATATTTTATAAAAATAAAAGACGATATGGCTAATTCAAACAAGAAACATAGACATTGTATGATTAAAATAAGAAGTAGAAGAAGAGGAATCTAATGAATTTTATTTTATAGAAACATAAGGCTAATCAAGTGAGTCACAAAGCTGGTATTTTGATTCAAGAGCTTCACAACACTACACATGTCTCCATGATTGGTATGTAAATTTTATTTAGGATAATAGTAGTAATGAAACTATTTCCATGGGTGATGGATGGACACATGACAATAAGGATTTTGGTGATGTAAAAATAATTTTTAACAATGAGTACAAATATACATTTACTAATGTTAGATATTTACCATTTAAGAATAAAAATCTTTTGTCCATTAGTGAAATTATAAAAAATAAACAATTGGTTATTAGGTTTGAGGGAAACAAAATTAATGTCACTACACTCAATGTTAATCTTGTTTATTTTCATATAAGGGAAATGGGTCTATATAAACTTGTATGTCCTAAACTAGTATCTCAATTTGCTTTAACAACAACTAAACATTTTATGGCATGAGAGGTATGATCATTTGATTTATTAGTATTTAGAAATTTTGAGAAAAAACATGGTGCATTGACTCCCATCTATTAAGTAAAATCATAATGTTTGTGAAGGTTATCAGTCGGGTAAATAGGTGAGGCAACAATTTCCTACTAGTAAAGCATGGATGGAAGAATGAGTGTTATATTTGGTACTTGCAAATATTCATGGTCTTATGAAAATGAAAATTCTATCTAGTTCTGTTTATTTCTTGTTGATAGTTGATGATCTCTCTCACAAAATTTGGGCATACTTTCTTAAGAATAAATTTGAGATTTTTGCTAATTTTATGGCATTGAAAACATTGGTTGAGAATCATATAGGTACAAATGTCAAGACCCTTCAGTCAAAAAATGGTGGTGAATTTGTATCCAAGAAGTTTAATGCATATTTCACAAAGGAATATATACACATAAAGTATACTAATCCTTACACTCCATGGTAGAGTGGAGTAGTGGAAAGGAGGAACATGACTATTATGTATATGGCAATGTGTATGGTGAAAAGCATGAAAGTAATTTTTTAGTACTGGGAAAAATCTATCAACACTATAATTTCCATCTTGAAAAGGAGTCCTTATAAAGTTGTTCAAGATATTACTCCTCAAGAAACATGGTCTCAAAGAAAACTTGATGTAAGTGATTTCTGAATTTTTGGTTGTAATGTTTTTTCTTTAATCCCTAAAGTGATAAGAAGTGGTTTAGATGAAAAAATTAAAAACTACATGTTTGTTTGATACAGTGAGAATTCTAAAGCATATAGGTTACTAGATATCTCTTCAAATCAAGTAATTGTCTATAGATATGTAAAAATAAATGAGAAAAATATCTATTTCTCAAAATATGGTAAACCTACAGACACTTGTAATATTTAGATTCCTACTAATGAATTTCAATCAATTTCTAGTACTAAAGATGGAGTAGGACTTAAAAAGGCAAACAACATAATAGTCTAGATCTATGGCAAGTTTTAGTGGCACAACATGTGATTCCATAAGTCAACACAAATGGCCAAAATGTACTATAGCATAATAAAGGATATTCAATAAGAATATCTTCTAGTTACTTTGGAAGGTAGATCCATAAGATCAGGGAAACAAGTGGTAAAACAATTTGACTAGGTAATTTTTTTCTCTCAATACCAATGTTCACAAACTCTTGAGCCTAATAATTATATTGATGCTAAATGGAAATTAGAATGGGAATACACCATAAAAGTGGAGTATGATTCATTTATAAATAATGGTACTTAGGTTTTTTTTGAGTTACCCCAAGGTAAGAAACCCATTGGTTACAAATAGACTTATAAGGTAAAATCTAAATCAGATGGTTCTTTAGACAAATAAAAATATTATCTTATTACAAAAGGGTATTCATAATAAGAGGGAGTGTACTTTAAAATCGACAAATATCCTAAAGAATCTAGTTTTACAAGACGTGCTGTAGAATCTACTCTCTATGTTAAGATAATTGGTGATGACATAATAATTATATTTGTATATGTTGATGATATCAACATCACTAGAAGTAAAAATTATTTGATTAAATAGGTGAAAGCCAACATTTGTACATTGTTTGAAATGACTAATCTAGGCAAGTTTCTATATTGTCTAGGTTGGAGTTTTTTCAATATTATAATTATGGGCACTTTATATCTATATCTCAAACAAAATATGGAAAATATTTTTTAAAGAAATATATAATGAATTATTGTATTGAAACAACTACATCTATGGAAGTTGGGATAAAACTCTCAACTAACATTGATTCACTAGTGGTAAATGAACAATGTATCAGTAATTACTAGGCAGTTTGATTTATCTTACTACTATTAAGCCAAATTTCTATTTTGTAGTAAGTTATATCTCACAATTCATGGATAAATCACATGAAAAATATTGGCAAGCTAAAAATCATGTTCTTATATCTATCAAAGCTACTATTCACTTTGGCATTATTTATAATCAATTTGTGGACTTTATTCTAACATGATATACTAATTTAGATTGGCAAAGATTAGTTGATTCTAAAAAGTATACAACATATTATATATTCACTCTTCATTCAGGAGATTTTTCATGTCAAAATAAGCTTTAGAATACAATAGCATTATCTTCCACTAAAGAAGAGTATAATTAACTATTAGTTTAGGTAGAGAGTTGATGTAGATTTAGTCGATATTGAAGGATCTTCAAATTGATTCAGCAAGACCTACATCTATATACTATGACAACCTAACTATAGTCATAGCATTTGTTGAGCACTATTGGTTGAGTATTTAGGAGAGGGTGTCTACTAAAGAATGATTGGTAGAGATAAACAAAATTATTTATTTTTTAACAATCATTCAAATCCATATTAACATTTTTGACCATTTAGCTCAAAACCTTGGTGAGGTATTAAAAAACTCACCTGTATGTAGTGATGGCTAGAAATGGTAAGCATCTCATTGGGGATTCTACTCTTCCTACCATCTTGTCTCCCAAACCCTCAATCTCATCTTACCTTCAACAATAGTGAACATAGTATGCAAAGGGTATGAATAAGTGATAATGTTGGTGTCAAATAACACATAGAAAACTTGGATAATTTTAGGAATTTTCATTTATTTATCTATCTATAAATTTATATTTTTTATTTTGCATTATAAATTTTATAAAACAATATGTTTCATGTGTAGATGATTTTTTTTTACTTAGAAACTTTATATATTTTATAAACCTTAACAATTGGTAGAAATTAAAAAATTCAGAAATTAATGGAAATGGGAAACTTTATTGGATTTTATTGAAGAAAACATTGGTTAGAAATAGAAATTGATGTCATATACTTTTTCAAAATTTGTGATACAATAAATGTAAAATTTATTTTTAAAAATGATCCAATCAATAATAAATATATGTAATATTCTATAATATCTTAAGGAATATTCCAATTTTTTTGAAACTAAAACATAGTGTTATTGAAATTATGTATCAATTCAAGCTATTTGATTGGTTACAGGCAAATAATTATTGCATTCATTGAAATTTATAGTACCCTACCTTGGCAAAGACTAATATGTTTTATTATACTGATAGGGGTTGTCTGTAATTTTTATGTTTTGGTACTCTTTTTAATCAGACTAGATTTTTTGTTGGTTCTAGGTGGGTTCTATGGGGATTTTTAGATGCTCCCTGACATGATGTTGGTCTTGGATTGTGTCAATGGGTGATTCTTAGTCTATCTTTGAAAATAATGTATAGGATATGAGATCCCTTAAAACCTATTTTTTTACTTTATCTAATAATAAATATTAAGTTCTATTAATTTAATGATATTATTTTTTAGTATTATTTTAATTATCCATGTTAACTCTATCTTCGAGTTGTCAATTATGTAAAAACTTTACGTATTTTTTTAATTAATAATGAATAATTGTAATTATTTGTTTTTGCTCAATTTTCTTCTATATAATTTTAATATGTGTTACAAGCATAAAAAAAATTGTACCCTCACCTCATAATCTAGTATGAATGATGAAAAATTATAATAGATAATATATAGAAGATAAAGATGGGATGGATCAAACCAAGTGTCGTTGGAATAAAGAGTGAAAAAGTTAGAAAACAAATACCTTAGAAGAGATGAAAGAATCTCTTGTGGAAGGAGGGTTTTTTTGTGCCAAGAAGACATCAAAAATAATGTTATTCACAATGGATTTTGTGCATGGATATAATGCATCTGAATGTATTTAACGTGTTTGAGAAATTTCTCTCATAAAGCATGAGGATGAAAGTGAATAGAAGAATAAAGAGGATGAAAATGAAAAGAAGAAATTATAAAGGGTTAAAGAGAATGCTTCATTGAAGATTGATGAGAAAGTGAAGGATATGCATAAAGACGATATTAAAGATGAAGTTGTTATACAATTTTTTTTCAAAAAATTCACATGCAATATACGAATGAAGACAAAGATAAAGTTAAATAGACAGAAGAAAAGAAAGAGATATCCATTTTATAGATATCCATGACAAGTAAATTAGTATAACATTGATTTAAGCATATATGATTTAGTTGAGCGAAGTGGAGATATAAGCAAAGCATAAATTATCTTTACCAATATATGTGACCTTAAATAAGAAGAGGCATGGTTTGATAGATGGAGGAAAATGAGAAAAGTTCAATAACTTTTTGACCATTAAAAAAAGAACATACAATTTTTCATTTATTTATTTTTTTTAAAATTGATAAAAATTAAAAAATTATTAAAAATAATGAGTCACTAAAAATAATAGATAATTAATAATAATAAATAACAAAAAATAGTTTTTTAAATTATTATTATTATTATTATTAAAAAAAAAT
This sequence comes from Torreya grandis, assembly GCA_037957365.1. NCBI lineage: Eukaryota > Viridiplantae > Streptophyta > Pinopsida > Cupressales > Taxaceae > Torreya > Torreya grandis. Next base: position 262,993 of record JARHVA010006279.1, read on the forward strand.
TAAAAATAAAACTTAGTCCAAAAGTTTACATGCCTCTAAGAACTCTAGGAGAAATGTCTAAGTAATTGTACACCTACCAATGGTGAAACATGGGTTTTGTTCAAGAGTGTTCTATTGATGGAACATATTGGTGTGCATAAATATTAATGTGCACCAATAGTGGTGCTTGTACTATATAATACTTGTTCAACATTTAATTTATAAAATTAAAAGTAACCAAATACATATTGACAAGTAAGACTCAAGTATTGATACTCTAATGTATAGTTATTGGTACTCCAATGGTTAAGTTTTGATCATATGTTTAAAAAATGTATTTTGTAACTTTTCATGATAAAATTGATTATATTGTAAAATTTATAATTGATTAGACTTTAAACCTTGGTTATAAATAATTGATACCAAAATCTCTTATAATTTTATGATACTTTAATTTACTATCCAAAATTAAAATATATCATTACTGAGACCTTTCCTTTAATCTAATATCAAATGATAAAAATTCACAATCATATTTCCTCAATATATTTGTTAAATTTGCTTATCCCACAAACTAAATTAATCACATTTTTATTCTTTCAACATACTTAACAAACATTAACAAATAATATTAAATAATTATCATTTAATCTATCCTATCCTTTCCTACTAATATTATTTTCTTATTAAATGCACACAACGTTTTTCTTTCCTTTTTTTGAAAAAACTCAAAAGCACCTTTTATCTTCATCTTGTGGCCAACGTCAGTAGGTATGATGAAATAATGGTGAGATTTTGAGTAGACCACAATAATCTATAAATCCAAATTAATGGAGTGGGATAGTCTCAATTTTTTATGGATCGCTAAATCCAAGCATTTCCTTGTCTGATACAGAACCTCCATTTCAAGCTCAGTTTATGACGTGACTTTATTGTCGCCATTCAATTCAATGAAAAGTCCAGAACTTATCGTTTAGCTTGTATTGCCAGAACTAACCCATCATAATTCATATCCCAATAAGGACTAACTAATGGACTGCTATAGTCATAATTTATTACGGATTGCTTTCCAAACTTTGAATGTGCATTGAATTCATAATTTAGATTATCAAAATATGTTTATGTAGTTGATATCTAATTTAATATTTTAAAAATATGTTTTTGATTTAGTGTGAAGAAATGAAAAGTATGTTTTCAAAATATGTTTGTGTAGTTGATATGTAATTCAATATTGTATTGAATTAGTGTGAAGAAATGAGGGATATGTATTCCATTAAATTTAATTAAAATTCAAATTTAATATAATTTTTTTTTATCTTTTAAAATTTACATTTTAGTAAATGGATTACAAATATATTTTACCATCATTTTCATCATTTGAATTAAACACTTTTTATTTGTGTAATCTAGAAAAAATGTGAAAAATTAATTTCAAAAATATAAAATTAAATGAAATTTGAAATTAAATGTAAATCAATATTTAAACCAAACCAAAATTTATTCAAATTATGATTACTAAAAATGATAACATAAAGTTTATTGCTATTCAAATTGAGAAACTTGTATTAATATTTTATATATTTAATAATGAATTTTGATTTTACAAAAATACAACCCAATTTAAATTTAATCGAAAAATATAATTTGAAATATTACATTTTATGAAATTTCATGATTTTTATTTTTATTTTATTTCACTCAAATTTATTTTAAATGCCATGATAAATGTTCTAAGCCCAAATGCCACAAGTGGATAAAATCATTCAAATGATTAAATTGTTGTAAGCACAAAATAGATGGTTGATGCAATGAAATGTGATCCATTTAGTGAGTATCGAGGATGAAGAGAACTTTCTAGGATGAAGAGAAGAACCTTTAAAAAAAAGATGTTAACATGATGTATCCATACAAGGTCTATAAAAAGGGATATTTGAGTTCATTTAGGGAGTTATTTTTGGATTTAGATGCATTATTTTATTAATTTAGTGTAATATTGATATATAATACTTTTAGTTAGTTTTACATATCACATTTTTATGTTATTCTAAAATTAATTGTAATATTATTTATTTAAATATATTTGTATAAAATATTTAATTTTATTGATATACATAAATAGTAATATGTTTCATATATAATGTGAAGACAATAATGTAAACTTGTTCATAATTAATCTTATCATATTAATATGTATTAGCTACCGAGTTCTTTAGTATATTTTTTCGAGCACTTGTTTGGTTATATTGCTGAAATCATTCGGTTATTAGTCCACAAAAGAAAACTTCGCTTAGGTCATAATTTGAAGGCCAGTTTTAGTAAATAAAATTATTAGGACAAATACCTTAAATACATTTATCTAAATTGCATTGAGAGATATCAATCTCAATTTATTTTTTTTATTTTTCGCATACTACATTGATTAATAACTCAATTGCATTATCTATCAATTTCTCATTAACTAGTGACAAATGACATCAATTTAGTTACACCACTATGTCGGGTTCAAAAATCATTTGTGAGAAAAAATGGGCTCTAATCTGTACTGTATGGAAAAATTATTATTATTTTATTAATTGGCATCTTAAAAATAAAAATAAAATCTTCTAAGTGATGATTAAATGGATGTTAAATTTAAGTTTTAAATATCTATATGACGATCAAATAGATATTAAATTTAAGATCAAACATAATTATGAATAAATCATTAAATTACACTCCCTCCCACTTCCCCAGCCCCGACTCCCCTCTCCTTCCCTCAACCCCCATTAGTATGCTCATTGAATAGACAATTGATAACAATGAATAGCAATAAATTCCACTGCTATGCATGAAATAAACAAACATCAAAATGTAGTTTTAAAGCTGCCCATTATTTGTGTGCTCCAATGTGTTTCCCAATTCTTATTTAAGCTTTCAATTACATTTACCAGTATATAGTATTTAGATAAATTTATTTAGTTCAAATTAATTATTTATGTCATTCATACTTCTTGAAAATTAGGATTATGTTCAAAATAACTAATACATGTCTCATATAATTTTAAGGATAATAAAATCTACACATAAATATGAATTTATGTCCCAAAATAATTTACAATATATTTCATAAGATGATTAAAAATATAAATATAAAAAATTATATAAAATTTAAATTAATAAACATACATATTTTTACGCAAATACCTATTTTGAAGAGGAACTTTAAAAAAACTAATTTTAACCACATAAATATTATTAAACACTAAAATCCATAGTATGCATTGAATTTCATATTTTTGTGTCCATTTTAAAAGTGTCATGGTGTGAAGTATTTTTCTTTAAGAAAAGGTCGTAATTTTTTTTTCAAAATAATTCAATATAAACAAGTGAAGAGTGGACAACTCGATATCCACATAAGCTTTTATTAATGGGAAAATGTTGAATCTATTAAAAGAATCCAATATTTAATGTTATTATTTAATCCAAATAATAGTAAAGAGAAATTTTAGGTAAATTGAGTATAAATTTTTATAAGAAGTTTTGAGATCACAAGATAATTTTTTAGGTAAATTGTTTATAAATTTTTATTAAAAATTTTGGATCACATTTTGAATATAGATATGATGAATGATTTGGAATATCAAAAAGTTTTGTTTTTTTTTTCCGTAGGACATTTCATAATTATTTGTAGACAACAAATCTTGAAAAAAAGTGGAGTACTTTTATGATAATTATTTATAAATTTACTCTCTATTTAAATATTAGTGAGAGTCAAGCTATTTTAAAATAAATATTTTTTTAAGTTTTTGTTTTTTTAAAAATGGTTATTTTATATCATTTTAAAAAGGAAATTTATTCACAATAGAGTTTAGAGGCATTCCTTTGTTTAAGAGTAATTTTTAAAATAAAAATAATTGTGGGTGTTTATTTCATATGAAGATGTTTATAACCTTAAAAATTGCTATGATGTTATTATTCATGTTGAAAAAGGTTCTAAAATTCTAGTAAAGTTCAAGATAATTGAAATAAAAGAAACAAAATGAAAACAATATGGATAAATCTTATTCTCTTGAATGGAGTCTTTCCAGAAGCTCATAATAACATAACTATATTGAAGGTATGGGCTAACTTAATATAAGAAATAATGATAATTCAGGTGATGTATGTATTGTATTGTTCACTACAAAATTCTATAATCCATATTAATAATACAAATTATAAAATTTTGAACGATGATACTAATATTATAAGATTCAATCTCATAATATACTAATAATATTGATTATATTATGAGATTGAATCATTCACTACAAGAAGGATGGATATTATTGTTTTGGAAATAATACAAATGATACATAAAACATGGTTGATGGGCTTCCATAAATATTTCAAATACATGAGATTTTTGAAGGATGCACTGATGAAGGAGCATCCCAGGTGTAAAGGTAATCATACTTCACCAAGGAATTCCTATGCCTAGTTTTGTGAAGGAATGTCCATGGTGAAAATAATTAAATGTTTTGAAAATGATAGTAGATGCATGAAACTAGTAATGTGTTTCACGCATGTGAAAATGGCTTCATCAATGCAAATTAAACTCTATCAATAATGCCACATAGACATGGAAGGTGTGGAAAACATTTCCTCAGTCTAAACTTAGTTTGATTATCAGACATGTGGACCTATAGAAATTCTATGAGTACTCTGGTCAAAAAAATAAATAAAAAATAAACGTAAATAGTGGAAGGAGGGAATAATGGAAGTAATTGCCTATAAATATACTCTAACAATAATTTGGGATTCAAATGACATTATTTTATAGGAAGCAATGATCCTCGAGTGGGTTTTATAAGCTATTCATTTGATCAAACCAAGTGTAGTTATACATTCATTAAAGGTTATCCATATTTTAATGAAAGGGATGTCCTTGAGCTTCAGGATTTTTGTCTATTGATGACAACTTCCATAAGTTTTTTTTCATGTTGTCCCCTCAACAAATCTCAAAATGGATGTGTTTGGTATATTTGTAGGAGAGATTAGCATATAACCTTGGGAAGACGTTATTAAGTTTAAGATAAATAGAAAAGATAAAGAATGGGCTCAAGGGAGATATGAATGCATGAATCCTTGAATGTTCAATCTGCATTGCTTGTGAATTCATATCCCAACGACCCTATAACCTATGGTTGGGATTGTGAACATAGAGTTGTAGTAAGGGGAGATTAGTATGGTGTTAGTGAATGAAATAAAAATCCAAAAAAAACACATTAATGGTAACACCTTAAGCCTATCTCAATGGGGGAGCATAATAACAATACCAAATAAGAAACACAACTAGAATGCTAAAGATAAATAAATCCTTCACCTTCCTTAGATGCTCCAAATTGCTTGTTGAAGTAGCTTGCTTGGCTTGTGCTCAATGACTCATCATCAAAGGAGGCTTGGCTATCCCTCTTTTCCTTGGCACCAATGGCTTTGTGGTGGCTTTGGCTCAATATTTGGGCATAACAACACTACATCAAGATGTGGCTTGAATCTATTTGGACATGGTAACTTTGAAATGAAAGAGCTTAAAATTCAATAGACAAAGCCCCCTATTTATATATTTTACAAACTAATCATAATGAATTTAAACCATCCATCTCAAGATGAAGATGTGTGGCTAAGAATCTATTCAATTTTAGAGGCCAAATTCAATAAATGCCATCATAAATATTTGGGATAGAGATGTATTAAAGAGGCATGGGAGGTATTAATGAGCCATGGGAGGGCTTAATCTTGATATTTTATGCATTTATGGCCTACAGATGTCTTCCTAAGAAATGATGTTATTTGATGATGCAGTTATTCAATATCAATTTTTAAAAAGAAATATTCAACAAGTTTCATGAAAAATTAACTTAAGCTCTTGATCAAAATTAATTAGCCTTAAACATTTTTTATCAATTTTGGTGCAAATCCTAGCAATTGGTGCATAAATTAATCAAACTGGTCAAAATTTTGTATTATTGGCTCAAATTTTAACTGGATTATAATTGGAAGGCAATGTTAGATGTTTTGGATCCATTATCCCATTTAAGATGTTTCTGACACAAAATAACAAAGGCACGTGTCTCGTGCAATAAAATTAGTAGAAAAGAGCAATCCAAAGCACCTAGGTGTGAAAATGTCATTTTGACTCAAAATAATCTGATCAAAGTTAGTTGTATTATAAATTGCATTATCTCATTTAGGAATACTTTGGCCAAAATTGGCACTTGAATATGACAGTTTTAAATCTTTTATTGCATTTTAGTGTTTTTAGGCCAAATTGTGGACTTTGGTAGAAATTGGTCAAAAACTTGGTTGAAGGTCACTAGTGGATACTTTAGATCTCTACACATATCACTAATCTAATCCTCTCGATCTATTAGAAAAACATCTAATATTTTATCCTCATCTTCTTTAATCATTAACATCTCCTCTAATCACTAATCATCATCACCATCACCATCCTCTTCTATTCTATCTTATCATATATCCTTGAGTTATAGCTACATCATCCTAAGGTCTTTTCAAACTATGTATGTAGTACCTCATCTGACTTTTGTGCCCATGGATAGCTCGACCACCATTCATCCCTCATCACCGTCCCATCCTCAGACTAGTCACTTAAGCCCCAAATCTTACATAAAGTAGATATCTATCATTATGCAATAATTTGTATCTCCTTTATCCATTGTTAAGCCTTCCTTAGCATGTGTACTTATTATGAGACTTGTCACCAACTTAAACCCATAGCATCTCAATCAATTTTTTTTATCAATAAAAAAACTTTATAGACATTGGTCATTTGTCTAGAACCTATCATAATTGAGCTACTTTATCCCCTTGCCACTTGGGGTATTTTCAAATGTAGCTATGTCTTGGGGCATCCTAACCCCATTTTACCATCCTAATTTTATCCCACCCTAGGATTTTTGTTCAAGTGATGATCTGGGTCAATTCTCCTTGCATGCTCCCTCAAGAGGCATCATATCATATTAGCATTTGACACATATCCTACCAACATCTGACACCATATAACATCATGTTTTTTTATAAATACCATTACTCCTTTCACTTTAACCCACTTGTAATGCCCTTTCAAAGAAGGGAAAATTTTATGCACTAAATTATGCTTTCCCTCTAATTATATTAATTATGCTAATTCCCACTAATTTAGTCTAATTCCTTTATTTCCTAACTAAATTAATTAATAGCATAATAACCCCAATCCCATTCCTATATCTTATAAACTTTAATAAATCCCAAAAACTAATTAATATCTTTATTAAACCCCTAATAGAACATATTATCTATTAACCTACTCCCTAAGCCAACTATCCAATTTTAAAATTAAAAAATAATCTACTTACCCAACCACCACCCTATTCTAGCCTCTCCTAAACCCCTAAAACCTATGGGAGATTTATAGAATTTAAGGATTCTATAAATCCTCCCCATTTTAGCCTCTTTCTCTAGAATTATCTAATTCTAGATATCTCTATGGAATTAAAAATTCCATCAAAAATCCCTAGCCATTGATCTTTCCTCCATGCCTATATAACCAAGATCTCTCTCCTCTTCCAAACCAACTTTTAAATCCATAAAGTTGTCATATTTCTACTATCTTGCATCCAAAAAAACTCTATTTCATCCATCCATAGCCACTATCAATCTCATTCAACCATTTGGAAGCTATTGTCAACACTTAGAAAGCAATCCAACATTTTCAAATTTGGGCATCAATAATCCATTTTGCAATCCTAGATTGGAGCCATAAGGAAGTAAAATGATGGTAAAAATTTTATTATTATGTTTATTTCCTCTTTTATCAATTCTTATTGGTGTGATTCAGCTGTAACATTTGTCAAATCATCATAAAACTCCTCTATTATTTCATCTTCAACATGTTATATGCCTTCAATCTCCATCACTTTATCTTCTACAATAGGTTCTCTTTCTTTATCTTCTTCTTTCATCTTAGTGGGTGATGTACTATGCCCATCCTTCAAAATATTTAAGGCCTTATTTGTAGCCTTCATAAAACTTGTCTTTAGACCTACATACACAAACATAAATTCAATAGTAGAATATAAAATAAGAGACCAATAATTCTCTATGAATGCCTCTTTCATAGGCATTCTTCTCTTCTCTTTGACTTCTCTCTCAATTTCTTCTCTTGGCACTTTTATCTCCTTGTTCTCCTCAATGAGAAATCTCTACTCAAATTCTTTAACTTGAAGCTCTTTAGGCATATTCTCATACCCCATGTCTCTATGGGTTGTACCCTCTTTCTTTTTCTCATTCCTCAAGACACTCATCTTATGCCTTTTCTCTTTCTCAAGTAGCTTTAGTGGCCACATCACCCTTTTTCTCACACTACAACCAAGCCATTAGCTTCCTTGTCCTTTCAAGAGATTAATCATGAGCTCCACCTTCTCAATACTCTACCCCAAATATATTTTCATAGCTTACACTTCTTTTTCTACATCCATCTTCTCTTTTTTTCTTTATTTTCAAGGTTTACCTAGAGATTCATCTTAGTAAGCTTACCAATATTGCTTCTTAGACCACTCTTGGATCTTTTTCTTCCTTTAGTCCTCTATCTAGGACTTATCATAACCTTCTTTACTCTCTTTTGGAGTCTTTTCTCTTCTCTTCCTCACCTGAGCTTCAACACTCTTTCTTCACTCTACCTTCTCTAGTCCTCTCTCGACTAGTTTATAGTCCTTCTCATTAGACTTTGGGGCTTTATATTATTATCTTTAAAAATATGATATTCCTCTATACTAAACTAAATAGGCCATGGGTACAACATTATATTTCCCACAATACCCTACAATATTACCTCATGCAAACCTCACAACATTCTTTACTAATTTCAAATAAACAAGTTTATAATAACTAAATCAAAACAAAATTCACCAAGAGATTACCTTGATCTGATAGAAATTGATGCATATGTACTTGGTAAAATTATCCAAATCATCATCTACTCCTGACTTTGATCTTGTAATGATCTCATTTTGAATGTTTTTATTATCAAGGTTCAGTCTTCAATATATGTCTTTACACTTGTCACTAGGCTTTGTACCTCTTTTTCTATTATCATGTTATCAAACATTATGGAGTCCTCTATACCTATCATCATAACCTTCATTCATTACCTCACTCAACTCAATTCATTCGATTCATTAATTCATTCACTATTACTTCTCTTTTCACTCAACTCACTCTTTCCACTCACACTAGATCACTACTAAAGGTTCAGAGCACTAAATATTGACATGGGTATTATGAATACATTATAAAATTAAGGTTTATCTCTCATGATTACATTTAACTTATATTAACCCCATAAAACTACTTAATCACACTCCATCATGAATTTTCATTCTTTAACCTCTTTAGTGTCACAATGCCCTATAAACCTTTTTTAGGGATTTTCCTCCTTGTACAAATAAGTATGGACTAGATTTGAGAAATTAATGATATTTTTCATCACCCTCTATCCTATTACAAGTCTTCATAAGGTTTAAATTTCTAATTCCGTGTCTATTTATTACTTCCCTATTAGCATCTTCCCAATTAGGTTTATTATCCCTCATTGCATACCCATAGTATTGGTTCTATATTGTACAAACCTTTAACTCGATTAAAAAAATTTGAATCCATTTTCAAACACCAAAACATATCATATTCTAAATTTTCATGAAATTCCATCAATTAGAATGAAATTTATAGGGTTTTTGGTTTGGAAACCCTAGGTGGTTGTTTGTAGAGGCTGAGAGGCTTATAAATTCATTTTCTTGAATTGTATGATGTTTAAAGGAATAAAATACCATATCTAATTCTATTTTTACCAGATCCAAATTTATAAATAGGTTAGAAACCTATTTCCATCTCTTTAAATCCTATGGGCAACAAAACACATAATTATGTTTACCTTCAATTGTTTGTGCAAGGGTTTGTAGAGTTGTATACATTCAAATGGTTATAAACACTTCCCAATGGTCACTCTCAGGACCTTAATCTCCTTTAAAATCATGATAATACTTAATAAACTCAATCTCCACTCCACTTCTCATATTAATATAATTTTTCTTGTCTTAGACTGTGCAAATAAGGTATGAACCTATGCAATAGGAGTTTTTTTGTATTCAATAGGTTTCAAGACTATATCAAAGGGTTTTTTTATATTTATTCACATTTTGTTTTGTTAATGCTTCATCAAACCAGAAAATACTTATTTCTTTAACTCGTATTCTATTTCCCTTGGTATTTGACCATACAAGTAGGGGTTTCTTGATTGTGTCATAGGGTCTATCTGTATACAATATGTTTCAAACTTCACAAGGACAACCTTTAGACTGGTTCCCTTACAACATTATCATGACTCAACCATTTTAATAACTAAACACTCTCTCATCCATATACTTTCATCCTTATTAACAATCTGACTCAATGAAACAAGTTTGGCTATGTAAACAGAGATCCTTCATTAGAATGGATTGTGTAATATTTATCATTAAGTTTGCTTTCAACCCTATTTTTATACCTTCTTATTAACCATAGACTATCATTAGAACATCACTTAAATCATAGAACCATAATCTATCTCTTAATAACGTCACATACCTTCATCAACTCCATTATCATCTTCTTTTACTTTGAATGTAACCTATAATCCCTTTGCCAACCTGCAACTATACATAGATGCTAACATGATCATGGCCTCAAGGGACTTCAAGGAAATTATTTATATATATATATATATATATATATATATGTATGTATATTCTTATCAAAGGATAGTAAAATACAATCAAAACACTTTCCTTTATTCATGTTGATCAACCATCATTACATGTACAGTCCATGAATGGACTTGATCACCTTCTTGAGAGGTTTTTACCATCTTCTCTGCATTGCTCCCTAACTTTCCTCCTCAAATATCTCTCTCCTATCTCTCTCACATCCTCATTTATTCTTAACATGATACAACTAACTTACAACTTCTCCCCTCATCCAAATTCAATGTTGGTTGGGGTGATTACATAACTATACTCTCTCATACCAACCCAATGTGAGAATAGTGATTATATGATTAAACATGACTTTATTAATGTTCACCCCTTAATGAATTTGTTATGAAATGTTTTCAAACCTTCTTTACATGACTTTTTGTATCCTTATTCAAACTTTATCTCACCTATTCCTTTCCTATCATGATTATGCACCTTCTGAACATAGTTCTAAAAATTGAACTTTCAAATTTATATTTTTGGAGGGAAAACTTCAAACACACATAAAACTCACTCCTAAGACTCTTTATGACTCAAAATGACCTAAAAGATACAAGTGGAATCTATAGGTTCCTTCACATAGATTTTAATTCCAAATTTGACCAACTTTGACCTGTACTAACATATGACCTTCAATAACACAAATGATGTTTATTTTCTTGATGCTCATACATCACTCAGTGATCTATTCATTATTTTTTGGAACCAGTCACGAAACCCATGGGCCTAGCCCTGAAGCACATTTTGAAAACTTAATTTCCACTTCCATTTTTACACAATTTCCACTCCCACTAGGATGACCTCTTAGATTTAGATGTTTATTGTTCAAGCTCCTTAATCATAATCCTAGGTGGTTTTTATCACTAAGGAAGATGGAAAAGATACATTCATCATCAATACACTAGTTTAGAAGCAAGTTACTATCTAGAGGAAGGTCATTCCTCCTTTTCCTACAATAGGGACATCATATCTTAGTGATATGATACCTTCTTTTCCACCCACTATATTTACTCAAAGAGATGGGTTAACATAATCATCAAAGCTAGCTCAACATGCAACACAAATAAAACAACAATTTTCCCTGAATATCCCCTCATGGACCAGGAAACTACAGCAGGAGGAAGAGATGGGTAGCTTAGATCTAGTCATCCATGATAATCCTATAGTCAAGTTCCACTTCTATAGTAAGATGAGCACTTTGAGAAAGGTGAAAATGAATAATGTGATTATTGAGCGTCAATAGGTGGAGATGAAATATAGAAAATGCATCTTATCTTTAACCAAAAGAAGAAATATAAATCATTTAGACCCTAACAAGATCATAGAAGATCCTTATATTTTTTTGGATGCCACATGAGTAGTTATTAAGTAAATTTTTAAGATTTTTGACAAGGCTATCCAAATTAAACTATAGATATACACAATTCATGCTCCCAGGGAAATTGTGGATCATTTGCAAGGGGTGGCCAGGAAGTTATTAGATGTAATTGGCACAATAAGAACTAAAAAATCCAATTCTAAACATAAGTGGGTAGATTTTCTCCAACTATTTAATAAATTAAAGAGATTGATGAAAAGTTTAATTTTTTTATCTAGGTAACTAGAAATAGGGATTATCGACTTAAATTTAATAGCTACTGCTAAAGTAACATTGGCACAACATTACATTACTACAAAAAGAAATAACATATTATAATGGAATCAATGGATGCAAACCTTGATGAATCAATTTGTAAACCAATAAGGTGGTGTGATATCCATTTTGACTAAATTGAGGGTAATTCAAGTGATAACTCCACTGGGGCAATTAGTGCCAAAACCCATTTTTAATAATCTCTTGTAGGCAGTGTTGAATAGTTTTAGAGTAGAGATTGAAGACATAGACTACAATACCACATATGAAATAATTCAATTGATATTTTTTTCAAGGGAGATACCATTATAACTGAGTCACTATATGTTGAGGTTAAGGTTGTATTGAGCATTCATAAGAAATTGATGCACAATCTTCCTCAGTTATTCAAGAAAGCTTTGCTTGATTTTGAGACTATAGAAGATGAATTTCAATAAATTCATGCTCTATATCTTTAAAGGAGTCAAAAAAATGAAACCACTATGGTAAAAGTTTCTTCAACTCTTACACTAATCTCTCAGATTCTAAGATACACATTGGTGCATACATAGACTAGGCTTGCCTATGTCCCACTTCTAAGTACAACACAAAGTTCACTTCTAGTGATAATGTCTATTCCACCAACTTCTAATGAAACTTCAATTTATTCCACATCAGATATGTTATAATTATAATTTATTCTAATGGTGCCACATCAGCACAAACTAATTATAAATGTAAGTTTGCATGTTCTAACTAAGTTATAATGTTAGTTATTAACTTAAGGGGGTTTACATGTATAAATTATATTTTTAGATGAAGAATTATTTTTTAGGAAATCAATATGGTACATGCATGAATTTTATTATGCTCAATACATTATTATATTTTTGACTTGCAAATTTAGATGAAGCTTGAAGAGATGAGACCTTCTCCATCCCAAATTTGTATATACTTGTAATTTCTTGATCCCAAAAGGAGAATTTTGGCTATTGAAATTAATAGTAAATTCTGAGTAGTTTTGTTTAACTTGATTTTGATGTGAAAATATTGATTATTATTCAATTCTTTTGACTATGTGGGATGTGTTATAATTTTGATATCTTATTTCTTTTATTGTATTCAAATCTAGTCTATTTGTATCATTCTAGTTTGCAGTTGATAGTATTCCAATCTTATGTAGAATGGGCATAATTCCATTCTGAACAAGATAAGAATAATATGAAAATCCACATTGTAACCAATATTATGTAACACAATATTGGGGTGATTCTTCAATGAAGTACTAGACATAATATTACAGCGTGGAACCTTGAAATGGTACCATAACATCAGATAGCTACATATGTCATTCAACATATAATCAATTATACTTAATGACATCCTATATAGAATTATACCTGAAATGTATATGAATGAGGATAACATGTGTTAGTTGATATTAAGTTTGTATTATTTTATTTGGAATTAACAATGAATTTTAACTAAATATCAATGATATTTTATATCTTGTTCAAAATGAACTTATGTCTACTTTAAATTACATAAGACATTAATAATAATTTTATCAATTGATCCCATTCTACACAAGATAAAAAATGTCGATATTTGATAGTGTATACACATAATATTTATATTAACTTTACCACTTACTAACACTTTTTCTCTTATAAAACCCTGTTGAGTTTTAATCTCTTTGAGTTTATGACTTAAAAGGTGCACTGAGAAAGGAGTGGGTAGACCATTGGTGGTTTGTAGCATTTTTGTCCCCTATACCACCAATTTCTATATATACAACCATCTCTTAGTCACTTCCCTAAGCATTATCTCCTCTATTTCACCCTCCTCCAAGATTTTACCTCCTTCATTATCCCTTCCCTAAGCCTAAAACCCATTTTTTATGGTTTATGTTATAATATCAACTCCATCGACTCTGTACTCAAATTAATAAAACATATATAGAATCTAGGTCATCCCTTGGCCAACCTAGACCAAGACCTAATTTTTTTATCAATAGTGATATAGAGTCAATTGGGTTGACCCTATTGACTAAACTTTTGAAATGGTTTAGGGTTAGATTCATCTATATTTACACATCCATTTCCATCATTTAAAAATAACAGAAGAAAAAGAATATTATATTGTGCATTTACTTATCCACCATTATAATTGAGGAACATAGCTTAGCGTTTCAATAATTTATTTGGAGATATAGATCTTGTCTTCTAGAGAATTATTTCAAATGCATAGAGAAGTTATATATCCTAAAGTTGAATTATCTTTTTTATCCTTACATACCACAATAACATTTTGTGAATAACCTTGGCCAAGGGAGAGATTGAGGCTCAGTAGGTTCATATTCAAAGGTGAGTATTAACTTTGTTCTTCCTTTGTAATAGTATATAGATTTGAATTTGTACTTCTCTCTTATGCATTAGGATTTCCTATGCATTGAAGTGAGTGTAGATTTTCTATGCATGTTTACTTTATATGTTTGTTACCCTCACTTTGTGACACAAGATTTGGTGAGCACAAGATTAGATTTTAATTTTTTTTATAAATACTTTGTGAATATAAAAACATAGGACCTAGCTAGGGTTATTACATGGTGTTTCTTGACTATAGACTTTGGAACCCTCTATAGCAATGTTATTATGGTAATATATCCATTTATTAGGTTTAGCACATCCATCTTGGTCATGATCATGAATATATAATGTATCCATAATCAAAAGTGTAAGTAGGATTTATCTTCTCCAAACTAGGATTTATTAATACATCAGTTACATTTTCTTTTGCTTACATTATGGTGAACCTGAAGTGAATCAAACCCTTATAGGTTTTTTTTCATGCTTTAATTTTGTCATCATATTATATTTTTCTATTTTTTTAGTATTGTATCATCTATGCACAAATTTAACACGTAGTGGTTTAAAAATGACTATGTTCTATTTAGACATGTCTTCTCCAAATATAGGTTATTGGATTGATCAGTTTGGCACAATATTCATTTTTACCTCTAGATTCACATACATAGTCAATCTAGTCCACTCTACTTCTACTTATCTTCTTTTAGCATACAGGTTTACATACATAGTCAAGCCAGTCAACTTTGTTTACAACTTTATTTTTAGCACACAAGTTTAGCAAACTTTATCAAACCAGATGATTCAGTTATCAAAATTTTGAATTAGCATCATAGCACAAAATTTTATAATCTAAACATCTTCATTCCCATCAAGGTTCATTACTTCTCTCTATGTCATTTCATTTCTAAATTTTCAATATTATTTTTCACAAGTTTGTAGTTTATAAAATTGTAGCCCTAGAGCCAACTGGGTTAACCTGTTCAACATAGTTCTATAGTCTAACTTTTATATTGAAAATAGAGTCAACTTGCTCAACTTTCGTCTTCCAGATCTTACTTCTTTAGAATAGTAGAGACCTAGTCGACTTTGTTCTACTCTATTTGCATAGAGTATCACCTAAATTGACTCTATACTCTTCTCAATCAATGAATTAACATCTATTTGATAATAATTGAATCACCTTTATTTTCAGTTGCTTGTAAGATTAGAGTAACAAACAGAGATTAAATAAGTAGTTTTGAAATTACCATTTAGACACACTATTTTTCTATTTTGCACATACTTAGAAATCACTTTACATTAAAAAACATTAAGCATTTACCTTCTCAAGGTCTACCTACTTGGATTTCATCACCAATGGGGAAGTCAACTTGGTCTTTTGGTCAAATATAAACATGTGGTTGATGGTATATATTGTCAAAGCACTCGACACCCTTATCATTGCAGGATTGTGAAGTGAATAGGTAGGCCCCAATACCAATCTATTACCATCACCAATATAGATCCCTTTTAGTTTAAACATCTTAAAACCATCCTTAGATTGCTTTATAGTTCTTTATTATAACTAAATACCTATCATATTAATTACAAAAATTATTATAACTTGTGAACATTTAGGAATGACTGACTACTTATCTTAGCATTTACATTCAAGTTTTGTCGCTTACTTTTTAATCATTATGTTTTGTATTGTAAAATTTGTACTAGGCAACATTAGTAAAAGGTTTGTGATGTGTGATAAAATTAGATAAAACACACTGATATAATTATTTATGTGCTCAATTATATTTGCTTAGTTATTATCTTTCAAAACTTTTCTTTGTTAGCAGAATCTAGTCAACTCAGTATTTATAGGTTGGCTTCCCTTAGAACATAATCAATTGGTTGACTCAATATACTATAGGTTATTCTACTTAACTTTACCAAATAACTAAGTCAATCTGTTTGACTTAGTTATTTATAGTTTTCTTACCATTTTTAGATATCTAATATTATTTCATAATGATGTAATATTTTTAGCCTTTACTTAATCAAGAATACTACATAATCAAATATTTAGATCAAAATCTCACTTATTTTATTACTTCAGATGAAACTATTTAATTTTTTCCTTCATTCCTTCCTAATCCAAAACCAATTATTAAATAATGTAATGTGGTTGAGGTAATTCATCCCAATCCTCCTCCTACTAGAAATGTAAGGAATTCTCCACCAAACAAACCATCCCCTAATACTTGTTGATGCCTAAAAGTGTATCATAGGGGTTTATAGAGTGTGAAAGAAACACTTGTCATGTTTAGATTCAAATATTTGATTGCATGAGTTACAGGTTGTGATCTTCTTGAAATCTTTGATGGAATAATAGCAAATCAATGAACTATTTCACAAAAATGATAATATATTTAGTTGTTGGGAACAACCTTGGTCTTAAAGCTTGCTTATAAAAATTGAGAGTAGTCTAAACTAAGTAGAGTGAATGTTGATCAAAATCTAAGGTTTAAAGTCTAATCTAACATGTATATTTACAATGAGAGATAAACTACAATGAGTTGATAAAAAAGTGAGCAAAAAGAAGGGTAAGGCAGATAAAAAAGATATTATTGATCTTCAATTTAGATATTATGATAAAGCTTAAATTTGATTGAAACATTTACTTAAACCATTATATTACATGAAATAGCTAAAGCACAAATCCTATCACATATCAAGCAAACATTTAAGGGAGTTGAAACAATACAAATAAGAGACTAGATTTAATTTAAAGATTTACTTCTACAAGTAAATTTCATAAGCACATCTTCAAGAGAGCAAAGAAAATGAATTGAATCTAATCTCTTTCAATCAATATGGCATAAGCACAAATTGACAATTTTACATTCAAATATGCACATCTATAATCCATGAAAATAATTCAAATCTAAAAATTAGACCAGTTAATTGAGGAAGTAACCATGATATCAAATTACACAAAAACAATGAGACAATCCTTTCAGAATTATCCTACTTGCATTAATTTGCTCTAAATTTACATAAATTTTTTAGCTCTAAAAATTTCTTCCTTTCTTAAAAACAAGAGTACCCCTTTTATAGAAGATTAAAGAGGTATGTCGGTCAATCATATCAAATGATAATTGTATAAGTGTCAATGACAGTTGTCCTTCTACAATATTATAGAACTAGTGACACTTTCTAGATAAAGTGACATATAAGCAATGTGCTTTACAAGTTGCACATGCTTTTACAAAAATAATATTCTTTCAAAAGAAATACATGTTTTATTACAAAAAGAATATACTTAAGTCAACAAATTTGACTTTGAGACTCCTTTGTTGTTGTAGTGCCTTGTCTTTGTTGCTTCATCTTCATTGCTTTGTTATGTTATCATCAATCAGTTTGAAATTGATGATGGGATCTATGAAAAGTTATTGATCAGTCAAGTCTTTAAAGTCCTTGTCAGATCTATCCAATGCTTCCTTGATGATTCTAGCATCACTAATCTTCTCCTCTATAGACAAGGTCATGCCCAAGATTCTTTTGTTGTCTACCCCTATTTTGTCATGGTTTTTGCTTTTCAACTCTTGCATAAATTGAGTATCTCTATGATTCAACTCTGTTGATGGTGAAAAATGTTACGCGAACGAATCAACCCATTCACCTATTGTGAAGGTCAAGATGGAATCATACTAGATTAATCATAAGGGACCTATGAAAATCAGTTCTAAGATGTGTAAGAAAGGTCTTTAAAGTTATAGGGATTTAATATGTTCAATAATAAACCTAAATCAAGTGTAAAAACATTCACTAAATCGATACACAACATAAAAATCAACTACGTCAAGAATATTACTCATAGACAACACTTTGATCCAAGAAGCTAATCATTCCTTTTAATTCCATATAATTTAATCTCAAATTTGTTATAAACTATCATCTGACCTGTCCAACAGAGTAAAGCCTATGAATTAGATGATCTCTTAGAAGAAAAAAAATTAGATTGTTAAAAAGTGTATCTTATGGTCATGCTCACAACACCAAAATGGAAGTAATCAATGATAACCAAGAAGGTAGATGAAACTCTAAATAACTAACAACTACTAAGAACACTAAACTAAAGAAATCTAATTTAAATTAAGAAAATAAAATAAATTAAGATAATTAACTAACACTAACATAAAAAAATAATAATAAATTATCGAAGAAAGTAAACTAATGTTAATGAAAATCAAACTAAAGATCAAACTCAAATAAATAAAATACATTATAAAAAAGAAAATTGTGAGTATTAATAAATAATATTTATCTTAGAAAATCATATTAATTTGTTTGAGAAATCAACATCCTTCATATAAAATATCTTCAAGAGATAACTTTTACAATCTATTAAATCAACAATCTATTGCAAAAGCAATGTTTTCATCATTATTTGAGTTGAGTAAAAGGATTATGCCCATAAGACTACACACTGTAATCATTAAAAGATATTAAAATTGATAATCTTTAGATAATCAATTATAAATGATAATATAAAACTAGATATGCCTGCATTGTCTAAGCAATATACTCAACTGTTAGAGAAAGTACTATTGGTCTATCTACAAAAGTCATGTTATCTGAGAGAAATTGCATAGAAGAGAGAGATAAATGAATGACTTTATAAGTTTATAAGTATCCAATACTTGTGTTGTTCATATTCTTCAAAATTAATCCTTTATCTCTTTTTAAACCTACAAAGCTAGTTGGAAAAGAAGTTATAACTAGCTTCAGTTAGTTATTTGTCAACTTTATTAGCTAACTTTAAAAGTTAATTAATTTAGTGGTTACAAATTAAAATTATTTAAGAATTTTAAATGGTCTTAAGAGATCAAATATTTCAATTTATACTGGTTATTCCTTATGGGTAGGGACCCTCTTTAAGTCAACTTAGAATATTTAGAATATCATTTAATTAATAAGTAATCTAATAAAATATCATATTAAAAAAATAAATATTCTACATTAATACTATTTACATTTTCAATTTAAACTTAAAGAATATATATAAAGGTGAATTATACCATGTATATAATCCATCTATTACCAAAATAATATACACAAAAAATCCAAAAAATGAATTTTCTTCTCTTATTCCATGTGCAACACCATGCTTTCGAAAACAATTATTTTTATGAAATACCTTGATAGTAAAATTATTTTGACTATATCATGTGAAAGATGAACCAAAAACATACATAAAAAAAACTTTCAATTTTCTAAAAATAGCAATTTTAATGTTTTCTATCCAACTTAAATTTGACGTTTAAATGGCCATCAAACTGCATAATTTCTGGTTGTGGTGATAGTCATTTTAGACATCAACTTTAGCATCGTGAAAATTCCTATAGGTGATGATTTTATAAATTTTGTACAACAGAAGGACATTGAACTAATTTCCAAAATCAAATGAAAACCCATTACTTATCTTCTATTTACTATCATGGTTTCACTTTCGGAATAACCAAGAAAAAAATTATTCTTCATAATTTTGTCATATTCTCTTATGCCCATACTATTTTACATGCATATAAACTCTTTCCTTAAATTAAACCTAATTGCATGCATCATATGAACAAATGAATAAGGATATTGATATTATTAAAATCAAAATTATCAATCACAAATGATCGAGAATGCTTATTCTCCAAAATCTTTGATAGAGTCTTTATATTAAACAAATTAGTGAAGTAAGACTCACATCTCAAGAGAACATGTCAATAATTTTTAGGATTCTGACCAAATTAGAGAAAACCCAACTAAAACTTTATCTAAGTCAAAATCAAATATTACAAGTATATACAAGAATGTAAATAAATTATATCTTTGAGATTCAACCAAGCCCTCTAACCAAATGCTTTAGAAAAATTGATAGAAACTTAAATATGCTTGGAAGATTGAAGTCCCATCAAAACTAAAGACTCATATATTCAAAGAAATATATTTTTGATTTATTTAATACAGTAAATTTTTTTTTTTAAATAATCCTTCAAAATAACATAACTCATAAATAACAAATACTTTGAATTAAAACCCATACTCTTTACATTTCTATAGTAAAGTTTTAATCAAACAACTTCTTTATTCTTTCACCGACCCAGAATATCTCATAAACCAAAAGTTTATTATTTATTTTTATGCATGGAAGAGCTTCAAAGTCTATGAAATAATTTATTTCCTCAAATAATTATGCATAGAAAAGTTATTAACCAAACAACTTTTATTTCCTTTCATCATACGCAAAGCAAATAATATTCTCAAAACCCTTAAAGAAAATCATCATAACTCTCTAAAGGAATTTTCATGTAGGTGGATTCATAAAAAAAATCATATTATAACCTGTATCATCATAAAATCAACCAAAACTCACTTAAAACTTCTATAAACACCCATGCAGACCAAATTTATTTTGTCTATGCAAATAAGGACTGATTCCTTTCATATTACTACAAAATTTATTCAAATTTCCAAAGATAATTTTCAATTTTTTTCTAAGTTTCAATGAAACATACCTGATGATGCACTCAAAAACTTCTTACTCAATATTCTTGATGAACCCTTCACTACACCTCAAGAATTCAACTAACTAGAGCTCCACTTCCATGAGAAGCTTATAAAAATGAATCAAAAACCAATAAACTCAACACTTATATCCAACACCTCTTTGACATAACCAACTCTATGACATGCTCAAATCCTATTGGCTCACATTTACCAACACATAATAAATTTTCTAAGTTTTTTTATCAACATCACTTAATCAGAAATGACTAATCCTTCATACTAACTTCCATCCTTCGAGGATAGATGGTTTCACCTTAACTTCACCATACCACCAAATCTTTGGTGAATCCCAAAGCTTTGAGGCTATTTTTTTGAATTAAATGTTTGTGCCAACCTTACCTTACCACAATGTCTATTAGTCACCAATCATCTACCAACCCAACACCTTACATCATGTTGATTGCATTTCAAACCAAGTCATGCATATATTTATAAGTCTTTTGAATTAATTTCAACCCCATTGAGATAAACAAGCTAGGTCTTGAAAATACATGTGATAATAAAATCTTAGAAAATGTCTAACTCAAAGAATACCTTATGCCCTTTAACATCATCCCTTGAAACAATCTTGTCGGCAAACTAATCTTTAATATATAAGCCTCTATACCCAATGAGTCAAAATAGAATGCCATCCATGCCTTGAGACCTATATTTTAAACATAGACTTTGAATAATTTTTAGAATCTTGGATTGATAATGGCTTATACTTAGGATTTCAATTAGGTATTTAGTATTAAGAAACCTCAAAATTTATAATAAAGACCTTAGACTATATATTTTGGAAATATAAGTCACAAGATTCTTATAAAAAGTGAATATTACCTTAGGCTAGATAATATGAGAACTTGGAGTTTTTTATAATTAGATCAAATCTTCTTAAATATAAATTAGTTTTGAATGTCCATTGCACCACAAAAGTAAAAATGAGCCTTCAATTGGATCTGTGTTTTATAATATCACTTCAAATAATTGATGCATCGATTTTTAAATATAGTGTTTTCAAATGCGATAATCATCCATAGAACACCATTATTTTCCCTAAATCAGAAATCATATCATACTATCTATGAAAATAAAAGAATCACTATAAGCCTATTTAAACTATTAAAAATGAAACTCCATTTCTTAACTCAAATACTATCTCAAAAACTATTTTGATTGGAAAAACAAGATAACTGATCATATTCTCAACTATATATGCATATTTTATTCATTAATCCACAAATGATTTTTGAAACCACTATAATGAAGATGTAAATTTATTGAATACAATCATCATTAAATGACTTAATTGAAAATAATGTGTACTCATAAACGAATCTAATCAACTTTGAGTCCCTGATTGTAGCTTTAGATTTTATGACTAAGTCATCACCATGGCAAATAAGTGTATCAACTTATTATTTTAGAAAAATTTGGGGGTGTGAAAAATAGGTATAACACTGGTGACCTTGCTAGCTATTTTTAAGTATGAAATTAGGTAGCAATCAAATTACTTAGTATAAGAACATTAACTTGAGAGTATGATCTAGGTAAATATTTTCTCAATTAGCTATGCATGAACCCCTTTAATAATGAATTTTGATAAGGAATGAGTTGTTCGGCTAGTGTGGCATGAAGAAAGTAAATGATATAATAAGAAAGTTCAGACTAGATGCACAAACAAATGAAAATGTCTCAAATATAATTTTTTAAAGTATAGTATTATTTTACAACTAGTTATAACTCAATTTATATTAATCATATATATAATAGATATGAGTTTATAAATAATAATATCTCAAATTAATTGATATTTACACTAAAATTGTAGCATCCTCACATTCTTCATTCATAATGTGAAAAACTTTATCCTTTAAAACACTTGATCTTTTCAAAAATAAAAAGGTGAACAACAACAAGAAAGCAAACAAACAACTAGAAAAGTAAAAAAAAACACAAACCCAAAGGGAAGAGAAAAGTAAAAAATCAAACCAAAATTGACAAAATATTTATAGAACAAAATGAAATAAATCATTAACCAACATCAAAAAGCATCCACTACGAGACAAAATAAGAATACACCAACACTGGAAACTAACAAAAGCAAAGAAATAAAACTTAATAAATGAATGAGGTATAAGGATAAACAATAAAATATCTCCTCCAATATAAGTATAATGTAAGATATTATTTTTAGAATGCAAATATTCATAATAAATCAAGCTATATGATTTAAAATTAGTAATACAACATGATAAACACATTAAATAACCTTGAATAAATAGAATTAAATCTTGATTATGCATGTTTTTAGTCATTTCGTGGTTTTGTGTTGTATACAAAAGATTATCTATCTCATTTAGAGTAGAATGAATATTTTTAAAGTTTAGATAGAGAAAATATTGATCAATAAATTGAATTTATTGTTCATGTATTTCAAAATAATTTTGAATTTGTTTTGTTTTAACACATTTAGTAAGATCTATTGTTTTAAAATCTAAATGGTCATAAAATTTGAAACATTCATAGTCAATGTTATTAAACAAGTCTTCTAATTAAAATTTTGTAGAAACCTTATAATAAATATCATACTCACTCTTTAATTTCATATTATGATCAAAATAATATATAAAACCAAACATTTCATACTCAACATCAGTCAATTGATTATTCATCTCAATGTCTGCAACATCACGAACAATTTTTTTTTTGTTATAGCACTAAATCTAGCACTAAAAAAAATCAAAATATTCATTATCAGGATGATCTTTTCAATCAAAAATGATAGGATAATAATTATAAGGGTTAAAATTAGATTTGATATTGTTATAGATAGTAATAAAACCATAAGTAGATGTGTAATTTCTACTGGTAAAATAATCAGATTTAAAATCTAAAGAAATTTCTATATCTAAGTCACAAGTTTCTAGTTCAAATTTTTTTAAAACATTAGTATCTTATTCATTGGATATGTATGGAAGAAAATTATGAGTAAATTTATTTGACAAAGAGCCCTTACTAGAAAATAAATCAAAATTAAGAGAAAATAAGTTATCAGATGATTGATCAGATTGATAAAATGAATTGAATTTCTCTAATTTTGAATCTGATAAAAAATATAAATCAAAACATTTTGATGAAGTATCTAAATTGTAATCTAATTATTGAGAGGTATTTTTAGTATACCATGTCATGTTTTTATCATAAACAAAAAATATATATAATTCCTTAGGAAATTCATATTCAAACTATAACATTAATGTAGAATTTTTTTTGTATTGTAACATATCATGATTGAGTGAGCAAAGTTTACAGAAATCTTGATTTTATCTTCGAATGTGATCAAACTTAAATGCTAAGCTAAAATCAATAATACCAATTTTTTGAATAATTTAAATATAATTCTCAGGTAAGTTTTTCTTTCAATAGAGAAAAAAAATATCACCACTTGGTCGAAAATAAATAAGAATTTCATTTAATTTTGAAAGAAAATGCAACAAATATTCTCCTATGGATTATTTTGCTTTCAAATAAAGAGTGAACCAAGATATTCGGCATTGATCCACTTGATTTTCAATTAAGATTTTGATGTAAATCTATTCTTGAGTGATTTCATCCAAAGTTTTCATCACTAAGCAAGAAATAGTCACTAAACTATAATCAAAATTCAAAGGACCAATTATGATAACTATAACTAAAAATTGGTGACTAGTTATGGTCATGTAAATCATTAAGATATGAATAAATAAATAAAAGACACTTTATTTAAACTCTCCAGTGGAGTCACCAAATTTATTGATGGTAAAAAAATGGCATGTCAATAAATCAACCTATTCACCTATCACGAAACTCAAGATGAAATCATACCATTTTAATCATAAGGGACTTATGACTAAAAATCAATTCTAAGTCATGTAAAAGGGGTCTTTTAAAGTTCTAAATATTTAATATATTCAATAATAAACCTAAATCAAGTGTACAAACATTCACTAAATCAATCAAACATAACATGAAAATCAACTATGTCAAGAAGATTACTCATAAATAATGCTTTGATCTAAGAAGCTAATCATTACTTTTAATATCACATAATTCAATATCAAATCTATTATAAACTATCATTTTACCTATTCAATAGATTAAAATTTATGATTAGATGATCTCTTGAAAGATAAAAACTTAGGTTGTTGATGTTAATTTTTATGATCAGAATTAAAGCAATCAGAAAAATGCAACACAATGAACAATGAACACAACAAGATACCCTTGGAAAATCCTCCAACTTAAAGGGAAAAACCTAGAAACAATATATCTCTTATATATTGAATGATAAGAACAACAATCTACTTTACAATGGCCAAATCCAAGGCCTACAGGTATGGCTTCACTTCTTAAAGCACAATAAATAAGATCACACTTGATAAATCTAAGTTTGCTCTTTAGAAGTCTGCTCTGCCTTGTGAATTATACTTCTCCTTATATTGAACAATGAGACATCACTCTATATATATACAAGTGAGAGGAAAGAGACGCATCTCTTCAATCTCCATGTCGACCTCCACTAAATAAATTATGTCTTAAATAAGTTGGGCTAAAAGTGGGAGCTCAACGATGCTCCTTCAACATCAACACTCCCTCTCAGCTAGGGAGGATACTTCCAGATGCATAAGACATATCACCTCATCGTGATGTCAACCACAATGGCTACAACAATATATAATATGTATAAGTGTTCATCACTTTACATGACATCCACCATGGTTCTCCTAGAGGGTGGAATCAAGGGATTTCACCTTGAACTTCTTTCATAGAGAAGAACTTGTTATCAAGGGATTTCACCTTGAACTTCTCTCATAGAGAAGAACTCATTATCAAGGGATTTCACCTCGAACTTCTCTCCTAGAGAAGAACTCGTTATCAAGGGATTTCACCTCAAACTTTTCTCACAGAAAAGAACTCGTTATCAGGGGATTCCACCTCAAACTTCTTTCACATAGAAGAACTCGTTATCAAGGGATTTCACCTCAAACTTCTCTCATAGAGAATAACTCGTTATCAAGGGATTTCACCTCAAAATTCTCTCACAGAGAAGAACTCGCTATCAAGGGATTTCACCTTAAACTTTTCTCATAGAAAAGAACTTGTTATCAAGGGATTTCACCTCGAACTTCTCTCACAGAGAAGAACTCATTATCAAGGGATTTCACCTCAAACTTCTCTCACAGAGAAGAACTCATTATCGAGGGATTTCACCTCAAACTTCTCTCACAGAGAAGAACTCGTTATCAAGGGATTACTGATACTGAGACTCTTTCTCAGTTAAGGTTGTATTCTCTACTATACCAAGCTTATCTCAAAAATACACAAACTTTAACTTGGAGAGAGGCTTGGTGAGAATGTTTGTCATCTACTCATTAGTGTTGATATACCTCAAATCTATAGCTTTCCTCAATACTAGAAGGCTCAGACTCAATAATTTGACTCATTAATAACACATAATCTAATAAATTATGAGGTCTCTTTCTTTCTCTAAGAGATCTTCAAGGAGCTGCATATTTTCTTGCCTCTTACATGTTTTCTCAAGCCCATTGAGGCCTTTTTCATACTAAAACAATATCACTAGGTCCATCAATTGGTTCCAAAGGCTCAACTAGATCATCATCTTCTTTTGAATCAAAAAACCTCCCTCTGAATCTCAGGCGTATGGTCAACTTCCATATCCTGAGGATACTCATGGTCTTCATTATCTATCTCCATATGAATGTTCTTAGATCTTTTGAATGCAACATCCTCTTCAAATGTAACATCCCTACTGATCTCAATCAACTTTTGACCTGGAATGTAAATTCTATAGGCTTTTGAAGTCTCAGTATAGTCTATAAATATTCCCTTCTTGCCAGATGGATTCAATGTTGTCCTTTTATCTTTTGTCTATCACTGCTGCCCTCTTTCACGCTACGTATGAGTCCACATGAACCCACAATATCTATCCTCAAATTTTTTCTTCAATTTTTTTTCACACCCTTCAAAAAATTGTTGATCTACTCACAGTATCTCACTCTGAGTTCTTTCAGCATTATCATGCTTCCCTCCTCCAAAAGTTGGCAGCACCTTCAATGATTGAAGCTTATCCAGCCTCAACTCCTCTAGAGTGGGAAATGCTTCTTCTTTCACAAATTTGGCCAACAAATCTTCCAAGTTATAGCAATTCTCAATCTCTAATAGACATAAAAGAGGTAGTGTTTCAAATATGGCAGGTGGAAGGGCCTTCACATTCAGGTACTCCAACATTATTCTTCTCAAAGAACATAGATTGTATAACCACCCAAGTAGATGGACTAAATTCTCTAATATTCTAAGTCAAAGATCTTCCAATACTTTCATTTCTTATATGTCCTCTAGAAGTCTCTTTGACAAGATTATACATATCTTCAATCTCTTCATGCTCTAAAAGTGGCCAAGTATATCACAGGGAATTCCTATCGTCACATACACAAATGATAGATACCTTAAATGTATGAGTGATTTTATATCCTCCAACTATGAATATTGTAAATTTTTTTTTTGGTGAGAAAGTTTGAAGCCTCCACTCTAAATTGTTGCACCCATCCATAACGAGGCACTAAAGTGAAGTGATCTGTGCGACTTGGAATGGAAGGAACCTTAGTTTAACACACTGCCTCAAGTTTAGGTAATGCAAATATTCTAACTTGTTCATGTCAACTGAAAGGCATTCCAACTCTGTACACTCAAACATGTTGAGCGATGTCTATCTGTGGAGGTGAGTGATGGCTAATGGTAGGATTTTTTTTTTAAGTTTAGTCTGTGAGACATTAAGATGCTCCAGTATTTTTAGGCACCCTAGAGTCATCAGCAAGGATTTAATCACCATCTTACTCAGGTCAAGAATTTTTAGCCAAGTCAGGGACTTCAAAACACTATGCAGGATGATATAAAGTTTGTCACTATGGTGGAGGATGAGAGTGCACAATCCATGAAATTTAAATTCTTTAGGGAGGTGACTGATGCAATTGAACATTAACAAGATCCATTGATGTTGGCATTCACCAATTTCCTTGGAAGTAAATTCAGCCAAGTTATCTCCTACTCTGAATAAATTCCTTTCTTCTTCATCATCCTCTTCTTCCAGAATGTGAATAGCCAAATGGTGGAACATGGGATGCATCTTGCACTTTCAGACTATTCCCAGAGATCTAGCTTCAACTCCCTCCTCCACACACTAATCGATCATTATATTCAACAACTATCGGCCATTTGCATTTAGTTGAGAAGGACTTTTGGCTTGAATAAGCCTCTATGTAGTCCACATATCAATTAGATATGCTATCCTCACCGCCTGATTTTTAGGGAATGCTGCGAAGTAGAGAAATGTTATTCTTAGTCTTAGAGATAAGGACTCATAATTGGAGTGAAGATAGGAGAAAAATGCACCTTTCTGCATCAGTATGATTTCTAAAAAAATGACTATCAACTTGCTCTATTGGCTCTCCCAAAGCAAATTTCCATTGCTAGGGTTATCTCTTTCTGGCCATGGCTGCGTCGTATGCCTTGAGAGCCAAAGGTTGTCCTTGGAATTTGTTTTCTATCATGTTGGCAGCCTATAATACCTTTGGCAGAAGAGCCATTGTATCACTCCCAAAATCATGTCTCTTAAATAATTTCCAACTATCTATCTTGGATAATCCCTGGATGAGGATCAAAGGCATATCTAATTTTATTTTTCTTAGATCTAAACTATCATGAGAAATCACAGCAATCTTGGATCCCTTTACATTTTTAGGTGGCACTCCAAGATTTGACAAGAAGTGATCACTTTCATTTGGCCACACTCTATCCAACACCATCAAAAATATCTTTCCCTCCAAATGCCTAAAGATTGTAGCTTTACCCTTTTCTTCTATCTAAGGTTTGACGAAGGTCATGTGTATTTGCTCGTCAATTCTACTATACAACCAAGAAATCACTGGCTTACCACTAGAGAATGTTACCCATATCAAGTCATCATTCTCAATTGATTTTTAAACCTCCTCGTTGTTCCACACACTCTTCATTAACAAGGATTTCCTTGCACCACCCATGTCGTGAATGCCTAGCATGTAGTGTCCTTCGTCCTCAAGGAGCAATCTTGGATGTCATTGATCTGATCATCAAGCCCAACAGGAAGCATGTCTATTGGCTTTGATACCATGTTAATTTTTATGATCAGAATTAAAGCAATCAAAAAAATGCAACACAATGAACAATGAACACAACAAGATACCCTAGGAAAACCCTCCAACTTGAAGGGAAAAACCCAGTAACAATATATCTCATCTATATTGAATGATAAGAACAATAATCTACTTTACAATGGCCAATTCAAGGCCTACAGGTATGGCTTCACTTATTGAAGCACAATAAATAAGATCACACTTGATAAATCTAAGTTTGCTCTTTAGAATTCTGCTCTGCCTTGTGAATTATACTTCTCCTGATATTGAACGATGAGAAATATATATATATATATATATATATATATATATATATATATATATATATATATATATATATATATATATATATAACAAGTGAGAGGAAAGAGACGCATCTCTTCAATATCTATATCAGCCTCCACTAAACAAATTATGTCTTAAATAAGTTGGGCTAGAAGTGGGACCCCGACACTGCTCCTTCAACATCAACAGTTGAAAACTGTCTCTTATGTTCATGTTCACAACACCAAGATGGAAGTAATCAATGACAACCAAAAAGGCATATGAAACTCTAAAAAAATAACAACTATTAAGAAAACTAAAATAAAGAAATCTAATCTAAATTAAGAAAATAAAATAAACAAAGAGAATTAACTAACATTAACATTTAAAAAAATTATAAATAAATAAAAACTATCAAATAAAGTAAACTAATGTTAACAAAAACTAAACTAGAAATCAAACTCAAATAAATAAAATACATTATAAAATAGAAAATTTATGAGTCTTACTAAATAAGATTCTTCTTAGTAAATAAAATTGATTTATTTGAGAAATCAACATCTTTCATACAAAATATCTTCAAGAGATAACTTTTACAATCAATTAGATCAACAATCTATCACAAAAGTGATGTTTTCATTATTATTCGGGATGAATAATAGGGTTTTGCGCATAAGAATGCAAGCTAAAATCATCAAAAGATATTAAACTTGACAATCCTCAAATAATCATCTATATATAAAGATACAAAATTAGATATTCTTGCATTGTCTAAGCAGTATACTCAACCATCAGATAAAGTACTATTGGTCTATCTACAAAAGTCATGCTATCTCAAAAAAATTATATATATATATATATAGAGAGAGAGAGAGAGAGAGATAAATGAATGAATTTAAAAGTGTATAAGTCTCCAATACCTGTGTTGTTCTTCTTCTTTAGAATAAATTTTTGATCTCCTTTTAAACCTCCAAAGTTGGTTGAAAAATAAGTTATAACTAACTTTAGTTAGTTATTTGTCAACTTTATTAATTAACTTTAAAAGTTAATTAATTTGGCAGTTACAAATTAAAATTATTTAAGACTTTTAAAAGATCTTAAGAGATCAAATATTTCAATTTAGACTAGGTATTCCTAATAGTTGGGGACCCTCTTTAAGTCAACTTAGAATATTTAGAATATCATTTAACCAATAAGTAATCTAATAAAATATCATATTAAATAAATAAATATTCCACATTAATACTATTTGCATTTTCAATTTAAACTTAAATCATATATATAAAGTTGAATTATACCATGTATATAATCCATCTATTGCCAAAAAATATACCCAAAAACTCCAAAAACTAATTTTTTTGCTCTTATTTCATGTGACCATGCTTTCGAAAATAATTATTTTTGTGAAATACCTTGATAGTAAAAATATTTCAACTGTATCACATCAAAGATGAATCAAATATCTCCATAAAATAACTTTTATTTTTATAAAAATAAAAAAATTAATATATTTTTTATCCATCTTAAATTTGACATTCAAATGGCCATCAAACTACATAATTTCTTGTTTGTGGTGATGGTCATTTGGCCGTCAAATTTAACATCATGAAAATTTTCGTAGGTGATGATTTTACAAATTTTGTATAGCAGAAAGAAATTGAACTAATTTATAAAAACAAATAAAACCTCATTACTTATCTCATGCTTACTATCATGATTTCACTTTCCAAATAACCAAAAAAAAAATCTATTCTTTATAATTTTATCATATTCTCTTATGCCCATACTATTTTCCATGCATGTAAACTCTTTCTTAAAATTAAACTAAATTGCATGCATCATATGAAAAAATGAATAACTCTATTCATATTACTGAAATCAAAATTATCAATCATGAATGACCTAGAATGCTTATTCTCCAAAATCTCTGGCAAAGTCTTTATATTAAACAAATCAGTGAAGTAAGACTCACATCTCAAGAGAACATGTCAACAATTTTCAGGATTCTAACCAACTTAGATAAAACCCAACTATACCTTTCTCAAATTCAAAATCAAATATTCCAAGTATACAAAGGAACGTAAATAAATTATATCTTTGAGATTCAATCGAGCCCTCTAGCTAGACATTTAAAAAAAATTGATAGAAACATAAATATGCTCAGAAGATTGAAGGCCCATCAAAAATGAAAACTCATATATTGAAAAAAAAAATTCTAATTTATTTAATACACTAAAAAAATTTAAAAAAATAATCCTTTGAAAGAACATAACTCAGAAATAAAAAATACTTTGAATTAAAACCCATACTCTTTGCATTTCTACGGTCAAGTTTTAATCAAACAACTTCTTCAATCTTTCACCAACCTAGAATATCTCATAAAACAGAAGTTTATTATTATTTTTATGCATGAAAGAGCTTCAAAATCTGTGAAATCAATTATTTCCTCAAATAATTGTGCACAAAAAAATTTGTTAACCAAACAACTTTTATTTCCTTTCATCATGCACATTGCAAACAGTATTCTCAAAACCCTTAAAGAAAATAATCATAACTCTCTCAAGGAATTTTCATGTAGATGAATTCACAAAATGCTTCATACTATAACATGTATCATCATAAAATCAACTAAAAATCATTTAAAACTTCTATAAATACCCATGCAGACCAAATTTTTTCTATTTGTGAAAATAAGGACTGATTCCTTTCATATTAGTGCAACATTTATTTAAATTTCCAAAGATAATTTTCAAATTTGTTTTAAGTTTCAATGAGACATTCCTAGTGATGCACTCAAAAATTTCTTGCTCAATATTTCTAATGAATCCTTCATTGCACCTCAATATTTCAATGAACCAAAGCTCCGCTTCCATGAGAAGCTCTTAGAAATAAACCAAAAACCAATAAACTAAACATTTATATCAACCACCTCTTTGCCATAACCAACTCTATGACATACTTGAATCCCATTGGCTCACATTTACCAACACACATTTAGAAACTTTGCTAATTTTTCTATTAGCACCACTATACTTAGAAATGACTAATCCTTCATACCAATTCATTTGCTAACTTCCATCATTCTAGGATGGATGGTTTCACCTTAACTTCACCACACCACCAAATCTTTGGCAACTATTGAAGCTTCGAGGTTAGTCCTTTGAATTAAATGTTTGTGTCAATCTTACCTTACCATGATGTCCATTAGTCACCAATCATCTACCAACCTGGCACCTTACATCATGTTGTTTGCATTTTAAAACAAGTCATGCACATATTGCTAAGCTTTTTGAATTAATTTCAACCCCTTTGAGATAAACAAGCTAGATCTTGAAAATACATGTGATAATAAAATCTTTAAAAATGTCTAAATCAAAAAATACTGTATGCCCTTTAACATCGTCCCTTGAAACAATCTTGTTGGCAAACTAATCTTTAATATGTAAGCCTCTATACCCAATGAGTCAAAATAAAATGCCATCCATGCCTCAAGAATTATATTTTAAACATGGAATTTGAATAATTTTTATAATATTGGTTTGATAATAGTTTAGACTTAGGATGCCAATTAGGTCTTTAGTATTAAGAAACATTAAAATTTGGAATAAAGGCCTTAGATTATGCATTTTTTTAATATAAATCACAAGATTACTAGAAAAAGTGAATATTACCTTAGGCTAGATAATATTAGAACTTGGAGTTTCTTATAATTAAATCAAATCTTCTTAGATATATATAAAAAAATTAAATTTCCTTCGCACCACAAGGTAAAAATGAGACTTAAATTGGATCTATGTCTTCATAATAGCACTTCAAATAATTGATGCATTGATTCTCAAATATAGTGTTTTCAAATGTGATAATCATCCATATAACACCATTATTTGCTCTAAATCAGAATTCATATCATATTATCTATGAAAATAAAAGAATCACTATAAGTCTATTTAAATTTTCAAAACTAAAAGTCCATTTCTTAACTAAAATACTATCTCAAAAATCGCTTTGACTAGAAAAATAAGATAACTGATCATATTCTCAACTACATGTGCATATTGTATAAATTTGATCCACAAATTCTTTTCTAAACTACTATAATGAAGATATAAATTTATAGAAAATGATAATCATTAAACTACTTAATTAAAAATAATGTGTATTCATAAATGAAACTAATTGACTTAAAAGGTCCTCGATTACAACTTGGAGTTTCTTATAATTAAATCAAATCTTCTTAGATATATATAAAAAAATTAAATTTCCTTCGCACCACAAGGTAAAAATGAGACTTAAATTGGATCTATGTCTTCATAATAGCACTTCAAATAATTGATGCATTGATTCTCAAATATAGTGTTTTCAAATGTGATAATCATCCATATAACACCATTATTTGTTCTAAATCAGAATTCATATCATATTATCTATGAAAATAAAAGAATCACTATAAGTCTATTTAAATTTTCAAAACTAAAAGTCCATTTCTTAACTAAAATACTATCTCAAAAATCGCTTTGACTAGAAAAATAAGATAACTGATCATATTCTCAACTACATGTGCATATTGTATAAATTTGATCCACAAATTCTTTTCTAAACTACTATAATGAAGATATAAATTTATAGAAAATGATAATCATTAAACTACTTAATTAAAAATAATGTGTATTCATAAATGAAACTAATTGACTTAAAAGGTCCTCGATTACAACCTTAGATTTTATGACTAGGACATCACTATGTAAAATAAGAGTATCATCTTATTATTTCAAAAAAAATTGAGAGGTGTAAAAAATAGGTATAACAAACTCCTCATCAGTGATCAAGACAATAGGACTGAGTGCAGTTAAGTATGTGATTAAGCTCCCAGTTATAGGCATCATTTTATTTTCCAATTACTTGAGATCTTTAGAAAGATCCCCCATTTCATTGGACAATTTTATCAAATATCTAATCTTCTCTATCAATATATAAATAACCATATTCAAATGTGCCAAGATGACTATTTTAAATTGATGAATTTGATCCTCTTTAAAAATATTGATCAATTCCTTTGTCTTATTATTTGAAGCCTGTCATTGGTTAACTTGGTTTGAAGCCAAAGTATCATGTTCGTTAACCATATCCTACTTAGGCGTTACTAACTTCATGGAGATAAATATATCATACATGTTTATTTCAAAATGGTTAAACATATCTCCTAGAACAAATAAAATAGACTACTCCAAGTTCTTCTTTTGTTGTTTTAGCCTTTTGATAGCAGCTTGCAACTAATCTGACTATGATTGAGCTAATTCTAAGAAATCTTCTTCAAAGATTGGATCCTCTATAAGCCTCTATCCTTGTTTCTAAGTCAAATTAGTCAATGGCTCCACCTTTTGATACACATATCTTCACCTCCTACCATGACCCTTTTATTTGTTACTCTTTACAAGCCAACAGTCTTTAGATCAAAATTGACTCCAAATGAAGATTGGGTCACATGTGGGATTGGGACCTCCATTTATGATTACTCTACTAAATGGCTTGGAGTAGCCAATATTTTTGCTTCCTCTTCCTCTAAAGTAACTATCCATGGTTTCATTTCTTGCTGCATAGTGATATTAGTAGCCTTGACTAAGGTCTATAGGTGATAATTGGGTAGATTTTCCAATCTTGGTTCATAAATGGACCACTCTGGAATAGGTGGAACATACAAAAAAGTATCCTCACTTAATAAATTAACTTCACTCAAAGGATTAGTGATAGTCACTTTAGTTCTCTTTGCCTTTGGAATAATGGCAATCTATGTTTTTATTTTAAGAGGCTTAATAACCATTAATTCTAATGACTTTCCTTTATCCTGCTTATCCTATTTTTTAGCCTTTACATCTTCCATATTTGAGTCTATATAATAAGCCATGGATATCATTTTTTATGTATCCTCAATAGACTCATTAGGGTTAAGTGATATCATATGTACCTCATGCTCTGTTGTCTTAGAAGATTCAAGAATTGAACTTAAAACAATCTCATCTAGACTTTTATCATCTTGAGTCTCTATTAAGGGAAGTATATGAGGATCAACATCAATCATGTGGTACTGCCTGGGGCCTAATTGCCACCTATCATCTAATTTTTGATCTCTTTGTAGTCTAGACTTACATCTAATATGGTGTTATTTCAATATTATGGTAACTTCATAATATGAGGATGCCTTGGTGTATATGCAGTCAAATGGTTTGAGATCATGCTCATAAGACACATTCAAAATACCTTTGAGTTTCAAATGTTCATTTTCCTTCCTATGAAGGTCCCATTGTCTAAAATCATCCATTTGTAGGTTGAAGGACAACCTATGCTTTGATTCAGCCTTAATTTGATCCCACTATGTCAACATGGTCTTACCAATTTTCATAGGAAAATCATGTAGGAAACCATTCTTCTTAGTTTTACACATTCCATCTATACCATGGAATTAATGTTAGGCTACCTCTTTCTCTACTATTTTATCAGGAACATGGACTGGGAACTTGAGAGGAGCCTATTGAGTTCCTTCAATCCTTATGATAGTATAATCTAGGTACAACCATATATCACCCATTGCCTCAATAGAATTCTTGATTAGAGGGCTTACTCTCTCCATGTAAATGCCATTTATGGCCTCACTCAGTGTAGAGTAGACACAGTCATAAATAAATTGAATGCGATCTCTATACTTGAATATGTGTAACTTGGAATAATATTGAGAAATATTTTTGGTTCTATTTGGATACCATTCTCTCTAGTTTGGGATTTTTGTGGTTACACATAGGGCATACAATAAATAATACATCATGTAAAACTCTTTCTTCTTCTTATGCTTGATTGCATATATTTGATTACTCTTTCTTCTTCTAACCACATAGCTAGGGTGTCCATAAAATTGTGCTCTTTAGCCAAGGAATTGATACAGGCTAGGGCAATTTGTGGCTTGGGTAGATTTTAATAATACTCAAATGCAATATCTAAAATTTAATCCACTTTCCTATGATTATGTTCATTAACAATCATACCCTTTTCTATCTTAGTTTCCTTGAAAATTAGACCTAGAACATCAATACAATGAAGTACCTCTGGTTTTGTACCTGCATAATGTAGACCTATAATCTAGATGGCTATAATGTCATCATATAATCTCTTCATAGAGAGGATATTTTATTCTTCCTTAGTGATATATGGTTGGTTCTCAAATGTCTAGAATAATTTAGACCAATTATTAGCCATCGTGTTCAAAGCAATAACAATAAAATCCCTATCCTTGAACACATGACCTTCTACATCTGCTGACAAACATAGCTCAACCTCTTGTTTTGAAATATGTTTGTGAGTATAAATTTATATAATTACAATTAAATAATCCTTTGCAGACAAAAATCTTATTCCCTTAGCTCAATTACAGTGAATTTAGAGATAATTAGGGTAATCCATACACTAGCATTTTTTAGAGGTTTATGTAGAACTTTAATGGTAGCAAACTAGTTTGAATGTTAGTTGTAGTACCTTATATTGTATTTATATTACACATTTATACCCTTCATGTGTTGGGCTCCACAATAGCTCTAAATATGATGTGTTTTACCTATGTGGCATTGCCATGTCACATTGTTCATTAATTTTCAAAATGTGACCATTTGTCACTTTTGGAAATGTGTCACTTTCACATGCAATCTTGAAGCTTGATCACATTTGCACCATTGATCTTATTTAGATCCCTTTATCCTTGAATTCATTATAGACCATTGATCTTCCATCTGAGCTCTTGAGAGTGTGCCACTTGGCAGCTCCAAGGGCCTTTTGTATACCTTGAAAACACTTTCCATCACTTAACATGCTTTTCCATGTTGTGTCCTCTCATTAGGTATGGTTTATTTGAATTGTTAATCCACTCTACACCATTGATCTTGATCTATAAACTTGAATGCTATTCATTGATCTCCATCTAATTCATCATGATTATGACATGTGTCACCATTACATTTGGTACTAAACCTTTGAAAATTCTACCTTAATTTACATCATCAATTTGTGGGGAGTATGAACGAATGTGGATCATTGATTCCTTTGTTTATACCCAAGATCTAATATAGGCCATTGATTTATTTGATTGTTCACCAATATTGTGACACTTTTCACTCTTGTGTTCCCTCTTAGCATCCTTGACTTATTTTACCTTTACTCATCATTGGATCTACATTGATTTATTAAAAATGTACCATTGATCATTAGGCTTGGCTTATTAACTCTAGTTTACATCTGTATGTCATTTATTTCTTTTGGATTCACTGAGATCATGATAGTTTTCATTCTTGCATTGCTCCTCAAGATCTTTGGCATTTTGACTTATGAAATTGTACATGGATTTTTGATCTTTGATATGATCTCTCAAGATATTTCCACTTGGCATTCTCATGTTAATTCATTCATGTGGGTAATGACAATAAACTAAGTAAGGGCTACGCTAATATAAAGATACTTAGGATAAAATTTTAGAATAAGGTTTTAGTCATGTTAATAAACACAATTAAAACTTTAAGATAAATTTTAAACTAAGTTTAAAATATAATAAAGAGATTCTATGTTAATTTGAATCTTGCGTAAATTTGAATTCAATTCAAAATAACTTAGGCTAAAATAATTAAACTAAGGATTTTTGGATATTCAAACATGGATTCAATTAATCAATTAAACGACTAATGTTTAATCAAAATAAAAGATCAAATTAGTGTTAATGTATAAAACCCTAAACATTGTTCACTCAAATGGGACCCCATTAAACTTGTAACCTATTAACATGTGAAACAACTGTTAACAACACTAAATGAAGCAAAACAAGGACCATGTGAAAACATGTCGATTAAGCTAGTGGTGTTGATGATATGCATGTTAATGTAAACATGATGAGAACCATGATGTTCAAATAATTCACTCTATTTAGGCATAAATTTGTAGAATTTGAACAAGGGTCCTTATTTTTCAAAAATGGGGATATGTTGACCTCAAAATTTGTCAAATTTTGGGGGAAACATCACAAAATGTTAGGGCTCAAATACTCTTAGTTTAAATAATAACCAAACCAACCATTCCACATGATCAAGTACCATTATTAATATCAATTCATGATTAAAATAAGTCTTATAAATTAAAAATCAGGATCAAACATCAAAACTTAGTCATGTTATGTGTGTGCATTGATTCATTCATTGATTACCATGGGATTTAGAGAACAACTTCCATATTTTATTACTTCAATCATTAACATTGACTTATAACATATTTAGATATTCATTAAGAATCATGCTCTTAGAATATGGAAGGTTTGGGCATTGCTCTATTGTCAGCCAAGCATCCATAGCCCCGATAGAGATACCTTTGGCTCTACTCAAGGCCTTGCTCTACTACTAACTAGGCATTCATAGCCTCGGTAGAGGTTACTAGAATGAATTTTTCTTAGAAAGATTTTAAATTTTCAATAAGGTTCTTAATTTTTTTATTTTTCAAGTATATTTAGCTCTCAATAAAGGTTGGGAACCAGAATAATCTAGGTTTTAGGTTTTGTCAAATGTTTGATCTTTAGACAATCATCCTTGGTTATAAACTTCATCCCAAGAAATATTATTATTTAAGTGATAACATAACTTTGCTCAAATAATTCAAACTTTCACTCAACATGTGAAATCCTTATTAGAACCAAACTTAGATCATAACAAGGTTTAATATTTTTAGGAATAATTATCCTAGATATCAATCCTCACCAATTTCTCAAAACTATAACATCAAGCTCAAATATCTAGAATCCATAATCAAACAATGTCTAAGGTTCATACCTGTATCCTTGATTTGATGGGTTATTTTGATCACCTAGAATGAATTAGAGATTGAAAATTGTCTTTAAAATATTTACTAAAAGCAAGGAATAAAACAAAAGAAAACAAATAACAACAATCAAAAAAATATGTACAAATACTATTTAGAAACAAGAAACAAGAAAGAAACTAATCTAAGCCTACCTATATTGTCCCTAACTAATCTTTAAAATCACTCCATGAAGTCTTGGGGTGGTACAATAAATAAGTAGTACTTGAGATATTTCCTTTTAGTTGGCAAGGTGAACTCTTCTCCCTACAAGACTTTGAGTTCGAAGGTGTTGTCTCCCAATGTTGTATCAATTTGATAAGGACCAATCCACAAGAAGTGAATTTCTCATGTTTTCCTTTTGGTTCAAAGGCTTTTACTCATAGGAGAATTAGGTCTCCCTACTTGAACACCTTAATCTTTGAATGTTTGTCAAACCATCTCTTGACTATGGCTTGATGTCTATTGAAGTTGACAAATGTTTCTTCCCTTGCATCTTCCATATAAATAATGTCAAGAAACCTTAGATTAGCATAGTCTTGGTCTTCTTCCATATACTCTTGTATGAACTTGTACGTTGGTAGTTTGAGAGTGATAGGGAATATTGGTTCTTGACCATATACTAGCAGAAATGGTGAAGCTTTCAAAGCTTGTTTCACCCTAGTTATATCTACCCAAAGATCATATTTAAGTAATTTATGCCATATTCGTGGTTGTTGCATTACATACTTTTTGATAGCTTTCATCAATTTTTTGTTGGTTTACTCTAAGATTCCATTACCTTGAGGTTAATGATCTGATGAGAACTTAAGAATTGTTTTGTTATCATAGGCCCACTCATTCATCTCTATGGATGCAAAATTTAATCCATTATCATATACCAATGTGACTGGTGTCCCAAGTCTTATACAAATGTTCTCTTCCAAGAACTTGATTACATCTTCAATTATACATTACTTGGTTGTCATTGCCTTTATCCATCTTATGTAGTAATTAGTAGTAATAAGAACATATTTATGTCAATCTAAATAATTGGGTTTAATAATGCCTAAAAAGTCCAATCGCCATTGAGCAAAAGGTTTGTTAATCATAATTGGTCTCAATGGCATAGTTGTAATTTGGTTCTTTTCTGTTGAAGATCTGACATTGATGACAGCCTATAACATGTTTGTGTGCATCTTTGAATATTGTAGGCCAATAATATCTTTCCCTCAAGATTTTTTGAGTTTGTTTCCCTCCAGAAGGGTGTCTACTTCCAAACTTCTCATGAAAATTATTCAAGATCTCAGTGGATTGTTATTTTGAAACACATCTTAAGAATATTACTTCATAATTCTTCCTGGAGATTACCCCATCCTTGATCAATAAATGTGTTTCCTTGATCCTCAAAGATATTCTTCTCTTTGTTCATTCCTATAGGACAATACACATTGATAAGTAGATGAATAATTGCATCATACCAATCATTTGGTTAGAATTGTTGTTAATCAACATGCATGACATTCACTTTAGGATAGTATTAGAAATCATTTAGATCAATCCTTGACATATTACCAATTTAGTAGTTTTCATTTCAAGATCATATTCTTGGAGTATAGATGTCCACTTACCTCTTATCTCTCTCAATTCACATTGATTAAGCATAAGCTTAGTGGTAGGGTTTGGCATTACTACATGCACTTT
The DNA here is from genome assembly GCA_037957365.1 of Torreya grandis. Lineage (NCBI taxonomy): Eukaryota > Viridiplantae > Streptophyta > Pinopsida > Cupressales > Taxaceae > Torreya > Torreya grandis. Next base: position 304,388 of record JARHVA010006279.1, read on the forward strand.
ATTCCTAATAATATAGTGTCTAAACTTTTTAATTGCCTTAACTAAATAAAATACTTGTTTGTCAATTAAATAATAGCTTAACTCAACATTTTTAAATTTAGTTCTTATGAATGCAATTGGGTGATCACATTTTTCTATTTTCTAAGTTAGAATATTAGTTATAGTATATTCTAAAGAAAAAGAATAGAGATAAGAGTCTTTTGTGAAATTAGGACTTATCAAAACTATTGCTTATCCTATTGCTTCTTTAATGTCCTTGAAGACTTTCCTTTCCTCTTCATTTCATATGACCTTGGCATCCTTATTCAACATGTCATTAAGTGGTTTCACAATTTCTACAAAACTAGAAATGAACTTTCTTATAAAATTGATTTTCTCAAAGAAAGACTTTAATCTTTTTCTACTATTAGGGGGTTCTATTTTGGATATGGTATAAAATATATCATGATCTATATAAATCCCATCCTTGGTTATAAAATTTCCTAGTAACTTTGCTTCTATAACATAGAAAATTATTTTCTTAGGATTGAGAGAAATTCCATACCTCTTACAATGTTCAAATCCCTGTTGTAAATGCATAATATGGTCTTCCCTATTTTTAGAAAACACAATTAGATCATCCTTATATATGATAATTCATTTACCTATGAGACCTTGAAAAACATGGTCCATAGCTATTTGAAATGTGGCTCATGCATTGATGAATCTAAATAACATTATTCTATAGGCAAAAGTGACCCACTTAGTTTTAAATGTAGTATTCATCATATCTTCCTTGTTGACAAGTAATTAATTATATCTTTAAAAAACATCTAAGAAAGAAATCATAGTAGAACAACTAAAAATTTGAATTACTTGGTCAAGGGAAGGTAAAGGATAATTGTCCTTTTTAGAATCTCTATTCAAATTTATAAAGTCTATGCATAATCTAATGTGCCCATTTTTCTTTCTAACTGGTACTAAGTTAGCTACCTAGATAGAATGTCTAATGGGAAAAACTATTTTTGCATCTAATAGATTCTTGACCTATTTATAGATTAATGGCTCTAAAATAAGATTAACAGGGCTCTGATTTTGTCTAAAAGGTTTAAGATCTCCTTTTAATGGAATGGTATGGGTAATGACTCTGGGATCAAAGATCTTTAAGTCTTCATAGGACCATGTAATGACATCTTTGTATTTAGCTAACAACTCTTTAATTTTTCTAGACTCTTCATTTGCACAGGTTGTACCAATGTTTACTAGTTGAAGTTGATCTTTTGTTCCTATGTCAATAATTTTATAATCTTTCTCATTTACTTTGGGAATTTTAATAGTTTTAGCTAGTTTATCTCTGTCAAATAGTCTTTTTAAGGTAATCATGCCTTTGGGAATTTTTTTGTCATTTAATTGCACTATCTTGTCACAAAATTTGTCTTCATCAAGAGATTTTTTATGGACCTCATCAATAATGTGAGATTTAAATACCCATGATTTTTTCATGAAATATGTGATCTATTGATCATCACTAAATACTTTCAAATGATTGATATTGTTAAGAACTAAGGGACATGGGACCAACTCAATGCTAAGGTTTCCTAGTTTAGAATCTTGAGTGGGCATGAGGTTGGCTACAGTTGAGGCTAACTCATCAATAAACTTGTTCTCTTCTATAGGAATGGATATAATATTAAAGAAATCAAAGTATTCAATCAAGTCCAACACTCTAAACTTGTACTTCTTAAGGTAAGACAATTTATATTGGTACTTACTCCTAACCTAGTTAACTACTAATTCAGAATAACCATGTACCAGTAGTTATTTGATCTTATGTTTGATAGAAAATTGTAACCCTAAGTTTAAATCTTCATACTCTACGAAATTATTAGTTCAAGGAAATTGAAGTTTATATGAAGCATCAAATTTCTTCCCAATGGGGTGTATTAGAATAATTCCTAATATAGATCCAAATTTACATCTGGCACCATCAAAATATAATTTTCATAGCCCAAATATAGCCTAAGAGTCTTTAGAGTTATATACATGGGAATTATCAAGAGTGTAGATACCTAAACAGAATTAACCATGTTGACCCTTTCATTGACTACATTATGTTCAGTGATCATGTGTTTCATTTTTCATTCTCTTTTAATTCTAATTTTATTGGGGACTCCTCTCCATTGCAGCCACAAGTGAGAATAATCAGTTGACATGTAACCATTTGAAATTTTGGTCCAAACTCTGTTGAGTAGTATCACATAAGCATCTAGAATGTCCACCACTTGAATGTCAATGAATTATTACAATCTTGGCTCCAAAGCAAGTTGCATATGAACATTCAACAATTCACCAGTTACTTTAACTCTTGATTTGTCTAATTGAGTAACTACTCTATCAAACTTAATTGGAGTTAAACCAAACTTTTCACAAATACCTGTTGGCATGATATTTGCAAAGGCCACTGAATCTAACAAACAATTATCTAAGTTCTTAACAAAAAAATCTATTATTATTAAAAAGGGTGGGACTTATATTTTATTCTTTTATATCACCACATTGGCATTTGTAACCTTTTGTGATTTTCTAGGATTTTTACTTAAAGATTCCAACAACAAGTCTCTTTGTTTAGTTATTTGAGTCAATTCATGCAAAGTGATGTTAGCCTTAATCTTCTTAATGTCCTCAAATATATTATATCTACTCCTAGTAAAATAACTAGATGAATCAGTGGTTATTTTGGCAGAGGTTGATTCTTTCTTCTTCTCTTTGTTTAAAGTCTTTTATTTATCATTCTTGGAAATTTGAGATTGAGATTATGAATATTTAAATGTACCCATCTGTATTAACTTGTCTTACTTTTGAGTCAAGTCGGCAACAAAGGAATATAAAGAGGGCATTTTCCATGTAGTGCCTAGAGCACTTTTAGTGGCATGGAAAGTAGAGAAAAAGATTGAGTAATCAGAAAATAGATTAAAGAGTATAGAAAGAATAAGTTGGTCATTTTTATTCTATATTCCACATTCTTTCAAGTGAATCTCAAAGACTTGAACTTGTTGAATAAATCTTAAAGGGTGTCAAAGTTTCTAGGACTTAGGTTGATAAGTTCATTTTCTAGTTTGTGACCTCTCATCACATCTTTCTTCCCAAAAAGATTTTTCAAAATGGTCCACACTTCATTGGATGATTTGGAAGGTTTTATTTGAGGATCAGGAGGTGTGTCACAGTTATTTGGAGGATTTAAACTAGTCAATAGTGTTTTTGTTCTTTATTTCTCAGTGTATAGGTCTTGTTAGTACCTTAAAATGCACCATGAATATATGGCCATGCGCATTCATGACACATCAAGTGCCCACATGGTAGTAAAAGGAATCCAACATAGCATACAGTCATCCATGTATGTGGAGGGAAGCATTAAAACATAGCAAGGTTTTTAGAAACATGCAACTATGTATTTTTGAAAATGAGTTATGCCACATCACCTCCCAAGCCATGTAGAAAGAGTGAAAATGATTAAACATGGTCAAATATCTTATTTTCCATAAAAATTGAATGAGTGGCATAGTGTCAAAATGTTGACTATTGTTGTCAATAGTGCAAGTGTCATGTCACAAATCTACAAAGGTTAGATCAAATGGCAGAGGATAGATCTTCCTTTGCACTTTGTACCAACATTTGGTGTATTGTGAAATATGCTTCCACACCTCCACATCCTAACTCTAGCACACTTTATAAATGGTGCAAAGGAAGATGGTAAGGTTTGCTAGAAAGTCTAGCATGGAATGTCAGGTAAAGTCTATGAAGGGTAGAAAGGTAAGTCAATGAAAGGGTGGAGTTTCTCATGCAATTTACACCTAGTAACACAATGTTCAAAGTGCCATCATTATTATACAGCCTATAGAGAGATAATGCAAGGGAATATATGGTATAAAATCTCACATTGATAGAAATTTGACTAGAATTTAAATGGGTGTAAACGATGGGCCAAATTTTGTCAAAAAATCACATAATGAAGTGCAAATGAAAAAGGGGTAGTAAATTTTGTAGAGGTTGAAATGACATGGTGTAAATAGACTCATTTAATTCATAAGGTATAACATTCAAATATTAATGAAAAATCCATGGAGGAAAAATATAAAATAGTGGGAGGTAGGATCTCCCACTCACTTTGCACCAACCTTTGGTGCAAAGTGCAATGTGCACTTCCATTCTCAGATTCTGCCAAAACAAAAGAGTGAAAAGTGAGTGGAAAAGATAAAAGGAAGCCCATGGTTTTGAAAGGAAAGCTCATAAGGTATTTGTAGCTTGAAAGACGTGTCAATGGAAAGTTTGGTGGCAATGTTTTAAACAAAAGTCATTTCATATTCTCAAAAGGGCAGCTGTAAATTCATGGCACTCTCCAAGTCACATTGGAGAAATCTCTCACAATTAATTTATAGACAAACAAAAACCTTAGGGCCTAATTTTCTCATCCATCCATTGAAACCCCTTGTAGTAGGGGTAGAAGAGAACCAATTTTAGACATCAAGTTAAGAGGTAACATTCCATTAGGGGAAGTTGAACATTACAACAAAATTATGGGTAAATATAATCTTGAATCTAGAAAATATTGGTCTCCATGATCCCCCTTTAAAATATCAGCATTATCATGGCCTATTATTTTCTCAAGATCTCTAATTTAAAAGTCAATGGATTCAACACTAGACAGGCCAAGTAATGTTTAGACACAAGATGGTGGAACAAGTTCAAATGCTAAAATTTATGAAAATTGTGAATTTCCATAGGTTTTTTTATCCTTATATAACTCCATTTCAAGGTACATCAGAAGCTAAAGAAGGTGAGGAAACTATAGAAGTAATAAGAGTTCGCTATAGAAGAACTACAATCTAGTTGGGTTGTTGGGTATAAATTACACCCAAGTTTCTAATAACAAAGCACCAAGGAAGTAGATACTAGAACTCCTTGTACAAATCCATCTGCCAAGTGAGGCAATTACTATGTTGAGGCATCAATTTTAAAATGGTATGACTCCTAGTGAGAAATCATGTATAGGGTGCTTGGCTAGATGAGGTTGCTACAATAATGGTGAATATTTAAAAATACTTAATTTTCAAATTTTAGGGAAAGGTGCAAATGAGACCCCAAACTCCCCAAGAAAGTTCAAGGACAAAGTCACTATTAAAAAATGCACTTTGGAAAAAGGCTTGAAAAAGAATAAAGTGAAGTTTGATGGATCTCAGAGGTTGATTTGCACTTTGCACCAAATTTTAGTGTAAAGTGCAAAGTGCACTCCAATATCTAGATTATGCCAGCTACAAAGGGAGATTTTAGTGGGAAAAGCATTGTGCAAATTGCATTTGGTGAAAATTGCACGTAGTGCAAATTTGAATTTGGTGGAATTTACAATTGGTGAAAATTACACCAAATGCAAATTTGGACCGAGTATAATTTTCATGGTGATTTTCCCACTAAAATATCCCTTTGCAGCTAGTGAAATCTAGAGATGGGAGTGCACTTTGCACCAAAAGTTGGTGCAAAGTGCAAATCAACCTCCTAGCTCTGCCAAACTTCACTTTATTCCTTTTCAAGCCTTTTTTTAAGGTTTATTTTAAGAATTTGTATTTTTTAATAGTGTTTTTTCCATTAAAATTTATTGGGGAGCTTGGGGTCTCATTTGTACCTTTCCTTGAAATTTGCAAATTATGGATTTTTCAATATTTACCATTATTGTTGCAACCTCATCTAGCCAAGCACCCTATACATGATTTCTCACCAGAAGTCATACCTTTTTCAAATTTATGCCTCAACACATATTTCACTTGGTCTAAATTTGAATTTAGTGCAAATTATAGTTGGTACAAATTTGCATATAAGGACCAGGATTCCCCCTAAAAGGTAAATGTAAAAATAATGCATTTATGCATTAAAAAGGGGAAATATGGAGGAAATTGTAGAAAAGAAAATTTGTTAAAAAGAAAATATGAAAAATAAGAGTGCAAAAGGGAAAATTTTCAAGAAATAAAAAAGTGCAAATTATAAAAGGTGAAAATGCAAGTCTGGAGCCAAAAAGTGAAAATGGTGAAATAAACCTAAGTTATTGTATTTTCCTTTGATTTATTTTCCCAAGATCCTCCATGGGAGAGAAATTATAGGTTTTCAAGATCCAGGTGGGCCATTCCAAGGAGGATTACTCAAATAGTCATGGATCCAAAATATCCCCAAGCAATCATTGCAAGTGTAGGACGTTCCAGTTGTGCAAGAATGCGGTCTAAAGCATCCCCAAAGTACTTGCATGAGAAGACCAATTTTTTTTGGCCTCCACCATGAATATTCTCCTTCCAAATCATGTGAAATTAATTTTCATCCAAAGAGAGCAATGGGTTGTTGAAAATCTCCATCATTTCTTGAAGAGGTAGTTAGAGGGATCTTTTTCCATGCAATACATGAAGATTTCAGGCATGTCAAAGGATTTTTTCTACTTGGGAGCATTTTGGCAAAACTTGAGGGTGTGTTTTTCACCTTTGAATGTTGAAACTCCTATTCCTATATTTGGAGGTTTGAATAATGTATAAATAGAAGGCTTATCTTCTATTCAAGGGTTGGTTGTTGGTTGTTGTTAGCTTCTTGTTTTCTCCAAGTATAGGCTATTCCAAACTTTAGGATCTCTATTGTGTGTGTATTTTACCTTTCTTGATAATTGGGTTGTAACTTATACAACCATTTTCAAGATCTGAGAGCACCTCTATGTGTCTCCCCTATCTAACATGGAGAAAATCCACCATGTTTGTCCCCATGATAGCATTTTGAAACATTGATGTATGTAATATTTTATTTCAAGTTAGTGAAAAATATTCATGGTTATTACTCTCTTCTATTGATGAAACACAATGATATGTTTTTCTAGTTTAACTGATTGGATATCTTTCTCTATGCTCACTACTAGTTATCATTTTGGGCTTAGATCTAGGTTATAAATCCCTTTCTGTAAGTAATTTGGAAACATGTTGTTTAATACCTTCTAAGGGAACCCTAGGTTTGTGGATTCAATAGGAAAAGGTATTTTAAATCTTAGTTGTAGTGTATGATCAAGGGTTAGAGGATTCATTTGGGTATTTTCATTGTATTAACACCAATGGATGCAAATCACTCCTGGTAGTTTCCACTTGCTTGTAAGTCATTATTTTCCTACATATTTGTAATGAGTGATGTCATGTATGTTGAAATAAACCCATGTGTTTGAAAACCACTAGCATAGAATCCTCTTTTCTATAACTATCTAGCTATCCTACCCTGCATTTAACACCCCCTTCACTTACCATAAGTGTTATTTTCCTTAAGGACACTTAAGATCTTGCATATCTAAAATGTGTTTAAAACTTGTGCTCTAAATCCTAGCACTTTAATTTTTCATTTAACCCATGTTGTTAAATGTTTTATAAAAAGGAAGATGTTAGTCATCTTTTCATATGTCTCTAGTAGCTTGTGTATGACATAAAGCATTTGTGCATTTCATGTGACAAACCTTCATGGGTGAGGTGTGCAAACATGGTTATGATTTGGTCATATTTACCCCTTGTGTCAAGAATCCACATGGATATTGAAGTGTAAAATCCCTCCATGCCATCAAGCTACCCCATAGATCCTCTCACCTTAGTTCAGGTATAGCCAAAAGTAGTAGGGAGCTAACCATACCCTTTTTATGTGCCTCTCAGTCATTTTATCCATTTGGTCCATTCTTTATTCCAAACCATCCCCTAGCTACAATGGCATTCTAGTGCATTTTTCATTTTTATTTACCATATTATTCAAGTGTGCAAGTCTGAGTGAAAGAGGTGTACAATTGGGAACCAACACTTTTTTGACACCGTTGTTGGGGACTAAATTGAAGTCTAGGTCACTTATGTTGCCAAGGACTCTTGCAAAGAGTTTCTATCATTTTTAGAGTTCTCTGCTTATTTATAATATTTTGATTATCTTTGGTGCATCAACATCACCAAAACTCTTCTAACACTATTACCGAGGAAAAGAAAAGAGAATTGGAACTTATGTTGTCAGGGAATCATATAGAGAGTTGAATTCATGTTATAAATATGTATGCCTATTTGCATTGATCCAACTATCTTGGTCATCAACATTGTAATACTCCACTTCAGGATGTGCCAAGATTTGAGGTTTAAAAATTTGAATTATGTTATGTCTACTACAAAGATATATCAATATTTCATGTTGCAAGGTATTTTTTCCCTTTTGAACATAGTTTTAGAAATTTTAGTTTCTTTGCATATTATCTCATCATTAAACTCAACAAAATATGTTTTTAACATGTATCACAACTAGTTTATGAACTGTTATAGTCTAGAATTTTGGTTCTAGTGGAAAATCCAATTTTATCACTTGGTTTCAAGGAAGATCAATGCTTATTTTGAATATCTACATTCTAACTTTGAGTGTTTTTTCATATTTGTAAAGCTGGAAGGATTGAGATCATCCTTCAAATGTGACTCATCGAAAAGGCTAGTCTTGCCCCTAAGTTTACATCAAAGAAGAGGGAGACAAGTTTGGAGGCCTATTGAAGAGCAAGGTTCAACTGCTAAAGACTATTTAAATTTCCAAGATTATAATAGTCTTGAGACTTTTGTCGATCTCCCCATTATTGAGGACTATCATAGCTCTTCTACTAATTTTGAAAAATAGTCATGTTTATTTTCTAGCTCCAACTCAACTAGTTAAATCCCCTCCCAAGTCTGATCCACCAAGTCCTCCTCTTTAACCTCTTCATATCCATTTTATATGTATTATTAAACCTACTATTTAAATAATCATGAGGCATAGGTAACAAGATGAAAATGCACATCCTACATTTTGTGTTCCTAGATTCTAACCTATAAATTTTGATGAGATGGAAGGCTATCCTAATAAGCTCCAAAATGAAGTTAGGAAATGTCTCCCAAAATTCCAAGGGAATAATACAGTGAGTGTTTATCAACACCTAATGTATTTTCAAAACATCATTGAAGATTATGAGGTTGAGTATGAAGATGTGTGCATCAAGTTTTTTGTGCACACACTTGAGGAAGATGCTCACGAATGGTTTAATTCCCTTCCCGTTAGATGCATTGATTCATGGGAAGAGATGAAAAATGTTTTTCAAATTTAGTATGGTGTTAGGATTGATCCAAGGTTCCTCTTGGAAAATTTTGAAAATATCAAAAAGAATCCTAATGACTTTATGTATGACTTCAACACATGGTTCAATAAGACCATGATGTGGTTGTCTGAAAACATCGGGCCCGATAATAAAACATGCTTAATAAAGTATTGTGATTCCTTTGATAAAAAGTCTATGTATTTCTTGAGGGAAAAGGATCCCACTAATTTGAGGTTGGAATTAAATATGGCCATCCAAATTAAAAACAATATCAAGTCTTTGGGAAATCCATTGAATAAGTCACTTGATGTGAAGCTAGCCAATCTAAAAGAAATGCAACCCAGAAAGACAACCAACTTGGAAGAAACTATAAAAAAAATTGGCCTTTACTATCAAATAAATGTCATATGAGTTGGATAGAGATGAAAAGGGGGTGTCTTAAGTGTCTACCAATTATAAAAGGGCTCCAAATCTGAATCAAGCACAAAGGGGTCCTGTTTTCCACAATCGAGATAATGATACAGGGTAGAAGCCTGCACCTAAAGATAGAATAGATAGAAATCAGAATAGAAGGACTGGAAATGAATTTCCTAATAATTTAAATTCTAAGGTAAATGTTATAAATTCTCATTTAGACATTGATTGGTGTGATAAATACTTCCTCCCACACCCTCCATGTGATACTATTAAAGAAGTCGATGAAGAGTCGGATGAACTTGAGTATGCATCATCTGACTATGAAATTTCTATGTTTGATTTTCCAAGACCTTAGAGTGAATTGATTACCTCCATATATTTATGGATTGATACTACAGATAAACACCTTTGGAGTGATATTGAATTGGAGAGTGTCCCAACTTTTGACTTTGCTTGTGATGTTAATGTGGCATAAACATATGAATTGCCCATCCATGATTTTGATCTCTTATACTCCATGATGATCAAGAAATATCTTGGGGGTAATCCATTAGTTGAGGATAGGAATTTTTTAATCAATGCATCAACTACCCAAAAGAGTGACTACAACTTGAGAAGTAGGCAAGTAGGTACTGCTCCTCAAGATAATGCCCCTATAAATCCAAAGGTAGGGAATACAAGTAAGGAAGCAAAGAAAGCTACAATAGTCCAAGAATATTCCAAGATGGCACCTATAACCCAAGTTTATAAGCCAATAGTTACTCCTTCTAGGAGTAACATAACACCTATATTTTCTAGCATCCTTATGGGTGTAAATGAGCTCAAGCAAAATCCAGCTTTAAAGGTTATTGTCAAAGTCCTAGAACCACTCAAGCCTTCTCCACTTTATATTTTAAGTGAATATATTCCAGCTAAAAGTGCCATTACCCTTCTACCAAATATGCCTCTTCCTCCATATAGTGTGTGTGATAGGGCTCAATTGTTGAGTTAAATAAATATCACTATACCACTTGTTGAGTTATTACAAATACCTAAACATAGGAAAAGGGCCTTTGAATATTTTGAATTTGGTGAGAAGTCAGATGAAAAATAAGTTGAGTTACCCCCAAAAACCCTAGAATAAGATGAATAATCAAAAGAAGTTTTTGAATCTACTCTAGAGGTCTATTTGAGGATAGCATTTTATAAAGTCAGCTGACTTTAGATCTATTTTATACAACTCTGCTAATCAATGGTCTAATTGTTCACAATTGCATGTTTGAATTTGGTGCTTCTTGTATGTGATGCCCCTAGGTTTCGTCAATGAGATTGGAGTGAAGATCACATCATATTTTGGTAATTTTTATGTCATGGACTCATGAAAGGTTCCAATTTTTGGGCAAGTTAAGGGACTAGTGGTGCAGCCAATAGTTCATTCTAAAAAAAATTGAATATGTACCTGGTGGTTATAGACAACCCACCTAAGTGGGGGATGTTGCTATCATGTAAATGGGATGCAAGCATGGGTGGATGTGTGTAGATGGACCTTTCCTATGCCACCATTCCTTTGGAGGGTAAGATGGGCAGACTTTATAAAGAGACAAAGATGTTACATGTGATTGAAGATCCAAATCATGCTCTAAATGAAGTGTTATACAATGATGTTGACATGGGTAGCTTTGTTGGGAATGTTAATACTAGCGAACAACCTACTATTTTTGGTGTATATCCTTACAAATAAAATTTAGTTTGGATGATGTGCTTGAATGGAGCTTTCTCAACTCTTAGAAATAGAGCTGGAGTGTTCTTCTATGCCCCCAATGGTAAATGTTTTATGTTTTCTTTCTAGCTTTTTTTTGAGTGCATGAAAAATACCAGTGAGTATGAGGCACTCTTGCTTGGTTTAAGTATTTCCCATGAATATAGAATCAAGTGTTTGATTATTAAGTGTGATTCTGAGTTGGTGGTAAAGCAAGTTTTTAGTGCTTTTACCATGAAAAATAAAAGGTTGAAACAATATCAAAATGTTGTTTGGGACTTGCTGGAGTTTTTTCATTCATTCAATATTTGTTATCATGATAGAAGTTTCAACAAAGAAATTGATAGACTTGTAGGGCTAGGTTCTCAATTTGAAATTTCCAATATGATCCCTCATTGTCAATATCAAGTGGAGGTTCTTCTCATGCCTTAAATCCTAGACAACATTCATCATTGGTAGGTCTTTGATGATGATGAACAAATTAAGAGGTTTCTAAATTATGACGCTGAGCTCCATGATCAACTCATAGACTTGGAATCTATGGTTTAGGTTTGTGATAGGAAAGATACCTTATTTGGGAAGGACATCATTTAGTTGAAGAAAAACACTATCCCAAGAGGACTAGTTAGTTTAGAAGCATATTTTGATGGAGTTGATAGAATCAAGTCAAGAGACTCATTCATTTCAAAATATGTAACTGAGTGTAACTTGGGTTCTCATGAGAACCCAACAAAGGTTTGGTTTGGTACTCAATTAAGTGCAACTAAGAAAAAAGCTTACATGCAACTGCTAAGTAAGTACAAAGATTACTTAGCATGGTTTTATTCTGAGTTGAAAGAATATAGGGAAGACTTATTCCATCACATCATCCCATTACAACTTGATAGCAAATCTTTCAGGTAGAAATAGAGGTCCATCAACCTCATCTTGGCCACCAAGATGTGGGAGGAGTTAAATAATCTAAGGGATGGTGGTATCATTCAACCCATCAAGTATTCATCATGGGTTACAAATTTAGTCCTTGTACATAATAATAATTGTGATATCTGCTTGTGTGTGGATTTTTAAAATTTAAAGAAAGTTTATTTAAAAGATAATTATCTCCTACCCAATATGAAGAACCTATTGCAAAGTATTACTAGTTCAAAAATGTTTTCCACATTGGATGGCTTCTCAGGTTACAACCAAGTTGTGGTCAAGGAATCTCATAGGTCTAAAAATACATTCACTATGCCATGGAGTACATATGTATATATGCGGATGCCTTTTAGATTAATGAACGTTGGTGTAACATTCCAACAAGCTATGTATTTTGCCTTTGCATGGATAATTAACCAATTTATTATTGTGTATCAAGATTACATTACTATATACTCCAAAACAAGAGAAGAACATTTGGAGCATCTAGAAAAGGTGATGATTAGGTGCAAGGAATTTGGCATTTCACTTAATTACAAGAAATGCCACTTTAGAGTGCAGAAAGCCAAATTGCTAGGGCATATAGTGTCCAAGGAGCATGTCATGATTAATCCTGAAAGGGTTAAAGCCATTGACAAAGTGCATATCCCTAGTCCAAGAAAGGAATTCAATCTTTCTTTGGAAAAATTAACTTTGTAAAGAGGTTTATGTCTAATTTTGCATAGATTACTCTGCTTATTACTTCCATGCTGAAAAAAGACTAGACCATTAAGTGGGAGGAAAAGTCCATGCAAGCATTTAGTGACATCAAGGGAACTTTGAGTTTTAATCCTATCTTGGATAGTCTTGATTACACAAGTTCATTTCAAGTATTCTCTTGTACATCATGTAATACTATTGATGTTGTTCTATTGCAAAAGACTAAAGATGGTTATGAGCATCCCATACCTTTATTTATCAAAGATATGTAAGGTCTTTAAATGAAGTAAATTATTATGGAGAAACAAGCTTTTTCTATTTTTAAGGATGTTAAAATCTTCAGGGTGTATATTCTAAGTTCAAGTATTATTTCCTACATCCCACACACCATGGTGAAGGACATTTTAACTCAGACTGAAGTATCTATCAAAAGGTGTAGGTGGGTCAACAAGTTACAAGAGTATGATATGGATATCTAGACCAAAAATTTTGTAAGAGGGATGGTCTATCCAAGCTTATGGCTGAGACCAATTTGCAAGTTGTTGAGGTAAACATTATTATTTTTAATGTTGATGATTCATTGGGTCAATTTCTTGCATCTCCATGGTATAAGGACATTGTTTACTACTTGTAAAATCTAAATTATCCCCCTGACTTGGATGATAATCAAAGGAGAACTCTCAAACTTGTTTCCCAAAAATACCTCTTGACTATAAATGGACTTGCATGGAAGAATCTACATGGGGTTCTGCTAAGATGCATGCTAGAAGAATAGATTGTTGTCCTAATTAAAGACTTCCATAGTGGAGTATGTGGAGGCCATTTTTTACCCAAGATTATAACTAACAAAATTTTGAGTGCTATTTATTGATGGCCGTCATTATTTGAGGATGTTGCTTAGATGGTCAAAAGATGTGAGAAATCTCAGTGTTTTGCTAGGAGGATGAAAGATTTAGGCTCTCTTCCCTTGAAGCATGTGATAATTGAAGACCCATTTAGATAATGGGGAATGGATTTCATTGGCAAAATCATTAATTCATCAAGTGCTGGGCATATATGGATACTAGTTACAATCGATTATTTCACCAAATGGGTCAAAGCAATCCCTATGAGAAGTTCAACACACCAGGTAGTCATGGATTTTTTATTAAATCAAATTATTTGTAGATTTGGTGTGCCAATAAATATAATTACTGATAATTCCATGAGCTTCAAAGACAAACCTTTGTTGGCATTATGCAAAGACTATAGGATTGAACTGACTTATTCTTCCAACTACAATCCTCAAGAGAATGAGAAAGTAGAATCAAGTAATAAGAACTTTCTTAAAATTATTAGATGAACTTTGGAAGAAACTAAGAAGAGATGGGGTGAACATCTAAATTTTTCCTTATGGGATAATAGAATTATGCCTAAAATAGCTACATGTATAAGCCCTTTTGAGCTTGTTTATGTAGCTCAAGCAATTTTGCCTATGAATTTGTAGTTTCCAACTTATCAGCTCATGCAATAATTATAAGATATTGATTAAATCAACCACTATGAAATTAAGGTTAATCAAATTGGAGCTTGATGAAATTTAAAGACAAGCTCACTAAAGACACCTCAATTTCAAGAAAAAGCTAAGGAAAATATTTGATAGAAAGGTCACTCCAAGAACTTTCCAAGTAGGTGATTTGGTTCTACTTTGGGATAGCAGGCATGATGATAAAGGTAATCAAGGAAAGTTAGATGCCTTGTGGATGGGTCCCTATTCCATTGACTATAATATTGTGGAACATACCTCCTTCTTGAGACACCTGGATGGTGAAATACTAGAGATGCTAGTCAATGGCAAGCATTTGAAACACTTCCTTGACTGAGTCTATTTACAACTATGTACCATATTATATAGTGTTTTTTTGTCTTTCCTTCATTACTTTGTTGCCTCCTTTTGTTTTGGGCTTTGTTCTACAATTTCCTTTTCTTGTTTTTGTCATGTGTTTGTTTCATATCTTATTGATCTATTTTTGTTAAGTCTACCATGTTTTGTTGAGCTATATGACTACTTGTTGATAAATTATTAAGTGTTGAATCCATAACCCAATGGATTGGCACCTGGTCTTGTATTATGTGGTTCTTTACACACCTATAGGGGGTGTACATCCCCAGGCAAGAGACAGTGTTGGTGCCTTAAAATACACTGTGAATATGTGACCATGTGTAATCATGCAACATTAATTACTCACGTGGCAAAAAAAGGAATCCAACACAGCATACAGGTACGCCATACCTATATGGAGGGAAGCATTACAATATAGTAGGGTTTTTAAAAGTGTGAAACTATGTATTTTTGACAAGGATTTATACCACGTCACTTCCTAAGCCATGTAAAAAGAGTGAAAAGTATTAAACATGGTCAAATCTCTTATTTTCCATAGAAAATGAATGAGTGGCAAAGTTTGATGGAAGTTAGAGCATTGATTGTAGGTTGTCAATAGTGCAAGTGCCATGTCACAAGTCCATAAAGGTTAGATCAAATGATAGAGGGTAGAGCTTTCATTTTACTTTAAACCAACATTTCATGCAATGTGTAATGTGCTTTGACACCTCTACATCTCTTAGCCATCACATTTTCCAAATGGTGCAAAGGAGGATGGTAAGGTCCAGTAAAAATTCTAGCGTGAAATGTCAAATGTGTAAAAAATGGTGTAAAGTCTATGAAGGGCTGAAAGGTAAGTTGATGGAGGGTAGATTTTATCATGTAATTTACACCTAGTAACATAATGTGTAAAGTGTCATTAGAGTTTTGTAGCATGTAGAGAGAGAATGCAAGAGAATATATGGAGGAAGATCTCACATTGAAAACACTTTGACCAGATTTTAAATGGGTACAAAAAAAGGGCCAAATTCCACTATAAAATCACATTATGAAGTACAAGTGAGAAAAGGGTAATCAAGTTTATAGAGGTTGAAATGACACAATGGAAATAGATCCATTCACTACACAAGGTACAACATGCAATTATTGGTGAAAAAGACACTAAGGATAAAGAGAAAATAGTAGGAGGTGGGATCTCCCATGTTCTTTGCACTAACCTTTGGTGTAAAGTGAAGCATGTACCCCCATTCCCAAATTATACCAATACAAAAGAGTGAAAAAGGTAAAAGGAAGCCCATGGATTTGAAAGGCAAACTCATAAGGTATTTATATCTTGAAAGGCATGCCAATGGAAAGTTTGGTGGTGACACTTTAAAGAAAAGTCATTTCATCTTCTCAAAAGGGTAGCTAAAAATTCATGAAACTCTCCAAGTCACATTAGATAAATCTCTTGCAATGAATTTGTCAATAGACAAAAACCTTAGGACCTCATTTTTTTCATACATCCATTGAAACCCCTTGCAGCAGGGGTAGAAGACAACCAATTTTAGACATCAAATTAAGAGGTAAAATTCCATTAGGGGAAGTTGAGGATTACAATAGAACTATGGGTAAATATAATCTTTAATATAGAAAATATTGGTTTCCAAGATCCCCCTTGAGAACATCATCATCATCATGGCCTATTATTTTCTCAAGGTCTCTATTTTCAAAGCCACTAGATTTGACACCAAAGAGACTGAGTAATGTTTGGACACAAGATGGTGGAATAAGTTTTGATGCTAAAATTTATGAACATTATGAATTTCCATAGTTTTTTTAGCCTTATATAACTCCATTTCAAGGTACATAAGAAGATAAATAAGGCAAGGAATCTATAGAAGTAATAAGAGTTAACTACATTAACATCTATAATCTAGTTAGGTTGTTGGGTATAAATTACACTCAGGTTTCTAATAACACAACACCAAGGAAATATAAACTAGAACTCCTCATACAAATCCATCTAACAAGTGAGTAAATTTCTATGTTGAGGCATAAATTTGAAAAGGGTATGACTTATAGTGGGAAATCATGTATAGGGTGTTTGGTTGGATGAGGTTTAAACAATAATGGTGAATATTAAAAAATCCTTAATGTGCAAATTTCAAGGAAAGGTGCAAATGAGACCCCAAGCTCCCCAAGAAACTTTAATGGCAAAAGCATTATTAGAAAATGCAAATTCTTAAAATGCACTTTTAAAAAAGGCTTGAAAAGGCATAAAGTGAAGTTTGGCAAAGTTGGGAGGTTGATTTGCACTTTGCACCAACTTTTGGTGCAAAGTAAACTCCCATCTCCAGAGTCTGCCAGCTGCAAAGTAAGATTTTAGTGGGAAAAGCACCATGAAAATTGCAGTTGGTGTAAATTTGCATTTGGTGTAAATTTCACTTGGTGTAAATTTTCATTTGGTGTAAATTTCACTTGCTTCAAATTTGCATTTTGTGCAAATTGCACTTGGTGCAAATTTGTACTTGGTGCAGATTTGCACTTGGTGTAAATTTGCATATAAGCACCAGGATTCCCCCCAAAAGGTAATATTAAAAATAATGAATCAAAAAGGGGGAATATGGAGGAAATTTTAAAAAATTAAATTTATCAAAAATAAAATATGAAAAATAAGAGTACAATAGCGTAAATTTGAAAAAAAGTCAAAAGTGCAAATTGCAAAAGGTGAAAAGGCAAGTTGGGAGCCAAAAAGTGAAAAGGTTGAAATAAACCTAAGTTATTGTATTTTCCTTTGCTTTATTTTTCCAACCTCCTCCATGGGATAGAAACTGTAAGTTTTCAAGATCCATGTGGGCCATTCCAAGGATGATTACTCAAATAGTCAAGGATCCAAAATATCCCCAAGAAATCATTACAAGTGCAGGAGGTTTTAGTTATACAAGAATGTGGTCCAAGGTATCCTCAAATAATTTACACAAGAAGTTAATTTTTATTTGGGCCTCCACCATGAATATTATTCTTCTAGCTCATGTGAAATGCATTTCCAACCAAAGAGAGTAATGGGTTTTTGAAAATCTCCATCATTTCTTGAAGAGGTAGTTGCAGGGATCTTTTTCCATGAAATACATGAAGATTCCAAGCATGCCAAAGGATTTTTTACAGCTAGGAGAATTTTGGTAAAACTTGAGGGTGTGTTTTTTACCTTTACAGGTTTCAACTCTTATTCCTAGATTTGACAGTTTGAAGAATGTATAAATAGAAGGCTTGTCTTTTATTCAAGGGTTTGTTGTTGGTTATTGTTAGCTTCTTGTTTTCTCCAAGTATAGGCTCTTCCATACTTTAGGTTATCTATTTTGTGTGTATTTTACCTCTCTTTCTAAGTTGGTTACAACTTGTGTAGCCATTAGCAAGTTCTGAGAGCACCTCTATGTGTCTCCCCTGTCTAACATGGAGCAAATCCACCATGCTTGTCCATATGATAGAATTTTGAAACATTGATGTATGTAATATTTTATTTCAAGTTAATAAAAAATATTAGTGGTTATTACTCTCTTATATTGATGAAACACAATGATATGTTTTCTAGTTAAACTTATTAGATATCTTTCTCTATGCTCAGTACCATCTAAATCCCTTTCTGCAAGTCATTTGGAAACATGTTCTTGAATACCTTCTAAGGGAATCTTGGGTTTGTGGATTAATTAGGAAAAAGTATTTGAAATATTAGGTTTAGTGTATGCTCAAGGGTTTAAACAATCATTTGGGTATTTGCATTATATTGGCACCAATAGATGCAAATCACTCCTGGTAGTTTCCACTAGCTTGTAAGTCATTTTTTCCTGCATCTTTGTAATGAGTGATGTCATGTATGTTGAAATAAACCCATGTGTTTTAAAACCACCAGTATAGCATCCTCTTTTCTATAACTATCTAACTATCCTACCCTGCATTTAACACCCCCTTTGCTTACCATAAATGTTATTTGCCTTGAAGACACATAAGATCTTGCATATCTAAAATGTGTTTGTAGCTTGTGTTATAAATCCTAACACTATATTTTTTCATTTAAGCCCTATTATTGAATGTTTTATAAAAATGAAGATTGCAGTCATATTTTTATCTATCTCTAGTAGTTTGTGTATGACATAAATCATTTGTGCATTTTGTGTGACAACTCTTCACTAGTGAAGTTTACAAACTTGGTTATGACTTAGTCATATTTTTCCCTTGTGCTAAGAATCCCCATGGAGATTGAAGTGTAAAACCCATCCATGTGAGAAAGCTACCTCTCGCCTTGGTTAAGGTAGAGCCAAAATTAGTAGGGAGCTAACAATACCCTTTGTAGGTGCTTCTCAGTCATCTTATCCATTCGGTCCATTTTTATGCCAAACCCTCCCTCAAATACAAAAACATTATAGTAGGTTTTTCATCTTTGTTTTCCATTTTATTCAAGTGTTCAAGGCCAAGTGAAAGAGGAGTACAATTTGGAACCAACAGGCCTTCTTCAAGTGTTATTGAAAATCATGAATTTCTGTTGGGGTATCTTCAAGTTCATTATCTTTTTGAAATGAAAAATCAAATGTCTCTACCATAAGATTTGTCTCAGATAATTTATATGCTCCAGAAGAGTCAGATGTACCTACAAAATTATATTTGTTAGGCCCATCTTTAAGTGTATCCAATTCATCATGAAATAATTCAAAAGCATTACAAAATTCTAGAAAGACCAACTCACCATGTTTTGTAGTATTATGAACCCTACAGTATTTAGTTAAAGCTACATCACAAATATTTACCTCATGGGTGTTCTTAGATGATGATGACTAATTATTATTTTTGTTTTTATTATGAAACCTATTTGAGGGTCTGTTAAAATTTTGATAGGAGAAGTTTCTATTGGAACTTTCCCCAGTATTAACCACTTGTCTTTGCAACTGAAGAAAATCAATGCTTAGTTTTTGAACCATTTTCAAGATGGAGTCATTTTTATTCTTGGGTGTTTATAAATTTTGAACTTGAGTTATATTATTATATATTATCATCACAACTCTTTGATCTTGGGGATGAGACCCATTTTGAGGGTTTTTTACTAGCCCTATGTTTTGACCAAAATGAGCATGAGTCAAGGGAAATTGGTTTACAATTGGTGTCTGATTTAAGTAGGCATGTTCTAATTGGCATTTTGGATGACATTCAATGTAGGAAAATTAGGATTGATGTTGGGAATAGCATAGGCCAATTTACATTGGGGTTGTATTAGATCATTGATTTGCATAGCTTCAGTATAGGCCAGGGTTAATGTATTTATAACCCCAAAAGACCTTTTCAAAAACATAGAAGTCATTAGATCTAAGTCATCCTTATATATTTCTAAAGATAAGGGCTCATTAAGTCTATAAGGATATATGGTTCTTCTATACAAATTTTGAAACCTAGTATTCAATGCTCTAATGGTTTCACTTGAATCTCTCTTAACCATAGTTAATTATTGGTAAAGGACGTAAGGAGTGATGATCTTTCCAATTTGATCAATGAAATAGTTTTTGAAATCATCCTAACTAGTGATGTAATTCTTAGGAAGGTTAGGAAACCACTTATATGTAGCATCTGTGAATGTAAAAGGAAATGATCTACAACCAACATCTTCATGAATAACATTTAGCAATCTCAAAGTAGCTTTAAATTACTTGATATGTTCTTCAGTAGTTACCACACCTATAGGACTAGAAGAAGGCAAATATTTCTCAGAGTTTCTAAGTAAATCATGTACCTAACTAGGCACAATGATGGAAGATACAACCAACCAATCCATACCTTAATAAGGGTTGAATATAATAACAGAAGTAGGTGAAGTAGGCTACGATTTAGAAACTCTTTGTTTACATTTGTTTGCTCTTTTCTTTCTATGAAATTCCAAGGAAAGAAGAGATGTTCTTGGTTCAGACCTTGACCTATTCCTTATCTATGGTAGTTTTATATTGTAAATTCTAATTATTATTCAAAATACAAATTAGAAATCTTATCTTTGCAAAGCTAAATGATATTTAACTCAATTATTGCAAATAAAGGTTCAATTCTTACCAATAATGGGATTTGTATGTTCAAATTTCCTAAGTTCAAGCAACTTTGCACAAATTCATAAAAAGAGTACCTATCTTTAACTATGTTAGCTTGAAGATACATCCAAATTGATGAATGTCAGTGATCTTTGCAATTCAAAGTTTAAAAATACCTAAATTTTCAAAGAATCAACTAATATTTTAATAAAATTGCTATCACTAACCTTGAGCACATCATATTCATGAAGCTTAAGATGCCTTTGCAATAGTTTATCATGTAAATCTTCAAAGAATAACTATTTTTGGCTAAATAAGCCTAATGATTAGTCTACAACCATGAATATTAGTGATGTTTATGTGAATGATCAACTAATCTTTAAACAAGATTCACTAAACTTAGCAAAGACAATTCAAATTCACAAATATTTAGCTTATGGACCTCCTTCTAATGCTATGCCTATTGATGCATAAAAGTGTATCATAGGGGTTTATATATTGTTAAAGAAACACTTCTCACTTTTGGATTCAAAGAATCCATTGCATGAGTTGCAGGTTATGATATTCCTAAGATCTTTGGTGGAATAGTGGAAAAGTAATGAATTATTTCACAAAAATGATAATATAGCTAGTTTTTGGGAGAAACCTTAGTCTTAAATCTTGGTTATGGAAATTGAGAGTAATATGAATTAAGTAGAGTGAATGTTTATCAAAACTTAAGGTCTAAAGTCCAAGCTAGAATGTATATTTACAATGAGATCTAAACTATAGTGAGTTGATAAAAAAATGAGCAAAAGGAAGGGTAGGGTAGAGAAGAAAAATATTTCTATTCTTCAGTTCAGACATTATGACAAAGCTTAAATTTCATCCAAACATGTACTCAAACCAATATATGACATGAAATAGCTAAATCACAAATCCTATCATATATCAATAAAACATCTAAGTATAGGTGAAACAATGCAAATAAGAGACCAAATTCAATTTAAAGATTTAATTCTAAAAGAAAATTGAATAATCACATCTATAAGAGAGTAAGGGAAATGAGTTGAATCTAAGCTCTTTCAATCAATCTAGCATAAGCACCAATTTACAACTCTGCATTTAAATATGCACATCTAGAATCCATGAAAACAATTCAAAACTAAAAAATGGACTAGTTAATTGAGGAATTAGCCATGATATCGAAATACACAAATAAAAATGAGACAATCCTTTCAAAATTCTCATGCTTGCATTAATTTGCTCCAAATCTACATAAAGTTTTTATCTCTAAAAACTTCCTCCTTTCTTACAATTTACAATACCCATATAGGATTAAGAAGGTATACCAGTCAGTCATATAAAATTAAAATTATACAAGTGTTAAGGATAGTTGTCCTTCTATAGTATTCTAGAAAAAATGACACTTTCTATATAGACTGACCTATAATTAATGTGCTTTACAAGTTGCACATGATTTTACAAAAGTAATATTATTTCAAAAAATATACATTTTTTATTACAAAACCAATATACTTAAGTCAACAAATGTGACTTTGAGACTCCTTTTTTGTTGTATTCCCTTGTCTTTGTTGCTTTATCTTAATTCCTTTGCTATGTTGATCATCAATCAGCTTGGATTTGATGATGGGCTCCATGAAAATTTCTTCTTCTTGATCAACCAAGTCTTTGAAGTCATTGTTAGCTCTACCTGATGTTTCCTTGATGTTTCTAGCATCACTAATCTTCTCTTCTATAGACAAGATCATGCCCAAGATCATTTTGTTGTTTTCCCTTGTTTTTCTTTGGCTTTGGCTTTTCTCCTCTTACACAAAGTGAGTAGCTTTATAATTGAACTCCTCATCAGTGATCAAGCCAGTAGTATTGAGTGTAGTTGGGTCTATGATCAAGCTCCCATGTATATGCATCATTCTATTTTTTAATTATTTGATATCTTTAGAAATATCCCCCATTTCTTTGGACCATTTTCTCAAAGCTATGATATTCTCTAACAATATAGCCATATCCATATTTAAGTGTGCCAAGCTACATGTTTTAAATTTAGGAATTTCATCCTCTATCAAAATATTGGTCAATTATTTTATCTTGTTATTTGAATCCTAACATTGGATAACTTGGCTTGAATCCAAAGTATCTTTTTTTTTAACCATATCCTACTTGGACTTTACTACCTTCAAGGAGCTGAAAAGATCATACATGGTTGTTTCAAACTAGTTGACCATATCTCTTAGAACAGACAAAATAGACTACTCCAAGTTCTTTTGTTGCTTTAGCCTTTTTATAGTAGCTTACAACTGATCTAAATGTGTTTGAGATAATTTCAATACATCTTATTCAAATATTGGATCCTCACCAGGCCTCTATCCTTGTTTCAAAGTCAAATTAGTTAATGGTTCCACCTTTTGATACACAATCTCTTCACCTTCTACCATGAGATTTTTTTGTCACTCTTTGCAAACCAATAGTCTCTAGAGCAAACTTGATTCTAATTGAATATTAGGTCACATGTGGTAATGGGACCCCCATTTGTGATTGGTCATTTGAATGGCTTGGAGTAGCCAATCTGCTTACCTCCTCTTCTTATAAATAAACTATCCATGGTTTCATTTCTTGTTGCATAGTGATATTAGTAGCCTTGACTAAGGTCCATGGGTGATAAGTGGGTAGATTTTACAATAATGGTTCATAAATGAACCACTCTTGAATAGGTGTACCATACAATAAATTCTCCTCACTAAATAAATTGACTTCACTCAAAGGAGTAGTGATAGTCACTTTAGGTCTCTTTGCCTTTGGAACAATGGTTGACTCTACTTTTATTTTAAGAGGCTTAATAACCATCAATTCTAATGACCTTGATTGATCTTGCTTATCCTCTTTTTTAGCCTTTACTTTTTCCACATCTGAGTTTGTATTTTAAGCCATGGATAGAATTTTTAATGCATCCTCAATATATTCATTAGGGTCAAGTGCTATCATATGTACCTCCTACTATGGAAACTCATGATCTACTACCTTAGAAGATTCAGGAGTTGATGAACTTGAATCAATCTCATCTGGCCTTTTCTATACTTTTGTCTTTTTTGAGGGAAGTCTAGGAGGATCAACATCAATCAAGTGGTAATGCCTAGGGACCAATTTCCACCTATCATCTACTTTTTAATCTCTTTATAGTCTAGACTCATGTCTAATATGGTGCTCTTTCAATCTTCTAGTGAATTCGTAATATGAGGATGCCATGGTGTATATGAAGTCAAATGAGTTTGGATCATGCTCATAAGGCACATTCAAAATACCCTTGAGTTTCAAATGTTCATTTTACTTCCCATGAGGTTAAAATTATCTAAACTCATCCATTTTTAGGTTGAATGATAGTTTATGCTTTGGTGCAACCTCAACTTGATCCCATTGTTTGAACATGGTCTTACCAATTTACATAGGAAAACCATGTAGGAGACCCTTCCTCTTATTTTTTCACATTACATCTATACCATGGAATAACTGGTAGGACACCTCTTCCTCTGCTAGTTTATCAAGAACATGGATTGGTAACTTGAGAGGAGCCTATTGAGTTCCTTCCATCCTTATGATAGTACAATGTTGGTACAACCATATATCAGCCATTATTTCAATAGATTTTTTATGTAGTGGGCTTACTCTCTCCATAGGAATGCCAGATATGGCCTCACTCAATACAAGAAGACATAGTCACAAATAAATTGAATGTGATCTCTATACATGAAGATGTGCAACTTGGAATAATATTGAGAAATAATCTGGGTTCCATTTGGAGACCATTCTCTCTAGTTTGGGATTTTTGTGGTTGTACACAAGGCATCCAAAAGATAAGATATAATATAAAACTCTTTCTTCTTCTTATGCTTGATTGCATATATTTGCCTACTTAGGTCAATACTAATTATTTCACCTAATGGAGGGATAATTAACCTTTCAATAATGAAGTAGACCATGGTCACCCATATTAGATCCACATATGTTTTGGTTGCACACCCACATAGCTTGTTCAAAATTGTCATTATCATCCTAATTATCAATGTAAATTGACTGACAAGGATGTTCTTATTAAGGTTTGAAAAGACATAATTTCCAAATTCTAACCACATAACTAGGGTGTCCATCAAATTTTGCTCTTTAGTCCAGGAATTGATAGAGGCTAGGTCAATTTAGGGCTTGGGTAGTTTGTAATAAGACTTAAATTCAATAGTTGAAATGTAAGCCACTTTCCTTTGATTATGTTTATTAAAAATCATACCCTTGTCTATCTTAGTTTCCTTGAAAATTGGACCTAGAACATCAATACAATGAAGTACATTTGGTTTTGTAGTTGTGTAGTGTAGACCCATCATCTAGATGGCTACAATGTCATCATATAATCTCTTTATAGAGAGGATAGATTATTTTTTCCTGGTGATACTTGGTTGGTTCTCAATTGTCTAGAATAATTTAGACCAATTTTATCCCCCATGTTCAAATCAGTAGTAACAAACTATGTGTCCTTGAACACATAATCTTCTACATCTATTTATAAATACATATCAACCTCTTACTTCTAAACATGCTTATGATCAGCCATTGCTTAAATTCAAATTGAATTATCCTTTGCAGATAAAAATCTAATTCCCTTCACTCAATTTAGTGAATTTAGAGATATTAGGGAAATCCATACACTATGGTTTTTTGAAGGTTTATGCAGAGGTTCGATGGTGGTAAGCTAGTTTGAAAGTGATCTTTAGTTCCTTAGATTACATTTAGATTGCACATTTATACCTTTCATGTGTTCAAGTCCATAAGATCTCCAAATATGATGTGTTCTACCTATGTGCCATCACCATGTCACACTATTCATTAAATTTCAAAATGTGACTATTTATCACTTTTAGACACATGTCACTTTTGCATTCAATCCTGAGGTTTGATCACATTCACACCATTGATCTTATATGAACCCCTCTAGCCTTGACTTTATGGTAGACCATTGATCTTCCATCTAAACTCCTAAGAATGTGCTACCTAGAATCTCCATGAGCTCTTTGTGTACCTTATAAACACATTCTATTGATTAATGCCCTTTTGCCATGTGGTGGCCTCTCATTAGATTTGGGTTCTTTGAATTGTTGATGTATATTCCACCATTGATCTTGATCTAGAAGCTTAAATGTTATCTATTTATCTTCATCTAATTCATCATGATTGTGACATGTGTCACCACTACATTTGGTCTTGACCCTTTGAAAAGTATACCTCCATTTTCATTGTGGATCTATGGAGAGTAAAAATGAATATGAATCATTGATTCCTTTATTTATAGCCAAGCTCAAATGTAGTCTATTGATTTATTTGATCATTCACCAAGATTGTGAAACTTTTCACTCTCATGTTCCCTCTTAGCATCCTTAACTTGTTTGACCTTTTCTCACCATTAGATCTATATTTCATTACTAAACACATACTGTTGATCTTCAGGTTTAGCTTAATAACTCTGGTTCACATCCGCATTTATTTTGGATTCATCAAGATCATGACACTTGTCATTTTTGCACTACTTCTTAGGATCTTTGACATTTTCACCTAGGAAATTTTACATAGATCATTGATCTTCAATACAAGCTCCCAGTATCTTACCACTTGGTGTACTCACATTAATTCATTCCTATGGTTAATAAAAAATAAACTAAGGGATCAAGTAATATAAGGAGACTTAGGATACAATTTTAGACTAATGTTTTAGTTATATTAATACACATGATTAAAACTTTAGGATAAAATTTAAACTAAGTTTAAAATATAATAAAGTGTTCCCACATAAGTTTGAATCCCACGTAAAATTGAATTCAATTCAAAAAAACTTAGGCTAAAATAATTAGACTAAGGGTTTTTGGATATTCAAACATGGATTAAATTAATTGATTAAAAGACCAAGGTTTAATCAAAATAAAGGATCAAATTAGTGTTAATGTATAAAACCTTGAACACTGTTCACTCAAATGGGACTCCATTAAACCTACAACTTGGAAACACATGAAGCAACCATTAACAACATAAGATAAAGAAAAACAAGGATCATGTGCAAACATGTCAATTAAGCCAGTGGTGTGGATGATCTTAAAATGAATATTATATGTTAACATACTAATGTAAACATGATGAGAACCATGATATTCAAATAATACACTCTAATTAAGCATAAATTTGAAAAATTTGAACAAGGGCCCTCATTTTTCAAAAATGGGGGTATGTTGACCTCAACACCACCAATATAGGAAATGCTCATCTTACCAATACTAAAATTCAACCTCTTACCAATATAAATCCTACTCCTCCCATTGATAGAACTCAAATTATTCAAAAAATGAATGTTATGGAAACATCTAACTATCCCCAAATGATGCAAATGTAATCTCAAATATTACAAATGGCTAGTCAACCACCTCAAGTCAACATGAATCAACCAAATAAAAACTTTATCCCTTATACTCATATAGATGACAATGGTAATATCATCCCTAAACCAATCATGCATTTAAAAACTCTTGAACATATTCAAAGTGAACCTTTAGCTCCATTCATTTCATCCATAAATACTGGAAACATTTCTCCAACTATCATATATGATGGAACTAAAGATCCCACTATCTTTCTTATATAATTTTTTAATCTTAGCCATGGGTCCAAGCTAACACCTTTACTACCACCAAGATCTTAGCCAAAAATTTTGTTGGTGATGTGCTTAAATGATACAATCAACTTCCTAGACATTCCATCTCATAACTAGAGTATTTAGTCAATGCTCAAGTGAATTAATTCCAACATGATGACCTTCCTGGAAATTACCTTGGCCATTTCATCAATCCCAAGAAAATTCCTAATGGATTCACTCACACTTTCTTCAAAATATTAAATTCTCTAGCTCACAAATTGGATCATAACATAAATGATGATACTATTTTAAAATTATTTTTTACCACTCTTAAATCTCCTCTTCAATACAAAGTTCATATTTCTTCCCCTAAAACTTTAGAAGAATCTTTATACTAATAAAAAAGGTGATACTTTCTTATGATTCAATTTTAATCACCTCAAGAAACTACTATGGAAACTTTCCAACCATTTTCTCATCACATTGATTCAAATAATCATCCCCAACATCTAAACGGAGCATATAATTCAACTAATTTTAACCCAATCCACCCTCTCTTAAGTCTATAATAACTTAAGAATAAATTTCAACCCTCTAAACCCATGAGCTTTGATCCTTCTAAACCTCTACCAAAATTACACAATCCTGATAAGTTTTGTTTGTGGCATGCTACTATAGGTCATTCTCATGAGTCTTGTCATGATATTCATTGATTATTTATTACTTCCTTGCTTGGTCCACATTTTAATATTGATACTCTAAAAAAAAAATGCTATCAAGACTATTTTCAATCCTTTCAAATCCAATCTAAATAATCACAATCACAACAACATCAACTACCTAATGATCAACAACAATTATCCCATACCTCCACCTCATCTACTAATGTTTTACAAACCATAGTTTATCATTTTTCCTATACCAATAAGGAAAGGATAGCTAACATGAAAAACTTCAAATTGGTAGTTTCAATCATCCAAACTCAACCTCTTAGGACACATGAACCAAAGGAGCACCTACTTCACATGCCTACTCTAAAGTGCATAGTACATGGGCCTCCTTTACCTTATATACCTATTAATACCTCTCCTAAAAATACTATTTAAATTTCAATACCCTTAAAATATTACAAACCAAAACATTTACCTATCTCTAAATGCACCTTCCAACCCAATGCAAATCATTCTAATGGTTCAATTTCACCTCACTCCATATCATAGGTTGGGGAATCTTGTGATTCACATCCAAAAATCTCTTAAAACTTAAAGGTTTATTAAAATGCCCTTCCCTACATCCACTTACCATTTTTATCATATTATTATGCCCACTATTATTATAAAATTCATAATAATAGGTAAATTCAACTTCAAAAAACATTTCAAGACACATAGGCTTGTATTTCACATGCTCATGTTTGATATAGACATTTGCATAGATTTTGCTTGTTTTGATTATCTCATTTTTCTTATTTTTTGTGAAATTTATTTAATTTAAGTTCATTTTACTTTAAAAATTATTTCATTTGGGTTATTTGGTTTTATTTCACTTTATCATTTGTGAGTTGCATTGTAAAACCTTGGATAAGACTAGGTCTTCTTCACAAACATATTTTACTAGCCTAATTATTTCCTTTGGGTTATTTGGTTTTATTACACATTAAATTTGGCATTTATTTTCATTTTGGTTTTTAAATATCTTTTTCATTGTTATCTTTTTATATCATTCTTTACCTTAATAACTTTTTGATTATTTTTCCCCTTGTTTAACATTCACCTCATTGGTGTTCACCTTATGAGTTATAGTGTAAGACCATGGATAGGGCCAAGATCTCATCAAAAATTACCACATTAAAACATATTTAAATTAATTTTCCCCTCTTTTGGGATGACTAATACTTTCATTATTTCTTGTGATAGATCCCTTTTAGGTTAGTATGGTTTCTCTAGTAACATCACTAACATATCATAGCCCCATCCCTTTCATACCACTATTTTACCTCCTTGTGATCACCTACAAGCATATTCAAACTTGTATCATTTATTACATGGATGGATCTCTTATGATCCCCATATTTGCCTTATTTCCTTTCATTTAAGGCATACATTGGTTAATTTTGATATTTCACACTTACTTGTGTAAAAGTCTAGGAGTCTTTAGACACCTTGGTCATTAGGTCCTTTTATCTAGTGACCAAGTGTAAACTCTCTTGTGTTTGTTACCTATTTAACTCATGTTTGGTTCTTTGAATCCATATAGAGGAGGAGGAATAGAAAAATCCAAAAAATTTAAAATCTAAATCATAAAATAAATCAATGTAATGATCAAAAGGAAAAAATAATCTTAAAAGTTAGGTCACACCAAAATACATGATCTATATTTGGCACTTCTCCTATCTTAGTAGAAACTCAAACTCCATAGTTGGCCTCAGCCAAGGTCCATCAGGGTGTGGTAGGATAGTAGACTAGGGTAGGAGGTCTTATTATATAATATAATTTTAATGCCACCTACTTTCTCACACAAGTACCCAATTTTCATAGTAGACTAATGGCTCTGCAAGGGGTTCTAAGGAATAGGTAATACATTGTGGGAAGGTAGGTCCATTTTAATTTTCATGTATATATATTTCATGGGTTGAATTATGTACTTCACTTTTATCCCAAGCTTTGTGTTCATTATCCAAAGTGTCCTACATCTTTATTGTTGATATTTTCTAACCTTGCTCACTTTTCTAGTGTGTCTCATTCTTGTTAAGGATGTTCACATCACCCATATGGTGCCTCACATTCCTGATTTACATAATATTTTTCTTATATTCCCTTTTTTGGATATTGGTTTTAGTTGATCACATCCTTGATCACATTTTCCTTATTATATCTCTTAGTTTATATTTTATGATTTATATTATAATACCTTAGATAGGACCAGGCATTCCTCACAAACATCTTGTACACCATTTAATTTCCACACCATCTCATTATCATACTAGTCATGTCATTAGGTGGTTGTGTTTTCTTACATTGTATCTTAGAACAAGAAATAAGTTTGAGTTATCATTTTTTAGAGCTTTTGATTTTCATTTATCTATCATATTCTTATTTGATTTTTGTGGACTTCACTTATCTTACATATGACATTTTACATTCTTACATGTTTCTCTTTATGTATCACTTCTTCATGCTTGTCTTACATCTTGACCTAAATTTCATTTTAATTTATTTATGATTTATCCATGCTTCATTTGACATTTTTATCATTTATCTTGAATTACATTTCATTTTTAGTCATTCGTGTTGTTATTTATGTTTGATTTGACATGTGTATCTTACATGGGTTTACTTTTCAATTTCTTACATATCTTTGTTAGAGTTTTCTTGAATTGATATTTCATTTTTCATGCATGTTTTACATGATTCCTAATGTGATTTAGTGTGTTCTACAATCATTTGTCATCATTTTATCATTTACATGTTTGATCCTTTGGTTATAACCTTGCCTTAAAAATCCTAATTTTCAAATTTTGCTAAGTTATTCATTATTACTTTGACCATCCTATGTATGAATGCATTGATTCTATTGTTAGTATTTTATCTTAGGGTGTTTTAAATATAGGTACTGCACCCTCCATGATCAAAACTAGGATGTTTTCATGTAGTAATTTATTAGAAACGTAATTTAAGGTATGTATATGTTACTTTTAGTTACTTTCATTTCATCATTAATTTTAGTATTTCATTTTTAGTTAACTAATTTTCATTTGTTTCCATGTATTTTATTGAATCATCATCCCCTATTACACTCATATGACATGTGATGGGATTTGAGTGGGGAATATGTATACACATAATATTTTTATTAACTTTACCACTTACTAACACTTTGTCTCTTGTAGGAACCTATCAATTTTCAATCTCTCTAAGTACATGCCTTAAAGGTTGCACTAGGAAAGGGGTGGGCAGACCATTAGTGCTTCTCAGGGTTATTTTCCCTTGTACCACCACTTGTAATCTACACAACCATCTCCTAGATATTTCTCTAATCATTATCTCCTTTCTTGCACCCTCATCCAAGTTATCACTACCTTTATTAACCCTTCCCTAAGCCTAAAACCTCTTTTTGATAGTTTACACTACATTGTCAACCCCATCAACCCTATACTCAAATTGATGAAACATATTCAGGGTATAGGTCATCCCTTGGCCGACCTAGACCAAGACCTAATTTGTTTTTATCAATAATGATACATAGTTGATTGGGTTGACCCTGTTAGCTAAACTTTTGGAAAGGTTTAGGGTTAGAATCATCCATATATACACATCCATTTCCATCATTCAAAATGAAGAGAAGAATAATAATATTATATTATGCATATGTTTATCCACCATTCTACTTGAGGAGCATAGATTAGGATTTCAATAATTTATTTAGAGATACAAATCTAGTCTTGTGGAAAATTATTTTAGATTCATAGAGAAATTGTGTAGCCTAGATCTAAATTATCCTTGTGATCCTTACATACCACAACAACCTCTTGTAAAACACCTTCACCAATAGATAGATTGAGCCTCAATGGCTTTGTATTCAAAGGTAATTATTTATAATTGTGTTCCTCTTTTGTAAGAGTAGATAAATCTTCATTTGTACTTCTCTCCCATGCATTAGTATTTCCTATACAATGACATTAATATAGATATTATATGCATGTTTAGTTTTTATGTTTATTACCCCCACTTTGTGCCATAGGCTTTGGTGATCACTAGGTTAGATTTTAATTTTTTTTACATATACTTTGTGAATATGAAAATATAGAACCTAGTTAGGGTTATTACATGGTGTTGCTTGACTATAGGCTTTGGAACCCTCTCTAGTTATGTTATTATTTTAAGATATCCCTTGGTTAGGTCTAGTATATCCATCTTAGTCATGACCCTAAATATATAATGTATCGACAATAATAAGTGTAAGTAGGATTTCTCTCCTTTGTAGGATTGATTAAAAGATCAGTTGCATTTACCTTTACATAGAGATAATATTCCAGTCTTATATATAATAGGCACATGCCCATTCTAAACAAGATAAGAATAATATAAACATCCACTTTCTAAATAATATTATGTAACACAAATTTTTTGTTGTAGTTTTTATGCACACCATAGTGAATGAGGTAGACACTAACATTTTAGGATCTCAATGGAGGTAAACTCCAATCCAGGGCAGAAGTTGTAGGTATACAGTTTTTGACAACCTATTGATGGAATAGTGGTAGGGCATGCAGGTTGTTAACAAAGTTTTTTGTATGGAGTGTGCTTTTCTAAAGGCTATTGAATCTCTACATGAGTTGTATGGGTGAAAGGTTGCTAATCTATAGTGGGAAGATCTCAAAACAAACTTTAAAAATGAGGGAAGGGTAAGGAAGAAAAGAACACTCTATGGTTTTCAAGAATCAATTCTTCGGCTAGTTTTTAAAAGGGCAAGTGCTTTTAAAACCTACACCTGTAGCTAGCAATAATTTGCACACACATAATCAAACATGGTTAACAAGTATAAGGAAATAATGATGTAATAAATTTAATGGACTCAAATAAAAGGTTACTCCTTTTAGGGAAGTTATTACACACCCTTAATTAGGAGATTATGGCTTGGATTAGTGAAGTATCTAAGGTATCTATTGCACACATATAGAAAACTACATCAAAGAAAGCATTTATGCATATTTATAATTATTAATCAATTTGTACTTAATTATACTAATCAATATATTTACCAATCTTTCAATAGTTATTTCACATCTATAGTTCAGTACATCAATCAAGACAGTCAAGAGTCTATTCATAACTATTGCACACTAAATATTATTAAAACATACAACCAAGAAGTAACAACTAATTACAAAAAAATTGGAAATAAAATACTCAAAGACTTTTGTTGATGATCAAAATTGATGTTGATCTGTATTCAAAATTCTCTAACCAAAATCCAAGTCAAATTACAATTGTTTAAATAGGCTTGGGGAATGGGTCACCTCATTCTCCAATTTTATGCAAAATTCATTTAGATTAAGGAGTTAGAATATGAATTATAATAGTAGTCAAAACCGTATAAGAGAAATCTCATAGTTATCAATTAGATAAGTTGACCTTCTTCAAAATCATGCAATGTGTGCATATGTAAAAAATATAAAGGTGACTTTACAAAAAATAGGCCCAAACTATATGAAAACTATAATCATATATGTCATTATAAAATTATACATGCACAAAATATTAGCATATCAAGGATGCATCATGTGAAACACTACATGTACTTTTCTAGGTGTCGAAGTTGAGGTGAGAGTAAGAGAAGTTGTAGATGTTGATGCATCACCAAAAGCTTGTTTTTTCTTGGCCTTCTTCTCTTGATAAAATTTATATGCCACATCATGTTATTGTAGAGTGATGTTCATGTTTAGAAATGATGGTCGATATATCAAGTTAACTTGAATAAGGAGTCTTGCATGTTCTTCCTTGGTCAACTGGAACTTATTCTTAAAAATTTCCACCTCCATGAGATTATTTTTAGCTGCACTCAACTCTGATTCTACTCTTCTAGTGTTAGTCCTTGTAAATTCTGATTAAATTCATCTACCACTTCTTGAATGAGTTTATATAAATTGATCCTAATGATCAATTTATTTGTGGCATATTTCACCTTTTACAACTTCAAATCATTCAAAATTTGAAGGATTTGGGCCTCATATTCCTAATACTTGGGGATTAAGGCCCCAACTAATTACAACCACTCTTGTGCTTCTTCTTATCTTATGACAACCAAATTTAGAGCATTGGATGCATCTATTATTGTCATTAGATTTAGTTATTGTATAACAAGTTGAATATGTATGCAACTAACATATTTAACTTAGCACTGTCATCTCTCAAGAAATTATATAATTGGTTGGCATTATTTACATGAGGGTCTATTTCATCCTTCATGAATTCCATTGCCTCCTACAAGTTATAACATTTGGAAGCTAATTTTTTCACTTCAACTTCTATTCCTAAAGGGATATGTATAGTCTTCACTTTCTCCGTCAATTTTTTTGCCTTGGCCTCAAGTACCTGAACTTCAAGTTCCTGTTGAGTTCAAATTTCATTGGTTAAATTTGGTAGGGGTGTTTAGCATACTATTTGAAACATCTCAACTTTACTTTGGCTAAGTATTGCAAGGGTAAGTATTGTTCTCGATAGTTAGGCATTTGGGTTTATGTTGGGAACTGATATTTTACAAAATACCTATAACAAAAGCTCATAGTATTGCAATGTTTCAAGGGAAATGTTTTGGGGTAATTATCATAGTATGTATATCATCGATAAAATTGTTTTGGGTAAAATTTTTAAGGTAATTATCTAGAAGGGTCATTTTAAAAAGTCTGAAAGGTCATTTTTATTAGGTAAAAGTCTAAAGGATCTACTTCATAGGATAAAGGCCCATGACAAATGTCTCAAAGGGTAAGTTCCTTAGGGAAAATTTGTTTGAGAGAAAAGTACTGAAGGGTCTAGTGGTCATTTCAAAAAGGCTGAAGGGTAGGTCTATAGGGTAAAAATCCCATGAAATTATCCCAAAGGGTAAGTGCAAAAGGTTTGAAGGGTCTACTTTATGGATAAAATGCATGAAGGCTCTACTTTGTAAGATACATTTTGGTAGGGAAAGGGCTCAAGAAAAAATTCCCAAAAGGTAAGTCTAGTAAGGCAAAGTGTCAATGCAAAAATGTTGATGGGTAGGTCTATTACATCAGGCAAAATGTTTGGGATAACAGTCTCAAAGGGTCTAATTCCATCAAGGGAATTGTTTTAGACAAAATGTCTATAATAATTTCCCCAACAAAAATAAGTTTGTGGTACAAAATTCCAAACAAAAATGCTGACATAGACCAAATGCTTCAATGAAAATGTTCGATAAAGATAAGTCCATTAAAGATAAGTTAGATAAAAGACTTTATAGAACAATCCCAAAAACATAAAACCCATAACGATAATTGCATAAGTCCCAAAAGGGATAAGTCTGATAGGATAAGCCTGATAGAACAAACTCGATATAAAACAACCCTGATAAGATGAAAGAGTTAGTTTATGAAACATAATACCAATGCCATCTTCCCAAAGTATAAAATGCCAAATTAGTCTTTTCTTAGAATTTGCATAAACACATAGAAGAGGGGCTTAAAGTGAAGACCATAATCTATAAAAAAAATGTGGGTCCCCATTTCCCTATGGAAAAAGGGGGATGTTGGGTACAATAAATGGTGACTTACTGAGGGAATACTCCTAAGAATTCAAGAACCCAAAACTCTAGTTAGAAAACCTTAGATCAATAGTGAAGTGTGTCATAGAAGAATACTTAAATAAAAAACATGAAAGGGGCTCAAAAGTTAATTCACACAACATACTTTCCTTCTAATCTTGGATTTGTGTGTGTCACACATGTGGTTTATTTAACCCTTATTGTGATGAGTTTTTCAAAAGTTTTGATGAAGCTGTAGGTTTTGTTCCACTATGTATTAAAGATTAAAAATATAAGGGAAAATTAGGCATTGCTTTGTTTCCAACCAGGCATCCATAGCCCCAATAGAGATACCTTGGGCTTCTCCTCTTCTCCTTCCATTATTTTCTTTTAATCATAATGCATGGTACATTGACCTTATTTCATCATGTGAGCCTTTTAATTTTTTTAAATTTTATTTTTCTCTTTTTAACTCATTGGTTATTTTTTTTATAAATGGAAAAGAGAGGAGAAGAAACCCTAGTGAGCTGGTATAATTATAAAACAAATCATTACTAGAACATCCCTAACATCCACACCTATACCTAAAATTATTATTTCTAATAGATTTTTAATTTGATAAGTGTAGTTGATCTAATAAAATAATAAAAATCCTTAATTTGTATGAAGTACTCTAAGAGAAAATTCCACATTCCTAGTAATATTATTCAATTGTGACACCATCTATAATAATCCATGATTACCTACCTTCATCCTAAAGACTCAAAAACATAGAAATACTCCTAACCTATAAACTAGTCCTAAAGGGTCTAGATTTTGATTTTCCCCATTTTTATAAGTCATAAGCTCAGTTGGTTTGGATTTTTAGCTTGGTTATATCCAGATCCAACACAATTATTATTATCAAAGAAAATAATAAATAACTAATCTAGAAAGTGTGAAACTGATCTAAGAAAAATAGAATATTGAAAACAAGAAAGACTAATCTAAAAAGCAGGAAACCAATCTAAGAAAGCATGAAAGATTAACCTAAGAAAATGGGAAATATAATCTAATCCTATAGCTACATTCATCTACTTCGTCAATCTATAGAGAAATATCTAGATGGTATAACCATGAAGTAGTGATTAAAGAACTATTTGTTGATTGGATATGTAAGCTTGTTGCCTTACAGGTCCTTCTGACAAAATGAATTATTGCCCATGATTTCCAAAATTTGGTATGGTCTAATCCATAT
Organism: Torreya grandis; assembly: GCA_037957365.1. Classification (NCBI taxonomy): domain Eukaryota; kingdom Viridiplantae; phylum Streptophyta; class Pinopsida; order Cupressales; family Taxaceae; genus Torreya; species Torreya grandis. Next base: position 341,340 of record JARHVA010006279.1, read on the forward strand.
TGGGGAAAACTTGTCATGTTGTCCTTTCTTCTCATGAGATTTATCCCAAATTAGTACTAGATATAAAATATTGAATGCTTTAACATTTGCTCTCTTGTCAAACCACCTCTTGACCACATCCTATTGTTTTTTGAATGTATATAAGGATTTAATCTCTGAATCTTCCATTTATATTATATCCGACAATCTTTATTCTACTTTATTATTTAGTTCCATATCATTTTACATAAATTGATAAGTGGGTAACTTCAACATGATAGGTAATATTGGTCTGCATACATACACCAACAGGTAGGTTTAAGCACTAAAGGCTTGTTTGTATTTAGTTTAGTCTACCCAAAGATTATACTTCAATAAATTGTGCCAATCCCTAGGCTTGTCCCCTATGTATTTATTGATTTCATCTATTATATTCTTATTTGTTGATTCTACTAGTCCATTTCCCTAAGGGTAATAGTTAAAAGCTAACCTGGGAATAATCTAGTTATCATGTGCCCACTCAATAAATTATATTGATATGAAAGTTGGTCCATTGTCACAAACCAAAGAAATAGGTGTTTCAAACCTAGTTGTTATGTGTTGCACCAAAAAATGGATCATATCTTGTGCTTTGATATTCTTTGTGGCTATGGCTTTAATCCATCTGGTGTAGTAGTCAATAGTAGTAAGACTAAATTTATGATCTACTAAGGAATTTGGGCTGATGACACCAACAAAGTCTAAACCCCAGTGGGTAAATGGCCTTCCTTCAATAATTAGCTATAAAGGCACTATTACATGTACTTCTCTATTGGCTAAAGCTTGACATTCATGAAATTTTCTAACATAAGTATGAGCATCTTTAAAAATTGTTGGCCAATAGTAACCCATTTTCAAGATCTTATGGGTTGTATCATTTCCAAACACATGACCACTACCTATCTTCTGAGGCAAGTTCTATAATATTTCTTTAGCTTCCTTTATAGATACACACCTAAGATAAATACCTTCATATTTCCTTCTATAAAGGACTCCCTTCTTGATCATGTAATGATCATCTTTGAGTCTCAAAGCTCTTCTTCTCTCTCTATTCAACTCCAAGGAATAAGTTCATGTAAGTAAATGTTGTATTATATTAGTATACCACTCTCCTTTAGATACTTGAGCTTCATATACCTCTTCAATTGTGATTCATGGATTAGATTCAGTCATGATTTGAACAATGACTTAAACTCTAATGATCTTTCCAGGCTTGATCTCTATGTTAAACTCTTGTAGTTTGGCCATCCATTTGCCTTGGCATTCTCCTATCTCATTCTATAATAGGGTGAGCTTGACAGTAGGATTAGGCACAATGGTAATGGTTTTATTCCTCAAGATATAATGCCAAATTTTCTTCACTACTTTGACAAGAGTGAAAATCTATTTGTCAATCATAGAGTATCTAAGTTATACATCCTTTAGATTTGTGCTCATGAATTCAATTGGATGCTTAGTCTCATTCTTATTCTACATGATGAAAACAATAATCATATGCTCTAAAGTGAATGAATATAAGTAGAAAACTTTAATAAAATTTGGATTGATTAACACTAAAACCTATGATATCACATATTTTATCTCTTAGAAAGAATTTCTAGATTTAGCTATCTATCTATTTTGGCAATCTACTTGAGCATGGTGTTCAAAGGCCTAACAATCTCAACAAATCCTGAAATAAACTTCATTATGAAGTTAATCTTTCCAAAGATTGATTTGAGTTCTTTCTTGCTACTTGGTGGCATAATCTTTGAAATTCCCTAAATTCTATTTGGATTAATGATAATCCCATCCTTAGTGATGATGTGACCCAATATATTTCCCTCAATGACTCTAAATATGTTCTTCTTTGGGTTTAGTGAAATACCAAAACTTTTGCATCTCTCAAATTAGACTGGAGTTGGCTTATGTGGTCTTTCTAATTATTTAAAAATACCATAAGATCATCCATGTAGATGATTATGCATTTTCTTGTTAGTCTTTTGAAAGCATGATCCATTACACATTGAAAGGTAGCTCCTATGTTTATTAATCCAAATGGAATAATCTTATATGCATAAGTTCCCCACTTCATGGTAAACATCATCTTCATTCTATCTTTAGATTACACCAGTACCTGATTATAGCTTGAAAATCAATCTAGGAATGATATATTTTAGAACCACTTACTATTTCTATCACCTCATCCATAGAAGGTAGAGGATAATTGTCCTTTTCAAAATCCTTGTTCATATTTTTGAAGTCCACACATAATATGATCTCACCATCATTCTTCCTTAATAGGACTAGATTGGCTACCCAGGTAGAATGTTATATTGGCAAGATTATTTTTACACTTAATATCTTCTCTACTTCTCTCTAAATGAGAGGCCCCAGAATAGGATTGACTAGCCTTTGCCTTGTCTAAATGGTTTATGATCTATCTTCAAGGGAATCATGTGAGTGACTACCTGCAGGTCATACACCTTCAATTTTTCATATGTCTAAGCGATGACATCCCTATATCAAGTGATTAAATCCCTAACTCATTATTTTTCCTTTGGGGTGTAGCTAAGACCAATATTCACATAACGTGGGTTATGCTCATCTCCCAAATTTTCTCTTTTGAAGTTATATTCATTAACCTTGGGCTACCTGAGTTGTTGTGCCTGAGGGTCTATGTCAAATGGCCTTTCTAAGGAAACCAACTCAGGCAGAATTTGATTCTCTTTGAGCTAGAGAATGCCTTCCTTGTTTGATTATTCTTGACAAAGGTGATTAATGTTCTTGTCAAAGATTATTTGGGACTTGAATTCCACTAAATTAGTTAAAAAATAGATAATTTATTGGTCATCATCAAAGACCTAGAAATATTATACATTATATGGAATAGAGGGACAAGGTATGAATTTAATGAAGAATATTTTTACCTTAGATTCTTGTAATAGCTTTAAATTAGTAGTAGCAAAAGCTAGTGAATTAGTCACTTGATTTTGCTCTCTGGGAAGTGCTACTATGTTTAAATCTTCAAAGCTTTCAATTAGGTTCCATGCTCTATAATTGTACCTTATTAAATAAGAAAGCTTACATTGATATTTATTTTTGACCTAGTTAATTACTAGTTTTGAGTCACCAAATACTAGTATTTATTTTAGATTATTCTTAAGTGAAATTTTTAATTCCAAAATTAGAGCCTCATACTCAGCTTTGATGTTAGTGCACAAAAATTTTAATATATAAGTTTTCAAGAACTTTTTACCTTGTGGATCAACCAAATCGATTCCTATGCTTGACTAGGTTAGGTCTAGCACCATCAAAGTGCATAGTCAATATCTAATTTAAACCTTTAGGTTCTAGATTTTGTACTTGATTCTATGTATTAAAAGTATAAACACCAAGGCTAGGAGACCCATACTTTACCTCTTCATTCTTGACATTATATTCCATAATGGGATACTTCATTTTCAATTCTCTATAAATTCTAATTTCATTTGAAATTCCTCTCCACAGTATCCATATATGAAAGAATTTTGTAAAAATATATCCATTAAGAATTTTGAACCAATATCTACTTAGCAATAGTCCATAGACTTATGGTATGTCTACTAATAGAATATCAATGGTCATCTGGACTCGTGGTTCAGATGCTATTTGAATGTGTATGTTGGTCAATTCCCCAACTACTAGTACAAGTTTTTTATCTAGTTTAGAAACCATTCTCTTTGAAGGGATTGGATTGAGACCAAGCTTCTTCCATATAGATGTGGGCATGATAGTTGTAGATGTGCCAGAATCAACTAAATAATTATTAATGTTTTTATTAAATTCCCTAATATTTAGCAAAAAGGTTAGAACTTCTAGCTTGCTCTTATAGATGACATTGGCTTCAGTAACTTTTGATTTATATGTAAATGTTCTAGCTCTTTATATAGGGGCCTTTCTAGTAATGGACTTCCATAATAGCTCATTTTGTTTAGTGATATATGTTAACTCATGAAGAGTTATATTCACCTTGATCTTTTTCATATCTTCCACAATATTGTATCCCCCTTTGCTTGGTTCCTACTTGCTTTATGGTTGATCATTCCACTTTGGAGGGGGTGGATTGTTGTCTACTTTAGGATTAGGGGGAATAACTATGGTATTTAGAAGATTCAATGTTGTAAGTGACTGCTTACTCTATAAATTATATGTGCCTATCTAAAACTATCGAAAAGTGTGAACCTCATCCATATTGTCTTTTGATGCATTATTGTCTTTTCCTTTGAAGGGAAACTCATGAGTTTTAAAGAATATATCATTTATTGAAGATCTAAGATCCTGGTGGGGTTTTGGTGGATTATTCATTTGATTCTACCTAACTAATTCTCTTTGAAAGATTTCAAATGTTGCACAGAACTCAATGCAGTCAAGCTCACCATGTTGGGAGGTATTGTGTATTCTACACTAATTGGGAAGAGCTTTTTTAAATATGTTGATTTTTAAAAGATTTTTAGGATACTCAACCCTATTAAATGGTCTATAATGTCTTTGGAACATAGTGTTCTAATTACCAGTAAGGGCATTTTCATTGCTCATCTTCCTTTTCATATTGAGGAAATCATTACTCAACTTTTGAACCATCTTCTGAATAAAATCTAGTTCTACTTTTGTATATTCCATACCTTGTAAAATAGTAGTTGTAAATGTAACTACTTACTAGTTTTATTGATAACCATTACCCATCACATGATTGTTCAAGTAGCCAAATTTTGGTTGTGTTATCTGTGTCAGTGGAAGTAGTGTGTACAATTAGTTTTGATTGAACACGAAAGCATTTTGCTTCACATGTGGTACCAAATTTAGTGATGGAAAACCATTATTGACATTAGGTGCTCTAGGTGTCTGAGGATTGAGATACCTATCTATTTTAATAGCCTCTTTAAATTATAATGCTAAAGTGTTGGTAGCAACTGCTCTTCTCAAGAACATGATAGTGATAGGGTCCAAGGCATTCTTGTACATTTTCAATGCTAATTCTACCTCTATTTTATATCTTCGAGTCAAATAGTTGTAAATATTTTGTAACCTTACATTGAAAACATGGATGGGCTTGTTGGGTTCCTTCTTCATACTCGTGAAGTGCTGATATACCAGACTAAGATTGGTGACCTATCCAAACTATGAAATAAAAATTTTTGACACTCCTCCCGAGAAGAGATGGATTTTTTCATTAGATTTAAATACCAATCATAAGCAACATCCATCAAATTAAAAGGGAATAATCTACATATAACATCTTGATCAATAAAATTCATTAGCCTTAAAGTAACTTTAATAGATTTGATATTTTCCTTTGTTCTCCTTGCTCCTAAAGGACAAAAGGATGGAAAGTACTTTTTAGGATTATGAGGTAAATCATGTACATCTCCTAGGATGGCAATAGTAAATCCAACTAACTAGGTTTGAACTATCGGTTGATAAATAGGTAAAGGATTCTTTACTGAAAAAGGATTCTTTAGAGGTGGATTGTTCTGAACTAAGGTTTTTGGCACTATTCTAGGTATCCTATGATTTTTTAAGGGTGAGACTAGAAAACTAGCGTAGGAATTGGATCTGGTCACTCTCCTAGGTGACTCTAGTACAACTCTATGCAAAGAATAACTACTATTATTAGAGGTGTGACCCTCCTTCTAGCACTAGTAAAACTATTGATATGGTTTTTATACATACCATAATAAAAGAGGTAGACTCTAACATTTTAGGATCTCAATGGAGGTAAGCTCCACTCTAAAACATGAGTTAAAGGTATGTGATTTTTGACAACCTATTGATGGAATAGTGGTAGGGTGTGTAGGTTGTTGACAAGATTTTTTGGATGGAGGTGGTCTTCTAAAGGGTATTGAATCTCTATGTGAGTTGTATGGGTGGTAGATTGCTAATCTAGAGTGGGTAGATCTCAAAACAAACTCAAAAAATTAGGGAAGGGTAAGGCAAAAAAGAGCACTATGATTTTCAAGAATCACTTATTTATTTGGTTTCTAAAAGGGCAAGTTCTTTAAAAACCTACACCTGTGGCTAGTATTAATTTTCACACACATAATCAGATGTGGCTAAGAAGTATAAGAAAATAATGATGTAATAAATTCATAAGCCTTGGACAAAGGTTTCTCCTTTTAGGGCAGTTGGTACACACCCTTAATCAGGAGATTATGACTCAAGATAGTGAAGTATTTGAGGCAGCAATTGCACACACACATAGAAAACTACATCAAAGAAAGCAATCATGCACATTTAGAATTATGAATCAATTTGAACTTAATTGTCCTAATCAATATATTTACCAATATTTTAAAAGTTGTTGCATATCTATAGATCAATCAAGATAGTCAAGACTATAGTCATAGCTATTACACACTAGAGATTATTGAAACATACAACCAAGAAGTAATAATTAAATACACAAAAATTGGAAAGAAAATACTCAGACACTTTTGATGATGATAGAAATTAATGATGATTTGTATTCAAAATTATCTAACCAAAATCCAAGTTAGATTACAATTGTTTAAATAGACTTGGGGAAAGGGTCGCCTCATCCTTCAAGTTCATGCAAAGGTCATTTATATGAAGTAGTTAGAACATGAGTTCTAAAAAAACCATATAAGATAAAACTCATAGTTATCAATTAGATAAGTTGACCTTATTTAAAACCATGCAATTTATACATATGTACAAAATATAAAGGCAACTTTACAATAAAAAGGCCGAAAATATAAGAAAACTATAAACATATATGCCATTACAAATTATACAAGCACAAAATCTTAGCCTATCAAGGCTGCATCATATGAAGTATTGCATGTACTTTGTTAGGTGTAGCAGTTGAGGTTAGAGTAGTAGAAGTTATAGATGTTGATGCATCACCAGAAGCTTGCTTTTTCTTGGCCTCATTATCTTGATAAAATTTATATGTTGCATCATGTTTTTATCAAATGATGTTCAAGTTCAATAATGGTGGTCGATGTATCTTGTTAAATTGAATAAGGAGTCTTGCATGTTATTCCTTGGTCAAATGGAACTTATTATCAAAAATTTCCACCTCCATGATTTTTTTTGGCCACACTCAACTTTGATTCTATCTCTTCTAGTGTTAATCCTTTTAAACTCTACTTGAAGTCATTCACCACTTCTTGAATGAGTTTATTGAAATTGATCCTATTGATTAATTTACCTTTGGCATGTTTCACCTTTGATAGCTTCAAATCATGTAAAATCTAGAGGATTTGGACCTCATGTGCTTGATACTTGGGGATTAAGGCCCCAACTAATTAAAACCACTCTTGTGCTTCTTATTGTCTTATGACAACCAAATTTAAGGTATTGGATGCCTCTAGTGTTATCATTAGATCTATATGATTGTATAATGAGTTGCTTGTGTATGCAACTAACATATTCAACTTAGTACTATCATCTCTCAATGAATTATATAATTGGTTGGAATTATTTACATGAGGGGCCATTTTAGCCTTCATGAATTCCATTGCCTCCAAAGAGTTGCAACATCTGAAAGCTACTTTTTTCACCTTAGCTTTTGTTCTTCTAATGATATGCACAGTCTCAATTTTTCTACCTCGACCTCAAGTCCCTGAAATTTAGCTTCAAGTTCCTATCAAGTTAAAATTTCATTATTTCAAGTTGGTGGGGGTCTTTAACATACTATTTGAAACATCTCAAGTTTATTTTGGCTAATTATGGCAAGGGTAAGTATTATTCTTGATAGTAAGGCATTTGAGTTTATGTTGGGTACAAGTCTTTTACAAAAGACACATAATAAAAGCTTGCAACATTGAAATGTTTTGAGGAGAATGTTTTGAGGTAATTATCATAGTATGTATATCGTCAAGAAAATTGTTTTGGGCAAAATGTCCAAGGAAATTATCCTGAAGGGTCATTTCAAAAAGTTTGAAAGGTCATTTTTATCAGGCAATAATCTGAAGGATCTACATCATAGGATAAAGGCCCATGATAACAGTCTCGAAGAGTAAATTTTTAGGGAAAAGTTATTCGAGACAAAATTCTTGATGGGTCTAGTGGTCATTTCAAATAGGTAAAAGGGTAGGTCCATAGGGTAAAATTCCCAAGACAATTATCTTGAAGGGTAAGTGAAAAAGGTCTAAAGGGTCTACTTTATGGTAAAAATGTTTGAAGGGTCTACTTCAGAGGGTACATTTTGATGGGGAAAGGGCATGAGATAAAAGTCTTAAAGGGTAATACTGGTAAGGCAAAGGGTCAATGTAAAAAGTTTGAAGCATAGGTCTCTTACATCGGGCAAAATGTTTGGGACAACATTACTGAAGGGTTTAATTCCATTAGGGGAATTATTTTTGATAAAATGTCTACAAAAATTTCCCTAACAAAGATAAGATTGTAGTAAAAAATTCCAAATAAAAATCTTAACATAGACCAAATGCTTTAGGGAAAATGTCTGATAAAGATAAGTCCAATAAAGATAAGTCCAATAAAGATAAGTCAAACAAAAGACTTGATAAAACAAGCTTGAAAACATAAAACCTAAAAAGATAAATTACATAAGTCCCAAAAGGGTTAAGACTGATAGGATAAGTCCAATAAAACAAACCTAACATAGAATAAGCTTGATAAGATGAAAGAGTTAGTCTATAAAACATAATACCAATGCCATCTTGCCAAAGTATAAAAGGCCAAATCAGTCTTTTCCCAAAATTTGCTTAAAAACATAGAAGAGGGGCTCAAAATTAAGATCATAATCTAAAAAAAAGTGGGTCCCCATTTATTTATGGAAAAAGTAGGTTGTTGGGTAGAACAAAACTTCGGGGAGTTCTTAAGTGGCATACTACCAATATGCAGTTAATAGTATTTCAACCTTGTGTAGAATGGGCACATATACATTTTGAACAAGATAAGAATAATATGAACCTCTAAAATTCTAATCAATATTTTATAATATATGCTTGGAGGATTATTTAGTAGATTACTACTATTATGTAGTTGATAGTATTCTAATGTTATGTGGAATGGACACGTGCCCATTCTGAAAATAGATAAGAATAATATGAACATCCACATTATAACCAATATTCTTTAACACAAGCTTGGGGGGATTCTTCAATGAAGTAATAGACATAATAGTATAACATGGAACCTTGTGATGGTACCACAACATTAGATAATTACATGTCTTTTTCATGTAATCAATTGTGCCTCATGGTATTGAACAAAGAATTAGACTTAGAATGTATATGAAAGAGGATGACATGTGTTTGTTGAGATTAAGTTTGTATTATTGTATTTCGACTTAACAATGAGTTATAATTAAATAGAGATGATCTTTTGTATCTTATTTAGAATGGGTTTGTGACTACTTTAAATTACACAAGACATTAATACAAATTTTATTAATTGATTCCATTCTACACAAGATACAAAATGTTGATAGTTGATAGTATTTCAATATTGTGTAGAATGAGCACATGCCCATTCTAAACAAGATAAGAATAATATTAACATCCATTTTCTAAACAATATTCTATAACACAAGCTTGGGGGTTATTTAGTGGAGTATTTCTAGTATATAGTTGATAGTATTTCAATTCTATGTAGAATGGGCACATGCCCATTCTAAACAAGATAAGAATAATATGAACATCCAAAATTCCAACTGATATTTTGTAACACAAGCTTGGGAGGATTCTTCAATGGAGTACTACCAAAATGCAATTAATAATATTCTAATCTTGTGTGGAATGGACACATGCCCATTCTAAACAAGATAAGAATAATATGAACATCCACATTTTAACCAATATTTTTTAACACAATATTAGGTGGATTCTTTAGTAGAATATTGGGAATAATATAATAATGCAAAAACTTATGATGGTATTGTGGCATCAAATAAATACATATGTTGTTTGTCATATAATTGATTGTACATAATAACATCACACAAAGTACACTTGAAATGTATATGCACAAGGATGATATGTGTTTATTGATATTAATTTGTATTATTGTAATTGGAATTAATAATGAATTATAATTAAAGAGAGATGATATTTATATCTTTTTCATAATGGACTTGTGCCTTCTTTAAATTACAGAAGACATTAATAATAATTTTATCAATTGATTTCATTCTACATAATATAAAAAATAGTGATAGTTGATAGTATTCCAATCTTGTGTAGAATGGGAACATTCCCATTCTAAATAAGATAAGAATAATATGAACATCCACTTTCTAAAAAGTATTATGTAACAGAAACTTTGGAAGATTATTCAGTGGACTACTACTAGTGTGCAATTGATAATATTTCAATCTTGTGTAGAATGGGAACATGCACATTCTAAATAATATAATAATAATATGAACATTCAAAATTCTAACCAATACTATGTAAAAATTTTGGGGAGAGATAAAGTTTTCTTATGACACATTACTAAAATTATGGGTTTTTAAAATACTCAAGAGTATTTTTCCTTATGAGTCACTATTTGTTGTGCCCTATCACACACCCCATTTTTAAAAAATTTAAATAGGGACCCAATCTTAATTGAAAATGTTCTTAAGGCCTTTTGAGATAGAATACTACGATATATAATTTTGAGGAATCTTGAATGCAAAAAAGTTATTATATTTCTTGATAAATTCATTTGGTTACTTCAGGTTTGAGTTATTTGTGTAAACTTAATCTGTAAGTTTTTTCATTATTACAAGGTGTTATCACAACTTAAAGGATCAAAGATACGCCTAATCTACCTTACATGATTTACTATTTACTTTTGGTCTCCTTTAAATTCTTACATATATGTACTTGTGATTTTATAGCTCTAATGGGGATAATAATTTATTGCATTTAGTGGGTGGTTATCCTTTTATGTCTTAAATAGAATGTTTTTCACTTACATGTTTCCCAAATAATTCTAGAGCCCATCCTTGACATAATAAAATATTACACTCACCTGATCATCAAGATAAAAGGAACAAGACTTTATCCCACTAACTTGGAGGTGACATCATTATATACATACATATAAAAGACCTCAGGAAGGTAAAGCAATGAGATCATACAACTTATCGTCTCTCTAGCTCAGTGACTTAGTAGGTTTGTCTTTGTTTTGAGGTTATCATAGTCTTAGTCTCCTAGAGTCCTATGTGGCATCCTATGGATCTTATCTAGTGGCCAAGTGACCATTTAAATTCATCGTGTTTATTTTATTTTAATCAATTTTTTTATGGTTTTTTTTAAGATGAGTAGTTGAATCCAAAGTCACCACATGGATCACTGATAAAGATGTCAAAACTTGTTAGAGTCTATCCAATTAGGGTACCTAAAATAAAAATGGTTAGTATCCTAGACATAAAAGAGATGTCAAATCTTGAGAGAGCATGATTGAATCAAAGGATACTACATGGGCTAGAGGTCAGACTTTCCAAGAGCAAACCAATGGGCTCACCCCACTATTAGACCTATTAGTCTCCTAGATCTAATAGAATTATTAAAAACCTAGGAGAACATGATCAAATGAAGAAGTTACATGTGCCCCATGTACAAACTTGTCAGTCTCAAGGATGATATGTTCATGTGCCTATCATTCTCTAGGAATTAATTAGATGGGAAACTAGGTCTTTATTGGATAATTTAAAAGATCATGTCATAATTGCCAAATCTAGTAGGCAGTGTATATTTGAGATATATGAGTTTAAGTCCAATTTATGGAATGAATGGGAGGATTAAGCCACCAACTAAAATTTTAATTCAAATAAAATTATTGTTATCCCCATTGTCTTTATATTATGGCATTATTCAAATAAAATCAAGTGCACTTTCTTTAGAACTTTCAAATCAAGATGGGATTTGAAGCATGATATCCTTAATGGTTTAATGAAGGACAAGATTTGAAGCATGTTGTCCTTAATATTTCAATGAAGGATGGGATTTGAAGTATACTTTATAATATTTCATGTTGGTATATTTTACTAAAATTTTGTAAACTGATTTTAATACCAGTAATATTGTACACACACGAAGGGTATGTCTATTTTAATTACAACACTAATAAATGTGGCACTCTTACCAGGAATACAATGCTTAATTACCAACAATATTATTCCTTGTTAGTCATTTGATTAATATATTAAAGGTATGTGTTAAAATATATTGTATAATTAGTTTCACTTATAGTCATATATATTTTATTAAGACTAAATACACTCTTGAATAGATTTTTAGATATTTTAAAAATATTTTATGTAGGCACTACACAAGATATTGAATTAATTACAATTATCAACTAAGTATAATTATCAAATCATGTCATATTAAAAATACCTCCTACACTAACAAATAGAGCACAAAGAGAACACATACCATGCTAGATTTCACAAGCTTGACAATTTTCAAATTGGGATGTATCTCAAAAGTTTATGGATGGTGTTTTTCAAATTTAAAAATAGGTGTGGTAGTTATTGAAACATGTATTTTTTAAAATTTTAAACTACCACACTCAAATTTTGGATGAAATTTATTCATACATGGATGCATTATAAATTTTTGAGTGTGGAAACAATCATGTTTCCTTAGTTTGTTCTCAAAAAAGCAAGGAAACCATATGATAGACAAATAATAGAGGTGAATGAGAGCATACTACCATCAAAATTATAGATAGATAGAGAGTCAATTTTTAGGAATACCAACATCCATCTAGGAGCCTATCAACACTATAGATAGATAGAGATAGTCAAGTTTTAGGTATACCAGCATCCATCATAGATCCTATCAATAGTACAAACAAAAAGAGATAGTTAGGTTTCAAGGATTATAGCAGCAACTATCATGGCTCTTATCAATAATATAGAAAGATAGATAGTTGGGTTTCAAGGATACTAGCATCCATACAAGAGCCGAGTGAACTACACTAAATGAAATAGGAACAATATAATAGTGAAATAACATAGATAGAAAAAATATAACATCAAAGTTTTTTATTCAATTGTAAAAAAAAGGAAGAAATACAACATCAAGTTCTATTTGGACAAAGAGCAATAACTACAACTACTACCAGGTTTTAATTCCTTAGTCTTTTAAAATTAATTATATCTTATTCCTTATATCTACAACATGTAAATGGCTTTTGATTTTTAAATTCAAATGTCAACTGTAATCAGACTCACTTAAACATTGGTTTTGTATTTAGAATTTAAACCAAGAACAACAATGACATAATAAATAAAAATGATAAATACCTATGTATGATCCTTGTGATCTCCTTGTGTAATCTTACTAATCTATTTGTAAGTGTAGTTTTAGGAAAAAAACAAGAATCATAAACTGAGTCCTTTATTAATCACCTTGTTGATCCATTCCTCACTTCTAGATTTATTTTCTAAGTCTTGCTTGACTCTTTTCCATCTACAGGTGTAGTTTCATGTAAAAATAATTAATTTAAGATGCTAACAAGTCCTATAATCTCCATTACCTTAACTTTATGTGTATGCACTAGTCGTATGTAGAAACAAAATTATCAAAAATTAACTCCTTTTATACTTTGTAATGACTTTTTTCTCCTCTAAAATAGTGAATATAAAATTTTAAAATCATTTATATGAAATATTATGTAATATATCCCTCATGATAATTTCAAATTTTGATTAATGTTTGTATGCAAAAGTATTTTTTATGAAAAGATAACTATATTTAAGAGATTTATTTTTAACAAAAACACTTATTCCTTTCTGATTGTGCACTACTACCTTATAACGAGTGGTCAATATTTATTACTTTCAAACTCAAAATTTATTAATAAGTAGAGGCCAATATTATACACATTGAGATAAGAAGATTTGATTCCTAATTAATTAAATTATTTTTAAGCTATTTATAATGAGCATAATTTAATATAATACATAGGTCGTGTAATATATTATGAATATTATTGATTAATAATCCAATGAGTTTTGCATGTGTGAAATGGGCATGTGCCCATGACACCACACTATTAAATTAAGACTAATATTAATAAGTCGGATATGCCCTTTGTACATAAATACATACAGTTATAATTGATCATGTTACACTTCATTATACTAATATATTAACATTAGTTTAAGAATATTATTAAATAATAATCCAATATGTATATCTTGTGTAAAATGGGGATGTGCCCCTTCCACACAAGACAAGAGTATTGGATTCTTAATTTATAATGCTAGACTTACCTTGATAGTGTGGAATGGGCACATGTCCAAATATATATAAAATATAAACACATCATCAATTAAGAATCCAATATTTTTCTAATATTTGGACTACTAGATTCATAATTGAAGATGTGAAAATTATCTTTTTCAAAGTGGGCATGTGTCTATTCAATACAATCCATATAAATTATGATCATGGGTTCAATTATATTTTAGAACCTTAAGATGGTACCACAGCAATAGATAGCTATATATGTCATTCATGATATAATTGATTATACCTAATGGCATCCCACATAGAGTTAGACCTGAAATGTATATGAACGAGGATGATATGTGTCTGTGATATTAAAATTTTATTATTTTATATGGTATTAACAATGCATTATAATAAAATAGAGATGACATTTTATATCTTAATTGGAATGGGCGTGTGCCTACTTTTACATGACATATTAATAATTTTATCAATTAATCCCAATCTACACAAGATAAGTATTTTTTCAATTAATATTATTCCAATCTTGTGTAAAATGGGCACATGCCCAATTTGAAAAGGATAAGAATAATATGAACACCCACACGGTTTCTATTTTTTTGTAACACAAGATTGGAGGATTCTTTAGTAGAGTATTAGATATAATAGTATATTATGAAACCTTTAGATGGTATCGCAGCATCAAACAACTTCATATGTTATTAGTGTTATAATTAATTGTAATGAGTGGCATCCAATGGAGAATCATACTTGAAAGTTTTTTCAACAACATTCACTTAGACACTTCATTGTTTATAATCAATTGAGGACATAATATTGCTCGAATATCCCATTGATAATATTTAAATCTTGTGTCTAATGGGCACATGCCCTTTCTGAACAAGATAAGAATAATATGAATATCCACATGGTTTCCATTTTTCTATAACACAATCTCAATGGAGGTATTATTTAACAAAGTAGTAGACATATTAGTATACCATAAAACCTTTCAACAACATCGTGGCATTATAAAACTACATATGTTGTTCACATTATAAATGATTATAACCAGCATCATCCCATAGAGAATTGGATATGGAAGTTTTTTTAACAACTTCTACTTAGACACCCAAATTTATAAAATCAAATGGGGACCCACTATTTTTTGAATATCATTTTCATATAATTCTAATCATATGTAGAATCAGCACATGCATGTTTTGAAAAAAATAAAAATAATATGAACATCCATATGGTTTCCATTTTTTTATAACATAAACTTAATGGGGGGATTATTCAGTGGAGTACTAGACATATTAGTATATTACTAAACCTTTCTAAATCATTTTTGCATCAGACAAATACATATGTTTTTCATGATATAATCGATTATAACCAATGGCATGCCACGAAGAATTAGACCTAGAAGGTTTTTTCAACAACTTTCACTCAAACACCCCAATTTTTTAAATCAAATGGGGTCCCACTATTGCTTGAAAATCCCATTGATATAATTCAAATCTTGTGTAGAATGGTCACATGCCCATTTTGAACAAGATAAGAATAATATGAACATCCACATGGTTTGTATTTTTCTATAACACAAGCTCAATAGGGGGATTCTTTAGTGGAGTATTAGACATATTAGTATACTAAATAACCTTTAGATAGTACCGTGGCATCACAAAACTACATATTTTGTTCATGGTATAATCAATTATAACTATCAACATGCCATGGATAATAAGACTTGAAATGTTTTTCAACAACTTCCACTTTGACATCCCAAATTATGAAATCAAATTGAGACCCACTACTGCTTGAATATCTTAATGATAGTATTCTAACATTGTGTAGAATGTTAACATGCCCATTCTAAACAAGATAAGAATAATATGAACATTTACCTTCTATATAATGGGCACATGTATTATTTCATTCATTTATAGACATCTTTGATTATAATGGTTCAATAAATTTTGATAAATAATCAATAAATGGAAATAGTCTTATTAATAATATGTGAGATTATTTTATAAGAATAATTAGAATTTAGTTTTAGGGTTTCACCTTGATTCCTTGTCATATAATATTTGGAGTAATGTTCTAACATCATCTCTTGATTTATAAGAATATCCTATTGATAGTATTCAGACAACCTAATTTTTAAAATCAAATGGGGACCCACTATTGTTTGAATATCCCATTGATAGTATTAAAATATTTTTT
Organism: Torreya grandis; assembly: GCA_037957365.1. Taxonomy (NCBI): domain Eukaryota; kingdom Viridiplantae; phylum Streptophyta; class Pinopsida; order Cupressales; family Taxaceae; genus Torreya; species Torreya grandis. The sequence continues at coordinate 357,767 of JARHVA010006279.1, forward strand.
AGAATGGGCACATGTCCATTCTAAACAAGATATGAATAATATGAACATGTATCTTCTATATAATGGGCTCATGTATTATTTCATTCATTTATAGACATCCTTGACTATAATGATTCAATAAATTCTAATAAATAATCAAACAATGGAAAGAGTCTTATAAATAAGATATGGGACTATTTTGTAAGAGAAATTTGATTTTACGTTTAGGGTCTCACCTTGATTCTTTGTTATATAATATTTATAGAAATTTTTTAACATCATTTCCTAATTTATATTTTTCACTATGCATATTAGTAAAGTTATTTTAATTTTTTTGTTATTTACAATGCATCTGACCGTAAAGAATCATAACAAGGAGATAAGTTTATGATATATATATTAATCAGTTGATCAAAAAAATATAATGATATCTCAAATTAAAATGGATACTATGACATAAAAATATAAATATCTGTTAATCACACAATATCTAAGTCTTATGTATGTGACTAGTCAAATTATATGGCCACCTCTTACTTAGAAATATTGTATGTGTTGTGAATACCATAAATGTCATAAATCACTGAGAATACCTAAAACTCATCTTCATCATTTATAACTATATAAAATCCTTGAAAAATATTTTCATTCATGTTTTTAACATTATCCATATAGTATTAGAACACTTCTAAGAAATAGTTATGCTTCAACCATAGGAACAAGAAAGATAAAAATAAAAACCAAGACATTATAACCAATACAAGTGATCATATCTCTAATATCATTTATGTAATTTTTATTACAACATTACATAAATCAAAAATAATTATTTAAGGATTAGGGGAGATAGTTTTTTAACCCTATCAAATTTCTACTCAATGTGAAATCATTGAGAAAAAACACTAAATTGGAGCCAAATTATGCTTAGAGACTAGCTCAAAATTTTAATTAGATTTCAAATCTTGTATAAAATTAAAACATAAATTTATAAATACAATAAATTAAATAATCCTATTAATGTTATCTAATTTTTTGTCATTTTATATAACCATGATTTCCTCCATATTGCATTATTTTATGAAATATTTTTCCAACATATAATATTGTATCTAATATCCTCGGCCCAAGATTAATTCATATGATAGCATCCCCTATGTCACCCTTAATGAGTATGCCATATTAAAATTGGTGACAAGTTATTTCAATACTTGCTCAAACTTTACATTAAATTTCAAGGCATGTCTTATTTTAGTAAAATTAAAACCATAAAAATTAATCATAAAACTTAGGCTGCCTCAATCATAAATTTGTTCTTACTATATTTGTCAAACTTTTCATTAGATTTTTTGAACAAAAATTACACATAATATATACTAAGATAATATATTTTAGAAAATACCAGTTGTATGTGCACTAAGTAAATGATGAAAAAAATAGTCTAAGTCAATACAATGTGGATCTAGAGTCACCTAATTGACCAAACTATATTATATTAGAAAATAAGGGAGATACATAATTCTAATATAATATTCAAATATATTATAAAATGCTCCAGAGCCAAAATTTACACTCAATATTAGCTTTCTAAACTTAGGAATAATTTATTAATTGTAGCGACTTGTATGTAACATGTCTTAGTTCATAGCATCTCAGACTTCAAATTTCCCATGTCGAGCTTCAAAATCCAAAAAAATACATAACTTTTTATGATTACTAATATTATGTCATCATGATGTCATTAATGTTATCACAATTTCTTCAAAATTTAAACTTAAATAGTATGTGACAAAGTAGACTTCCTAAAAAAATAATTACTAATATTAATATAAATAATTATTGGGAAGAATAAACTCACCATTAATAACATATAATGGATATTTATTTCAGCCAAAAGTAAATTACCAAAATGGTAGGATTATATGCATGAGTAATTTGAATTGGATATCCAAAAATTTCATAGTTAATTAAAAGATGGTTGTCATTATATTTTATAATTTGGACATATTGATCAAGATAAGGAGATGAATTTATCCTTTATAATTTGAAAATAAAACTAATGTTGAAACATGTTCTGGTTAAATATAAACAATATGTATACTATTAATATGTCAAAAAACATGTAACATTCTCACTATTCATGATCACATGTCTAGTCATAAATGAACCCTTTATTAAATGCTAAATCATACTAAATATCTATCACCATTAACACCTTGGAAGAAGATTAATCACTCAAATATCACCATTTTAATATCTCATATTATTTTTAACACCTTATAAATCAATCACATTAATGATGTTAACTAAATTAATCAATCATCATGAATGTTGGATGCCAAAAAAAGAGTAATTAAACAATATTTATTTCTCAAAATATGTTTTGGTTTGACTAATGTGGATTTTATCTACCAATAATGCTACTTAAATGGGATTTTGACATTGTCAGGAACATAAAGTATATTAATTATCCTCTAATAATAATTTCTTACAACGTACCTATGAACATGTAAATGGTGTCAATTAAATCTCATCATATATAATTTAATATCTCACATTAAACATATTTAAATTATAAGTCAATGCTATTATTCTGTGTAAATTATGGATCAACACTATTCCATGTAAAAAATATAGTGAAAACATATTAACATGTAATTTAGTTTTCCAAATACTAATAGTTTACTACTAATTTAGGATTAATAGTATTTTCATATAGTGAATTTCAAGATTTTTTTGAGACTCCTTTTGTAGAATGGTTACATGCCCATTCTAAACAAGATTAGAATAATATGAATATCCACTTTCTAACCAATATTTTATAACACAAGCTTCATTGGATTCTTCAATGGAGTATTAGACATAATAGTATACTGCAAAACCTTATAATGGTACCATAACATTAGATAGCTACATATGTCATTCATGGTATAATTGATTGTACCTCGTGACATTCAATAGAGAATTAGACTTGAAATGTATATGCACAAAGATGACATGTATTTGTTGATATTAATTTTGCATCATTATATTTGGATTTAACAATGAATTATAATTAAACAGAGTTTATATTTTATATCTTATTTATAATGGGATTGTGTCTAAGTTAAATTGTAGAAATTGTTGACATTTGATAGTATTCTAATCTTGTGTAGAATGGACACATGCCCATTTTGAACAAGAAAAGAGTAATATGAGCATCCACTTTCTAACTAATATTATATAATACATGCCATAAATGTTCATGGAGTTACACATGACCTACCTCAAAACCTTGAGAATGACCTTAGTAAACTCTCTACTAATGAGAGAAGGATTTTAGAATAAAATAAAGAAAATTTCAAGGTCTCTTTGAGACTCCTTGTGTAGAATGAGCACATGCCCATTTTAACAAGAAAAGAATATTATGAACATCCAATTTATAACTAATATCCTATAGCATAATCTTGGGAGGATTCTTCAATGGAGTATTGACATAATAATACATCATGAAACCTTATGATATTATTTTAACATCAGATAGCTAAATATGTCACTCATGATATAATCAATTGTATCTATTGACATCAAATAGAGAATTAGACCTAAAATGTATATGCATGAGGATGACATGTGTCTGTCGATGTTAAGTTTTCATTATTATATTTGAGATTTATTATGGCCAACACACCCCCTTATTCAAATAAATGGGAGACCCCTCTAAAAATGATCAAATTTATATTTCCCAAACTATCAATCTCATTTCTATCAGCTCATTTATAAGAGAATCCTGAAGGTCCCTTTTTTCCCCTAGATTTATAAGCATAGTAAGTGTTTGTGATGGTTGGGTGATCCCTATTGAAATATTATATGACCTATAAAGATAACTTATTTGGGTCCTGGCCATATCCTTAAATAAACTAGGCACTTTATTACTTAGAATATTTAAATGTATTCACTTTTCTACAAGTTTGTTTTTATTTTGAAGTTTCCTAAGTCTCAGTATCTTAGAGTCTCAATCTCCCAAAATATCTTAGATAGGGGCCAGGTGAGTGTTTAAATTTGTCACATTTATTTTATTTTAATCGATATTTTTTGTGTTTTCCCATAGGAGAGGAAGTTGAATTGAAGGTCACCATGTGGATCATTGATAGAGATATCAAAACCTATCAGATTCTAGCTAATTAGGCTATCCTGAAGTTAGAATGGTCACTCTCTTAGACTTAATAGAGATGTTATAATGTGGGAGAGATCGACTGACTCAAAGGATGACACATTGTCTAGAGGTTAGAATTATAAGGAGTGGACTAATGATCTTTCCCCAATGTGTCAGTCTCCCAAATATGATAGACTTACTAGAGCTCGATCAAATGAAGGAGCACCATGTGCCCCATTTATAGATTTATTAGTCTCTAGGATTGTATGGGCATGCACCTACCGAGTTATGAGCATTAATTATAGGAAAAATTAGGCCCTGGTTAGATAATTTCAAGTATCATGTCATAATCGCTAAATCTAATAGGTAACATATATTAATGTTGTGTTACATGAATAGTGTATTTAGAGATTTTATAGACAAGTATGTGCTAGTATTTCTTGATGACATAGTGATCTATTCTAAAAATGTATTTGAACATGAGCAACACTTGTGTTTAATTATATAAAGGTTAAGGTAGGATAAACTTTTTGGTAAGTTGTCTAAATGTGCCTTTTATTAGTTTGAGATTCATTATTTGGGGCATATAATTTTTAAGGATAGGCAAGATTAAGGTTATCCAAGAGTGGTTTATTATTAAAGATGTACATTAAGTATGTAGTTTTATGGGATTGGATAGCTATATATTTCTAAAAAAAAATTACAGATTAATTAATCTGATAATTTTGGCTAAGGAATTCATTTAGACTTTAAAATATGAGCAAGCTTTTCAAAATATTAAGGAGATATTAACTATCAGGACCGAACAAGAACAATTGCTTACACAAAAGGAAATACAATTGAAGAAATCTCTCTTTCTTTACTGATTATGATTTCTAGTTGCTTATTATTCTGGTTTAATTCCGTGTTTAGTTGCTTGCACAAAAGTAATCAATTGTTCTTGTTTGATCCTGACATTAACAACACCTATGCTTATTGTACCATATCTAAATGTTAATTTTGAGATCTATGTTGATGCATCCAAATAAGTATTTCATATTGTGTTGACATAGGATGGTAAGGTAGTGGCTTATGAGTCACAAAAAATTAAAGAACATGATAATAATTATACTACTCATTACCTAGAACTTGTTTCGATTATGCATACACTTAAACAATGGACATATGTTGTGTTAAACAAACATTTTAAGGTTAAATCTAATCATCATAACCTAGAATACTTGTTTTCTCAGGATGATCTAAATGCACACCAGCGTAGATGGCTAAAAATTTTGAGTAATTTTGATGTGAATATTGCATATGTAAAATCTAAGGAGAATGATGTTGTTTATGTCCTCAACCAACACACATATCTTATTTCCTTGTCTATTTTGAATAATAATTTTAGAACAATAGTGTTATTGTGAATTTTACCATTAGGCAAGTGTAGGTTTGGTTGACAATCCTAAGAATATAATTTTTTTATTTTCTACTGATCTTAATGGCCTAGTTAAGCAAAAAAATAGAATTTATGTGCCCAAATCAGATGATTTTTGAATTTATTTATTAAAATAGGTACATAAAGCACCTCATTTTCCTCATTTAGCTGGCACAAAGATGATATATGAGCTGAAAATGTTGTACTATTAGCCTGGTTTGAAATATGAAGTTGTTAACTTTGTGATTAAATGCTTGGAATGCCAACATGTAAAAGCTTAACATTGTCATTCAAGAGGACTATTAAATCATCATGATGTTCCATGAGGTAAGTGGTTTATTATTTATCTTTAATTCATAGTTGGTTTTCTAAATTATTGAAGCAAATATGATACTATTTTGGTTGTAATAGATAAATTTACCAAATCTAGGCATTTCATTGATGAAAATCTAATTGATGATGCATATGTGTTTGTTGAAAATTTTGTGAAAGAAATAATATGGTTGCATGGCATACCAAAACTCATTATCTCTAATAGAGATAAAACTTTTACTGAAAATTGTAGAAAATATTGACTATTGCTTTTGGAACAAGATTGAATTTTAGTTCTTCTTACCACCTAGAAATGGATGGTTAGATAGAAAGTTTAATCAGATGGTGGAATACATGTTAAGAATGTATGTGATGGATCAACAAAGTAAATGGTAAGATTATTTACACTTATTTAAATTTTATTACAATAACACATATCATTCTGTGATTAAAATGGCTCCATTTGAATCTTTATATGGGCATAAGTGTAAAACTCTACTTAGTTGTAAAAATCTATAAAATATAACTATTTATGGTCCTAATGTTTTAAAAGAATATGATAGACAAATGGGAATCATAAGGAAAAATCTAAAAGTTGCCTCTGATAGACAAAAAACTTATGTATATTTAAAGAGATCACCATGATAGTTAGAAGTTGGTGATAAAGTTTTTATACATGTTTAACTAGAGAAAAGTTCAATAAAGTTTTTAAAATATTTCAAAGTAGCTCCCAGATTTGTTGGACCCTTTAAAAATTTGGATAAAATCAATTTTGTTTCCTATTGACCTAGCCCTTTTCCCTTCTCTGTCTAAGATTCATGATGTTTTTCATGTTGTACTATTTAGAAAATACACACCTAATCCTTCTCATGTTTTGGATTGAACCCATCTTTAGGTTTTGGAAGAGTAAAAGATACATTTATAACTAGTGAGGATCCTAGATCATTGTAGTGTTAGACTACAAAATCATGATTTTTTTCAAGTTTTGATCCAATGGAATCCCTTATCTAAAAGAAGTGTTACATGGGAAGATGAAATTTTTTTTAGACAACACTATCCTTGTCCATTTTAGTCATCGAGATGATTCTTTTTCAAGTGGGGGAGGATGTCATGACCCTAGATATTTTACATAATACTTTTTAATAGTACTATTTTTTGACTCAATTGATGACTATTTCATGATTATTTGATTGCTTTTATTTCTTTGATTCAATAGCTTATATGTTGTGGTATATTGTTGATGTTTATAATGTGATTAAACTAGATCATTTATGGTTTAGTTGTCTATTGAGACATTATTTTTAATGGAGATATTGATGATGTTTTGAACTTTTATAGTGACACCTAATTATTAAATGATTTTATGAATTAGATTAAGTGGATTTAGTATATGATGAATTGTAATTGATTCAGTTATATTACCTGGTGCATTTATTATTCTTATTTTGTCCATATACTTTTGATGGTTTATTTTGTGAATAAAGGGATAGGTACAATGAGTTATTTTCTTATAGATCTCGATAGCCAAATAGGGTGGAAAATTATAAACAAGTTAAATAAAAATTAAAAATGGTTTTGATCTTTTCTTTCTTACTGAGTTGTTTTTTAAGTTGAATTTGTTTTCTCATTAGGATGATTTTTGCCTGGTGTTGTTTGTGAGTCAACTGACTTATTCTAGAATGTTCAAGTTACATTGTTTTTCATTTTCATGTTAAGTGTTATTGTCATAATTTGTGCTTTCTTGAATTATCTTAAGACCCTTATGGGTCATTGTTTATTAAATCTCTATTGTTTCTTTGACTATTTATTTTGGTTTGGTCATAGTCTTGATGCACATGTTACATTTTTATTTTTATTAGCTTTGTGGAATCTATCTTTGGTGGCATAATTAAGTGACTAATTCTTAGTCAAAGACTTGACTAGACTTAGGCAAGCTAAAAAGGATGGCCATAATCCACATGGAGATTGCATTGATTGGTTGTTTTATTTTGTTGTGGTCTTTACTTAGGTTGATGGAGTTAACTCATTTTATGAGGGCCCATGGGTTAAGAAACTTCTATTTGGTTATCTTATATTTTTTGGTTGTTCTATGTTATTTAGAACCCTAGTTTGGAGGGGGAAAGTTTACCAAAAATTTATTTTGGCCCCCATTGAAGGTTTAGTGGATATAGTGGCCATTATCTCCTGGAGTTTTTCACATATACTACCATTTCACTCTTGGATATATTTTTCACCATGAGAGGAGATCTATGTGGAGTTTATTTAGGGGGTTTTATTTTTTGGAGTTAAGCTAGAAAATCATAGTTGGATCAAGATTTTTGGTAGAGGAAAATGAAAAAGAGAAAGAGGAGGTGATTCAAACTCTTGTATTTTTGTTTTCAAAGTTGTCAAGTTTTTTTATGGTTATTATTATTTATCTTACACCTATAACTACTTAGACTTGTGTGTATTTATGGGTTCATTTTTATACTAGTTTGAATTCCATTTTTTACGGTTATTAATATTTATCTTACAATTATAACTGTTTAGACGTGTGTGTATATATGGGTTCATTTTTATACTAGTTTGAATTCCATTTTTTAGAATGCAAAGCAAAAAAATGGGTTTGTGTGTTTGTTTATATTTATGAGAAACTTGAATTCATGGAATATCATTTTAACCTATCGATATCTATCAATTATATGTTTTATTTCATGGTGTTTATATGGCCATGGAAAAATAGTAAATACTATTATTTTATTTTCATTATTAGGGTTTTATTGATGACTATAGTATGGTTAAGGTTAACCTTGGAATCATGTCTTGAGGGCTTTTTCCATTCAAATGATAAAATTGTTTTTCTACATACATTATTCAATGGGATTCATCATTATTATGTATTGATTATTTATGTAATCATTTCCTTAGCCTATCGATTCAAGGTTGTAAGGTTTTTTTATTTGCTTGCAATAATTTCATGTGAAAAGTGTAAAATTAATAATGAAGTTCTTGGATTAAAAATCTTGATTATTTTATCATTATGCAATGATTTTTGTCAAAGTCAATACTTGACTATTGGACCTTTTATTTTTCTCTTATTGGCAAAATTTATATGGTTAAGTTTTAGGACTATGAATTTGTTTTCATGTGTGTTATAGGGAGAATGTTGGCAAGGTATTCATAAGTCATTTGGTTGTTTACCTGATTGCATGAACTTGAATTCTAGTTATTCTTTTCAACTTTTTGAATCAAGGCTTTGTTGGTTTTTTTTTTTTTTTTTTAAATTATAACAAGCTATTAAGGTTTGATATTTTTTATTTATCATTTTTTATTATTGAAAGAACTATGTTCTTATTCTATATTACCTAGTTTAGCATAATGGTAAATAATTTAAAGTCTATAAAATGTTTGTAGTTGAATTTCATGTTTGTATTCACTTGAATATAATTAAAGGTTCGATATGCAAAGATCAAGGTTATGAGTTGTAGTCTTTGGATTAGGTGTCAAGACAATAATCTCTATGAACTAGAATATGAATGAGTTCATCTCCTTGTTTTATCTATGTTGTTATGTTTTTTAAGTCAAGAATAGAATTATTTTGCTCATTATATTTTTCTTCTTCTATCCTATTACCTAGATCCGCAACCAACTAGTGGTTGGGGTGGTCTAGGGCCACCAATATGGGGCTAATTAGGACTAGAGAGGAAGGTATCTGTTGATCTTAAAAAATAGAGGATTTTTATTGTGCTTGAATTTCTTCAGGATTGTACTCAGATGAGCATTTGATAATGACTTATGTAATACAAATATTATAGTTTTGATACTTGTATTGATTTGTCTCTCTCTTGATGATAATATGATTTGATTCTTTGAGTTAATATTTTTAGTAAGATTATTTACTTTAATTATATAAAGGATTAAATGGTTTATTTTGATGTTAAGTTAATCAATACCTTAATTGGTCTAATCACTACTCTTTGGTAACATTATTTTCTATCATAATTTGATATATAAATGAGTTGTGCTATTAGTAAATGTGCATTCATAAAAGTAATATGTTTCTCTTTTATGTTGATTATTTGGATGAATTTATGAACTTCATACTTATATTGGTTAATAAATATATATGTTTTATACCAATATGGTGGTGAATGAAAGCATTTAAGTTTCATTTAATGTTTCTTTGCTTAAAAGGGAAAAGAAGTATGAATATGTGTTATTTATGTTGCATTTATTGCTAATATTCATTTAAAGGTTTAGATGTTAGTGTTGAAACTCTAAAATGATGATTATTAGAATGATGATTATACAAGTATGTGATTTTATCCTGAGTTCTTAATAGCATATTATTATTGCATTGATTTTGAGACATTTTTATTAATATGTTCAAATTGTTTGAGAAGGATTTTCAGACTTATCTTAGGTGAGTTATAAGTTGACATGATATAGTTATTAAATCCCAAAATATTAAACAATTATTGTTGTCAATTATTAATTCACCTATGTTATATAGGATCCTATTTTTGATAAAACATGTTTAATATGCATTAATAAATTAATAAATAATCATGTAATGATGTTGATATTTCATAAGATTATTCTTGAATTATAAGTGACATGTTAGAATGTTTAGTAATTGAACTCAATTTTAATGATGGCTACTATTGTAGATTTATATGCTTGAGTTTTAATTGTAGGACCATATTGACATCTTAATAAATAACATCCAATTAGGTTGAGCATTTTATTTGTCAGTCTTAAACATGAATCATTTCTAGGATTAATGGAAATAAATCATCTTTTACAAATAACTAAGATAAATTAAGTAAACTTACAAGGTCATAATGGACCTGGTATAATTTACTTAACTTGTTAAAGGAACCAAAATCAATCTAAAATAATTGGTGATCTTATCATTTGTGCAACTGGTAGTTATACTAATCACATAAATGGCAGAAGTGGATTTTATAAAGGTTCACATGCAAAACTTAAGCATGGTTGTTTCAACATTAAGACAAAATGAATGTCATACTACTAGGATATGGTTCATTAGTGTAGCATGCATATTAACCATGTGACTCATAAGACTTGGAAATAAGGGTTTGATCTATATATCAAGGCTTATGATATGGTTGATTGGTAACTTATATGAACTTGATTTAAACATGTTGGTGAGGATATGGCCACTTATGTGGTTATGTCCATCATTTTAGAATTAAATAATACTTGCCTAAATTCTAAAAATGGACATATGAATATAAACTAAATTTGTAACTAATTTCATTTCAAAAGTACAAGAATATAGCATAGTGATTCTTAAAATGATCATATGGATAGCACTTTAGTATGGTTTTCATTGGTACCAATACTAAGTGAAGCATTTTGTTAAAAATACCCTATATTGTACTAATTTTGTAAATAGTCCTCAAAAAAATCACTGGTTATTATCTGAATTTTTGTATATCTTGCTTAAATAATCTTAGTATGATGATTCTTCTATTGAATCTATTTCTCCTTTTGATTTTGTTGTTGAACTCTTTTTGGTTTACCCTATGATGTGTAGACTATTTTATAGTTTGTAGAAGTACTCAAGTGAGACTATAAGTTGATAATGGCTCTACTAGGAATGCCATAATTGCATGGAGAAGAGTGTGTGAGCATATTTTTCATACACTAAAATACCCCTATTTGAGTACTAAGTGGATAATTGCTTCTTAATAGTGTCTTAGTGATTTATAACTTAGTCTAGTTATTTTTTTGGCTATAACATAGTTATGGGCATCATTACATTTTCCATGTTAGTTTTATTTATAATATGTGCATCGTAATTGTTTTATCTCATTTTTTTTTTAAAAATTGGGTTATTACAAACTATTTCAACATTTTGCATAAGAGGACTAATTTTTTCTTGGGAAATATATTAGTCTTGGCTAATTTTAAGCAATATAGTCACTAGAGGGTATTGGGTGGCAGTCATTGGTGTCAATTGTCTTATATAGACCCTACTCATTTGGGAAACATTCCTTAAGGTAAAAAGAGTGACCACTTCCACTTGAAGCATTTTGTTTGGAGTGGCTTATGGGACATCCTAGCATGGTGGAATTGAAGGAGAAGGAGGATGGGTGACCATTATTTATCCCATTACATGTGTAACAATAGAAGGAGGACTATTTAGAATTACAACTTAAGGGGAAGGAATTTTAGAAGGAAAAGGGGTCAGTGATTGCATTACCTTGCATATTTAAATGGTCATCTTGGAGAGTGTTGGTGGAGGGAATCCATGTAGTACCGTTCTCCTTAGGCGGGACTCTATGTCTAAAGAATTATCTTGAATTTTAGGGGCATTTGAAATTTCCTCTACTTCTTTGGGTTGATTTAGCTTGTAAAGGATAAATACAATGGAAGCAATTTATTTTTTCATTCTCATGTCTTCATTGTCTTCTGCATTGGAAAATATGAAGTCATAAAAATGGTGTTGATCATTATACAAAATTTAAAAAATTCCTCTCAAGACCTTAATATGTTCCTTTACATTCCTATTAGGATCCCATTGACACAAGTAATGATTTTCCAAGTTGAAAATGATTAGTGCACTTGTATTTCATGAATATTATCCACATATTGAAAATATGCTTACCAATATTGTAGGAAACTCAAGGTCATGGTTCTCATTTATTCTCTTTACAAAGTACATTAACTCGATGGAGTCTATGGTGATAGGCTATTTCTTACTTAACAAGTTTGTCTGGTACAAAAATTGGAAACTTCAAACGAGATATAAGGACTACATTTATCCTTTTGACAATGCACTAGGGATGATATTAGTATGCTCTATTTCTCAATCTATATTTTTTTATTTCTTCTAAAAATCTAGGTACATGTACTTCGTTAATGTTTGGTAGACTCAAGGGTAAAAACATTCAATTTTTTGAGATGTGTGTGTGTGTGTGTGTGTGTGTGTGTGTGTGTGTGTGTGTGTGTGTGTGTGTGTGTGTGTGTGTGTGTGTGTGTGTGTGTTTATAATTATGAGAAATTAAAATGGATAAGTGTTCCCACTCAAGGTTCCATCTGGGATTTTTTCAAAACCATGGTCACGTAGAAAAAATCAAATGCATATGACTTCATATAAAATTTATTATCATTCCTTAGCCCTAATACTTTTTTTTGAGATTATTTACTATTGACCAAATTTGACTTTTAAGTCAAATTGGGACCCTTATAAGCAAAAAATTGAATTATATACGTTTTAGGGGGTCTAATATATTGTAATGGGGTGTATTATATGCTATTTTATGTCATTTAATGTCATCTTAACCTTGGTCTTAGTCATATTATTCAATTTATCATATTGGGTCATTTAGTGGGATTTTAAGGGTCATAAATGCAAGTGGAACATTTTTAAAGGTGTCTAGATGACCATTTTTCCTTCCAAGCATTTAAAATTTCATTTTACCTATCACAAATGTCAGTTACATCAGAATATTGTAGGTTGTATAACTAAAATTCAAGAAATAACTCAAAAAGGGAGTAAATGGCACTTGTACGGCCCATGGGGAAGTGTGACACATGTGAAAATATCATGGAAGGAATATTCACATTCCTGACACTCATATCTATATTTTTTTGGCTTTGTAAGTGATATTTTAAATACAAAACCATTCTACTTCTTTTTTGTATTTCTATACATACAAAAGTGATCTACAAGTTTGTGCGTAGTACGGATAGCTCAAGAGGTTTCAAGATAAATTATTTTGGGAGGTTTTATTAAAATTATATACCTTAATTTCCATATAAATATTTATAATAATGGTTTGATTTTCATCATTATCCATCCCCATGAAGTGGACTATACTTTTTTTGCTAGTTGTTTCATGTACCCTATAGGTTTTGCCTTGGTTTGAGTAATTCCTTAAAAACTAGTTGTTGAGTTTGAATTTAGAGGATGTTGACTTCCTTATAAAATTATACCCATACTTTTTTTCATGTTTAAATATGTTTTTATGGTCAAATCATCTCAAATTTATAGATTGGTCTCATATGAGATAACAAACAGGTTTCCACCATTTTCTAGATTTCAATGCTTGTTCATGGCTTCAAGATGTTGTTTTATTGTCTTTAATATGTTTTAAAGGTTATATTTACCAAAAATTCACCCTTAAAATCCATTATTCAAAGCAATTCTCATGAGGTCAATCATGGAACACCATATAGTCAATTGTTGCTCACTGTTTGCTTGTAACCATGGTGAGGCACGTGTTTTGAACTTGTATACATGTCATTTTCATAGAGGTTTATTTAAGGTTTTTAAGCCTTTGTGGACCATTTTTAAGCATTAAGTTATGAATCAAGCCTTGATTTTATGCAAGCAAGAGAGACTATATAGTTATGTACAATATCCTCACACATTCTACTATAAACACTCATCTACATGTTCTCCATAGAAGATGTCAACTTTCAAGGAAGTATGTGAGCTAATTAGGGCCCTAGATAATTTAAATAATCTATTTTAAATCTTTATTATAGACCTAAAACCCAATAAATGTCAAGGATAAGGCATACTATTCATGTTTAAGTCACTACCTATGCATCAAAATGCACACCTACAGGATTTATTGATAGAGAACTAAGAGCATTTGTGAGGGAATTTGAACAAGTTTTGGAGATATTTTGAAGTTATATTATTATATAGTGACCATGATATACCATTTTTGAAGTTCCAAGATGGAAATTTTCATGTAAATCACTTGCAAAGATAAGAAAACTAAATTCAAGGAAACCTTCCCAAAAATGCAAAAATAAAGGTCCCAAGGGTTTTATGAATATCTTATAACATGTTTTCCAAGAGAGTTGGATCATATATATAGGTAAAACTTGTAACCATTATCATAGATAGGAACCATGAAAAAAATGGAAGTCAATAAGTGAGTGGAATTTAGAATTTTGGAGCCTCAAATGTGCCCTTAAAAATACCAAATGCAGGCATTATAATCTGCAGGTCTAAGGCTAAAAGGAGTTTTTTTCATCCAATGTTGCACATTATGTCTATGCCCCATATGTGAGTAGATAAAAATATTTAAATTGGAAACCATGAACTAAAATATCATCAAAGGTAATGACACTTTGTTTTGTGGTTCCCTAAATGCATTTCCAGTTCGTACACTATGGAAATGTTGACCTACAGCTTGGCAAACAAGCAGTGACTCAGTCAAGGCCTTTTAATGGTATATTATATTATCTAAATTCATTACAAGGTGAAAATAGATAATATATAACTATAAAATTCAAATTATCTGTTAAAAACATCATAAATAATCTCAATCAAAGCTAATGTACACCTACAGGGGTTATTTAGGCAGGTGTCTTAGTCTAGCAGAGGAGGACTCAATTGAGAGACACAAGTGTATATGAAGGGTAAATGAGAGTTTGGAATGATAATTAAAAAAAAAAATCACTTTATTTATTATCATGGTGTCCTCCATCAGCTAAAAACATTGTAAAATAAGCCTACTCAGTCCCCTTACAGTGTTGTATGCACCAACAAATAGGGTAACACAATCAACTAGTCTTGACTGGTCTTAAGGATTTTCAAACCCAAAGTATAAAGAGATAAAGATAATATTTTAGGTAAATATAGGGATAAATTTAAGGAGGTTATTTTCATTATTTTAAATTCCTATAACTTAAAGGTAACCTATAGGTACACTCCAAAGGGCAGTCACAACCAAACAGGAAACTCTCACCTAGGCAAGAGTATGGAAGAGAGCATATGAGGAGTTATAGTGATTTATAAAGATAAAAAAACATTTTAAATGAATTAATTATCTCATGGAACTCCAAATTTCATTTAAATTAATAAAATTAGGAATATAAACCTATAGCATATAGTCTATTTTAGAATATCTTGCACACCGTCTACCTTTAAAGGAGTCTAACTTAGTTTTTGCAAGTTTGAAGGATCAAATAGATAGACTAGAGTATGAATTTTTGTGTATATTATCATTTTCACCTATATAAACCTATAAAATATCTATATTATCTAATAAAATAGGGGATGTACCCCCTATTTTGTCCCAAATAAGGGGTACTTTCCCTCATGCATACACTGTCAGTTTTGTGAAGAAGGGTGATAAGGTGAGGTAAAGAGATGAGTGGGCCTTCTAGTAAGATTTTAGACGTTTAATTAAATAAAATAAAACATAAAATACCAATAATAGAGTAAATATACTAAACTTAGATATTTAAGTTCTAATGTTGCAGTCAGACCTAGTAGGCATGGCTATGCCTAGAATATAAACAAGGAGTCACTTCCACTTTTGGATCTGGGTGAGATTAATAATTGATTGGATAATGTTTTTATGATAATTATGTATGTTTTAAATATTTTTTAATGAAAAAAATTTAAATTTAATGACATAGAACACAAAATTTGTAGGCATGCCTATTGAACAAGGTACAAGCTAAGGCCAAATTGGGGGTCATTCACCATTTTATCAAGAGATGAGCATCCCCATGGATTGAAACATGTTTTAAAGGTTTATAAATATATTTTAAAGCTATTTTAATGCATAAAAAACATAATTAATCCCTTTTTGACTCAAGAACCAATTTAGGCTTGTTGGAATGGAGAAAACAAGCTCGATAGGTCAAATTCAAATGCTCATATCTTCCATGAGGCCATGCATGGAAGCCAAATGATTTTAGGGAGGTTATTATGGGTCTCGAAGGAAATTTTTTTGGAATTTTTTTTAGGTTGGATGTTATATCTATATGAGCAAAGCTTAATATTTAAAATAGACCCAAAACCCTTGCAAACCCTCAGTCAAGACCCGATTGGAGAAACAAAGATAGAAATGCATTCTAATGGAATATTTTTCTCATAAAAGGTATTTTAAATTATATATTACTCAATTAATCTCCCTACCATGATTTTTATCTATACAGACTTGTATAGATAGGGGGTAGAATAGGGTATTCTTGACCATTTTCTATGTTTTTCAGGTTTTATAAGGAGTCATAAGATGAAACCAAATTTGGGAGGAATATTTAATCTTATGATAACTCCCCATATTCATTTAATTCCTTATAAAATCTTATAAGTGTGCAAAATAATAGCTTTCATATCAACAAGTCAAAACTAGCCTAGTGGACAAGCTAATGATAAAGGTGGAGATCTTCAAGTGAGGTGATTTTAAGGTGTGACTCATGCTTATAATTCCATGGATGGTTTTTATATGTGTCATACACTCCATCCCATGGATTTTAATGAGAAAATTATTCCAATTTTGAATCCAAGTGTCCAGGATGCATGGAGGAAACATTTTCTAGACTATAAATGATGATATCTCCTTTTTAGATGATTCCAAAGGATGAAACCTACAACCAATGTATGGAGGGGCATGATTGAAACCCTTACCCTTAATTATAATCATTTTAATGATCCCTAGTCAGTTATGAGGTTTTCAATAAACTCAAATCATGAAGGCAATTTTTCTGAGCTAGTTAAGAGGATTTTATGCCACTTTGCAAGAGTTTTATGACTTGGATGGACACTTGGATTTCCTAAAATTACATGGTTCATCCCATATCCTATTTTAATTCATAATTAATTTATTCTCTCAGATTTAAAAGTGTCCTTGTGACCCTTGAAATTATCTCTTCTCCTCCCTCTCTCTAGTTCTATAAGAACTAGCCATTTTGGCATTGTAACTCATGCTCCACCTGAGTATGGTGAATCCTTGCTCATTTTCATACCATTTTATCAATAATAATATTTATTTTTTAACTCTTCATGAATTTTATTAGTGTTTTTTACTTTAATTTTTATTCTTGCTTAGTGAAGACTATAGATTCCTTAGCATGGTGTCTCATTCTTGCATCCTTTTTACAATTGGAAAGATTTTTGTTATAGGGCATATGAAGAGTTATAATAAATGTTAAGGATTGATTGAGTTAGTATTTTCATTAGTGTCATTCAATTCATCTTTTCTATTCCTCCTATCTTTGCACATTCATCCATAACCTCAAAGGTGACATTAATGTGAGAAGATGCAGATTGAAAGAATGTATGTTTAGTTTGTCCCTTTATTTCATGTGTCACATGCATCTAGTTGGAAGTCATCATTTAATTTGGTGTATCACCTCCCTTAGGTTATTTTTATTTTATTTATATTTCTCCCTTTTCACCCCCAAATTTAAGTGTAGTTGTGATCCAAAGTGATACATCAAGGGAGCTAGCCCTATCTAGAAATTCACCTCATCCTTAGGATACCCACAAGCTTAGAGGTGTTTCTATTGTGCCAATTGGATGAGGAGAAATTTTTCATCTCCTTTAAGGGTGAAAATATAAGTGAAAAAAGTTTTTTTTCATGTATAGTGGGTCTCTCGGTCCAAGAGGATGAAATATTTTTGGTGTTATCTTTCAATAATTAACCTTTGGAGGCATCTATCCAAGCATCAATGGTGATTTTGAAGATACATCAACTAGTCAATCAGCCCACATTTCCTTCTGAATATTTTTGGTAACATTTTATTTTGTGTTATTTATTTTAATGAGGTTTCATGGCTAATTTTGGTGTTGATATTTTTCTTACACGAGTTGGTGAGATATTTAGAACTTGTACCATTCCCTATCAACAAGAACATGTTCTTAATCAGCCTTAGTTTGATTCTTACTAGTCTTGTAACGACCATTTAAAACCCCATCATGATCCTTATCATCACTATAGTTATCCCCCTCAATATCCTTCTTCTCCTAATCAACCTAGCCACTCCTCAACTCCACCATTTCCACCTTCAAGCAAACACTTTTGGGCTATGAGAGGTACATGTTGGAGCTTGATACTCTAAGAATATGTGGTCAAAATTTCCATATAAATTTCATTCAAAAAGTGATATATGCCTTATATTTTGTCAAAATAGAGTGTAACCTATTGAGAGAGCGAATTAGCAAAGGCTTATGAATGAGATGTTAGATGTGAGTGGTTTGATTGCATCCTTGGAGGATAATCTAAGCATTTATGAGAGGCAGCCTTACCAAGTCTATCAACCTTCATATCAACTTACTCAAGTTTTATATCAGCCATATTTGATCCCTACTCATGATCCAAAACAAGGATATAAAATTAATCCTTTTCCCAATCAGTTGAAAGAGAGAGTTGAGAAGAGAAACCTTGTGTTTGAGGTAAACCTTGATAGGAAAATTTAATTGGCTAATATGCCTATGAAACAATCCATTTTAGAAGCAAAGGAAGTGGAATTCAAGCCCTCATTTCCCTCTCACATTACATCCCCACCACCTCAAAAATATATTTCTAATCCTAACATCCTAAGTTGGAATAAGATAGTGGAATCATGAGGAAAGATAGAAGATAGAAGTTTGATTGATAAGGAGTGTGAAGTTGGGAATGAAGTTGATCCTTTTCAAGTTCCTCCCACCCTTCTTATAATAAACCTCTTATCCTCCATATTAATCCCTTTTTATTCCTCATCTTCATGATTGTGCATATAAATTTCAAGAGAGAATCTTCTGAGAGAACCTAGCGAAACAAATTGGCGTTAGAGTCAAGGATAAAGCTACTAAGTCAAGGTGTGATGGAAGGTTTAGACACAAAAGAATATCATATGCCTCAACACACCCCATCCACCCTTCCACAATATATTTCTCAAGATAAGTTTAAAATTAATGAAGTGATTATCAAGTGTAAGGAATAAAATCAAGTTGTTTTATCCCAAGGTCTGCCTCCCCTTCCTTAAGACCTTCCAAAAGAACACCCTACATTTCATTCCCAATATGATTTTGAGTTTTATGTGCCACCTACACCAAATAGTTCATATTTTCCTCACCCCATCACCATTTTCCTTAATTTACCTATGGTATGGAAACCTAAAGAGGAAAATTTGGTTGACAAAAAATTAGAACTCTTTCTTGAAGAAAGCCTACCTCCTTAGCAACCTCATTGGGCTAGGTCACATGATTTCAAGATGGCTAGTCTTGGCATCATGATGAAGGAGAAAGAGATGGAAGGTATTGCATACCTTGAAGAAGACTCTAAAACTGATTAAAATTTTTTATATTATCACCTCCATCATGAATATGAATGTGTTATTAAGTATGGAGAATAATTTCAAGTCATCCCCAAAGAGGTGGCAGTCCTAGAAGAATCTCTTGAGACCTAGAACTTCTTGCTCTTGAATATGATCCAATACCTCATACTGATATTTAATCACCATAAGATGCATTATATATTTAAGAACACCATCTTGATGACATCATACATCAAGAAGAGAAGATTGAAGAGGTAGTGGTTCTAGAGGATGAAGAGGACAAAGATGATTGGCAGCTACAAATGAATCTCTTTCAGGAGCTTGAAGATATTTTCCAAGTTTAGGGCCAAGTACATGACAAGGTGAAAAAATAATCTTCCATGGAGGATAATGATAAAGAATAAATAGAGTATGAAAAGCTCCTTGATGAGCTAGAAGAACTTACAACTGAGAAGAAACCTAATCTTATTGAGACCCCTATGGAAATCAAGAATGAGATTTAAATTGAAAATACACATGAGAAGGTTAAGGATGTTTGGATGAAATAATATTTCATTTATATAGCCAACCTATTTGAGGTTTTTTGGTTTTCAATGAACATCATGTCAATGACGCTAGAAAACATCATGAAAAAGTTGGAGGTATCAATGCTAAAAGATAAAAGGCTACGTGTCTCACTAAATCCATCATGTCATGAAGTGGGAAGAGTTTCAAACTTCCCCTTTTATCTATGGGGGAGTACTCATCTCAGGTTAGTTAGTGTTTGAGTTAGTTTATTCAGTTTAGTGTGTGTGTTCCATAAGTGCTCATGAAGCACATGTGTGTTTGCTTTTTCTTTGTGTGTATCTTTTATTTTGTGTGGTTGAGGTAGTCATTGGTCTTGTCTTGATCAAAGATTTTAGTCAATGTTCAAATCCTTCTTATTTATATCAAAATTCAATTGAATCCTAAACCCAATGGAATGATAAGGCTATTGGTCTAGTTAGTATAGCAGGCATACTACCCCTATGAGTCACCAATTTGTTGACCAAATTTGATTTTTAAGTCAAATTGAGACCTCTATAGGTGAAAAAATGAATTTTAGAGGTTTTAAGGGGTCTAACATATATTATTGGGATGTATTATATGTTATTTGATGTCATTTAATGTCATCCTAACCTTGGTCTTAGTCAGATTAGTTAATTTGTCATTTTGGGTCATTTAATGGGCTTTTAAGGTCATAAATGCAATTGGCATGTTTCCCAAGGTGTCCAATATGTCCATTTTTCCTTAAAATAATATGATAAGTCAATTTACTTGTCAGGTATGTTAGTTACATCAGAATATTGTAGGTTGTCTAACTGAAATTCAAGAAATAACTGAAAGAGTGAGAAAATGGCACTTGTATAGCCCATGGGGAAGTGTGCTACACGGTAAAAGATCATGAAAGGCCTCTTCAAATTCATAAAACTCATCTCTATGTTTTTTTTCTTTGTAAGTGTCATTTTAAAGTCAAAAACATACAAAAGTGACTTGCAGGTTTGTATTTAATATGGACCTATCAGAAGGTTTTAGTACAAATTATTTTTATAAGTTGTATTACACTTAGATAAATTCATTTCCATATAAATATTTTGAATAATAGTGGCATATGCTTCATTAACCATCCTAATGAAGTGGACTATACTTTGTTTCTAGTTGTTTCATGCACCTTATAGGTTTTGCCTTGGTTTGAGAAATTTCGTATGAACAAGTTGTTGAGTTTGATTCCCATAGTATGTTTACTTCCTTATCCAATTATACACATATGTTTTTTCATGTTTTAAGGTGTTGTGATGGGCAAATCATATCAAATTTTTAGATTGGTCTCATATGAGATGGAAAATAGGTTTCCACCATTTTTGTAATTTTCATGCTTGATCATGGCTTCAAAAATTTGTTTTAGTGTCTTTAATATGTTTTAAAGGTTATATTTTCCCCCCTTAACATTTAAAATCCATTATTTAAATCAATTCTCATGAGTATAATCATGGAACACCATACAGTCAACTTTTGCTCACTATTTACTTGCAACCATAGTGAGGCACATGTTTTGAACCTATATGTCATGTTCATAAAGGTTTATTTAAGGTTTTTAAGAATTTTTTGACCCTTTGGAATCATTAATTTGTGAATAAATCCTTCATTTTATGCAAGGAAGAGAGACTATGTAATTATGTACAATATCCTCACACATTCTACTATAAACACTCATCTATAGGTTCCCTATAGAAGATGTAAAATTTGAAGGAAGTATGTGAGATAATTAGGGCCCTATAAAATTTAAATAATATGTTTTAAATCCTTTTTATATACCTAAAACCTAGGAAATGTCAAGGATAAGGCATATTGTTCATGTTCAACTCATTGCCTATTTATCAAAATACACACCTACATGATTTATTAACAAAGACCTGAGAGCATTTGTGAGGAAATTTGAACAAGTTTTGGAGATATTTTGAAGTCATATTATTATAATTTTACCATGATATATCATTTTTTAACTGACAAGATGGAAAGTGGCATGTAAATCACTTGCAAAGATGAGAAAATTGAATTCAGGGAAACCCTCCCAATAATACAAAAATAGAGGTCCCAAGGGTTTTGTGAATATCCTATAACATGTTTTACAAGAGAGTTGGAGCATATATATAGGAGAAATTTTTATAAATTATCATAGAGAGAAGCCATTCCAAACATTAAAGTCAAGAAGTGAGAGGAACTTAGAATTTTGGAGCCTCAAATGTGCCCTTAAAAATACGAAACTCAGGCATTATCATCTACAAGTTTGAGGCTAAAAGGAGATTTTTTCATCCAAATTTTAGAATTAGGTATA
Source organism: Torreya grandis (assembly GCA_037957365.1). Lineage (NCBI taxonomy): Eukaryota > Viridiplantae > Streptophyta > Pinopsida > Cupressales > Taxaceae > Torreya > Torreya grandis. The sequence continues at coordinate 380,483 of JARHVA010006279.1, forward strand.
TGCCCCATATTTGAGTGGATACAAATAGTTAAATTGGCATCCATGAACTAAAATACCATCAAATGTAATGACACTTTGTTTTTCGGTTCCTCAAACACATTTATAGTTTATACACTGTGGAAATGTTGACCTACAGCTGGACAAATAGGTAGACTCAGTTAAGGAACTTTGATGGTATATTATCTCATCAAAAGTGGGTAAAAGGTGATAATATATACTATATTAATATAAACTTCAAATTATCTCTTAAAAATAACATAAACATGGTCAATCAAAGCTAATGTACACCTATAAGGGTTATTCAAGCAGGTATCTCAATCTAGCAGAGGACTCAATTGAGAGTCTGAAGTGTATACGAATGGTAAATGAGAGTTTTAAATGATAATGCAAACATGTGATCACTTAAATTATTATCATGTTGTCCTCCATCATATACAAACATTTTAAAACAAACCTACTTAGCCCCATTATAGCTCTATATGCACCAACACGTAAGGTAACATAGTCAACTAGTCTTGACTGGTCTTGAGGATTTTCAACCCAAAAGTGTAAGGATATCAAGATAGTAGTTGATTTTAATCTTGGGATAGATTAAATGTTTGTGTTTTCATTTTTTTCAATTCATATAAGTGAAATGTAACCTATCGATACACTCCAAAGGGCAGTCACATCCAAATAGGAAACTTGGTCACCTATGCAAGAGTATGGAAGGGAGAATATTAGGATCATTTAACTCCCCATATCATGGAAAATTATCAAAGGAGTAATCTAAACCTATAGCATACAGTCTATTTTAGAATTTCTTGCACATAGTCTACCTTTAAAAGAGTTTGTCTTGGTTTTTGCAAGTTTAAGGATCAAATGGATAGACCAGAGGCTGAATTTTTTTTTAGAGTATACTTATCACATATATAATCCTATAAAATCTGCATATTATCTAATAAAATAGGGTAAAAACCCCCTATATTATCTCAGATAGGGGGTACTTTCCCTCATGCATACACTATTAGTTTAAGGAAGAAGGGTGATAAGGTGAGGTAAAAGAATGAGTGGGACTTATAAGAATATTTGAGAGGTTAAATTACATCCATGAAAACATGTGATACTATGAATAGAGGAAGGAAACTAAACTAAGAGGTCTAAAGTGCTAAGGCTGCGGTTAGACCTAGTAGGCATGGTTATGCCTAGAATCCAAATAAGGAATCACTTTCACTTTTGGATCTAGGTGAGAATTATAATTGATTTGATCATGTTTTTATGATAATTATATATGTTTTAAATCTTAAGGAATTCATAAAATTAAAATTTAATGACCTAGCACACAAAATTTGCAGGTAGACCTATTCAACAAGGTGTAGGCCAAGGCCAAATTGGGGGTCATTCACCATTTTATCAAGAGATGAGCATACCCATGGATTAAAACATGTTTTTAGGGTGGATAAAAATATTTTAAATCTATTTTAATTCATAAAAACACAAGGAATCCCTTTTTAGACTCAACAACCAACTTAGGCTTGTTGGAATGGAGAAAATAAGCTATATAAGTCAAATTCAAATGATCATATCCTCCATGAGGCCTTGAATTGAAGCAAAAGGATTTTAGGGAGGTTATTAGGGGTCTTGAAGGAATTTTTTGTGAAATTTATTTTTAGGTTGGATGTTAGATCTTTATGAACAAAGCTTAAGAGTCAAAATAGGCCTAAAACCCTTACAAACCCTCAATCAAGACCTGCTTGGAGAAATAAAGCTTGACATTCATTATAATGGAATATTTTTATCATTAAATCTATTATAAATTTAATATAACTCATTTATTCTCCATACCATTATTTTTAGCTATACGAACTTGTATGAATAGGGGGTAGAATAGGGTATTCTTGACCATTTTATATGTTTTTTAGGTTCTATAAGGATTCATAGGATGAAACAAACTTTATGAGGAATATTTATACTTATTATAACTCCCCATATTCATTTCATGCCTTATAAAAACTTCTAAGATTGAAAACAATAGATTTCATCTTAGCCAGTCAAAACTAGCCTAGTGGACAAGCTAGTGAGAAGGGTAGAGATCTTCAAGTGAGGTGATTTTAAGGTGTGACTATTAATTATAATTATATTTAGGGTATTTATAGGTGTCATACACTTCATAACATGTATTTTCATGAGAAAATGATGCCAATTTTGAATCCAAGTGTGTAGGGTGCATGGAGGAAGAGTTTTTTGGAATGTAGATGATGATAACTCCTTTCTAGACGATTTCAAAATAATAGGCCTATAACCAATGCATTCAAATGCATGTATGATACCATTAACCTTCATTCCAATAATTTTCACTATATCTAGTTAGTTATTAGGTGTTAAATAAGTTCAAATCATGAAGGTAGTTTTTCTAAGCCAATTAAGAGAATTTTATGCCATTTTGCAAGAGTTTGATGACTTGGATAGGCAATTGGACTTCCTAACCTTGCATGGTTCATCCCATATCCTATTTTCATGTAAAATAATTTATTTTATTATCTTTACAAGTTTCCTTTTGACCCTTGGACTTCTCTCTTCTCCACCCTCTCTTTATTTCTATAAGAACTATCCATTTTGGCATTATAACTCATGCGCCACCTGAGTATGGCAAAGTCCTGATCATTTGCATACCCTTTGATCAATAATACTACTAATTTTTTACCTCTTTATGATTTTTCTTAGTGTTCTTTACTTTAATTTTGATTCTTGCTTAGTGAAGACTATGGATTCCTTAACATGTCTCATTGTTGCATCATATTTATAGTTGAAAAGGTTCTTCTTGCAGGGCATATGAAGTGTTCTATGAAATGTCAAGGATTGAGTGAGTTAGTCTTTTCATTATTTCCATTCAAATCCTATTGTCTAGTCTTCTTATCTTTACACATTCATCCATAACCTCACAGTGTAACATTGATGTGAGAAGATGTAGATTAAAGGAGTGTATGTTCAGTTTGTCCCTTCATTTCATTTGTCACATGCAGCTGGTTGGAATTCATCATGAAATTTGGTGTATCACCTCCCTTAGGTTAGTTTTATTTCAGTTATCTCTCTCCCTTTTCACCCCCCAATGTTGAGTGTAGTTGTGATCTAAAGTGGTATATTAAGGGAGCTATCCCTATCTAGAGATTCACCTCATCCTTAAGCTACCCACAATCCTAGAGGTTTTTCCATTGTGCCACTTGGATGAGGAGAGCTTTGTCATCTCCTCAAAGGGTAAAAATCCAAGTGACAATATTTACCATAGGGTAAGTACATGTTTATTATTGATTATCATAGAGAGTAGAGGCACCTGAACCTTATTAATGTGAGAGGTATTTGTATCTCCATATATTTTTTTCATCATGGTTGTGACAATTATGACTGCTAGCCTGAATAGACAGATGGGAATTGTATCAGCATATTCATATTTTACCTATATGGTTAGGTCCTTAGGATAATCCTTCAAGACCTACCTTATATTTTTCTTGGTTAGCCATTCAAAAACTATTGACTACTTGTAAAAATCCATAGGCTGTCGCAATTGGTAATAATCCTCATTAACTAGACCATCCATGAATGTAATTTTATTTGTATTATTCAATGAGAGAATATATCATCTAAGTATTATTTTTTGAAAAAGACATTATATAATAATATACTCAAGTAAATACCTCTACCGTATGATTAATTTAATGAATCTCCACCTTTTGAATAGCTAGTATGTCATTTATGTAGTTGGCATCTTCTTAAGTAGGGTTTTCCTATTTTGGAATTGTCTTTATTCTATCGAATTCATAAAAAATCGTGTTTTAGTGTTGAAACCTCATTCCTAGGGAATCATGGATGAATAAAGTGTTTTTAAACACTTGTGAAGTACTAAATGACAAAAGTATGAATTTTTTATCTTTATTTAGTCTTTATCTTTCAATTTTCATTATCAATTTACATTCCAATATTTTATCTCAAAAAAAATATTTATCTCTTGGAATTCTTGGTGCTCTTTAGAGGGTTTTTGGTCTCAATTTATTCTTTAACATTGATAGTAAGAAAATGAATTACCTTTTCTATTTATATTTTCCTTATATCTTAGGATGATGGACTAAGTTCATTGGTTTGTGTGTCTTAAATGCCAAATTTATCATGTTACATTTATTTGGATGATTTTTTTATTGTAATTTTGATTTTACCCTTTATTTTTGTGGATTTACAAAATAATCATTACAACCATACACATCTTGATCTCACTCATTATGTAAGCTTTGCATTTTTTTCTATGCCAAATGGATTGCGTACATCTATTTTATGCTTAGTTAATGTGTGAGTTACTCTAGGTTTTCCATGTGTCTTTCCATAATTGGTTTAGAGTCTCGTGACCCTTGAATTTATCAATGACGCTTGACAATGTACTAGTTTAAGGTTATTGAAATCAGACATATTGAACCTTCTAGTTAGTTTTCACTATCATACTCATTGATATTTGTTAAGTCCTTTGAGGTTATGAGGTGCATGGTAAATATAATAGTATCATGATTTTTTTATATTACTTCATAGTTGTGTATTTTCATGTCCTCCCTTGGGGTTATTTATATATGTGGATTGTGCATAATATAAATACTATGAGAATGTGACATGTGGTATTTCTTGATTAAGTGTTGTACTCTGACAAAGACATCATATAAAAATTCTACATAAGTAAACACCTCTACCTTATCAAAAAATTTATGAATCCATACCTTTTGAATAGTCGATAGGTCATTTATGTAGTTGGCATCTTCTGAAGTAGGTCATTGGTCTTTTGGAATTATATTTATTCTATTGAATTCATAAAAAATGGTGTTGTAGTGTTGAAACCTCATGCCAAAGGAATCATGGATAAATAAAGTGTTTTTGAACACCTATGAAGTGTTGAATGATAAAAAGTATGAAGCCATTATTAGTCTTTAGTATTTATCTATTAGTTTTCATTGTAAATCTACATTCCAATATCTTATCTTGAACTATAGATTTAGCTCTTAGAATTCTTGGTGTGATTTGATGGGATTTTGGTCTCGATTGATTTATTTTGAATGATGATATTAATAAAATGAATTGCCTTCTCTATTTGTCTTTGCCTTATATCCCAAGATGATGGACTAAGTTCACTAGTTCATGTGTCTTAAATGCCAAAGATGGCCTTCTACACTTAATGTGCACTTTTATAAACCATTTTCATTGGGAAAGTACTTGACATTATTTAATGATATGAAAGAGAGTCTTATATTATTGACATGTCCATTTAACATTAGTTTATTTGTAAACTAAAATCATGATTAATAGTTTCTCATTGAAATGTCTCTACAACATCTTAAGTGTCTATAAAATGTTGAAATTCATGGCATAATAGTTGTGCATTGAAGAAAGGGTGAAACACAAGCTAAGAAGTAAGATTAATCTCAAAAAATTTATCTGATAATTTATTTGTGATGGTGTATGGCTCGTACAAATGTGGACCAATATTATGGAAATATCAAGTTAGCCTTTCCTTCTGTATGGGAAGCCTTACTCTATCACCATCCTAGAAGATGTGTGGTGTTCAATGTTGATGTCCCTAAGCTATCATTACTCTTATAACTATATCTAAATAAACTATTTAATAATCCTTGACAATACTTCTACTTGAACTAAACCCAAGACCAACTACCAATGATGACACAATGGTTTACTCAATATAAATTGTTTCATTATGTTTGACTCAATGACAATAAAAAAAAGAACATTTCCTCTTACCTCTAATCACAACTAGTTCCTAGCTCTAGAACCTGATAAATGTATTTAGTATTATAAAAAATCACCAATAAAACTTTTAATATAGGACCCTTTTTTTCAATACATCACTCATCCTCTTGGACTTCATAACTCTCAAGAAACTAGAATAAATTATGGTGTTAACTTAGATTTCAAATAAGACTCATAACTCAACTCCTTTGCCTCAAGATCTGATTTTTATGGATAATAAATCATTTAAATTTAAATTAATATTTTTCAAATATCAATTTAAGACCTCAAATAGTCTATTGAAAATAGGATCCCATTCCATATACCTTAGAAAACTAATCTTTAATAAAAGATGCTTACAAACCTACAAAGCATAGTTGAGCTATAATAAGTCAACTTTAAAATTAATATTATTAAAGGCCTTAAAATACCTTAGACATATGTTATTAATTTAGCCTAATGTTTTTCAACCCTCAATACAAAACACAATTCCATGAATTTGTTCCTTAACCCTGTATAAGCCTATTAGCCCTAATTGGGCTCAAGTAGGTCAAAATTTAGAATAACTTGATATAAAATTTCAAAAGGGATAAAAAATTTAGGAATAGGTAAAAATTTATGGTCCAACCTTTACTTTAATTTAATTGGTTTCATAATTTAAAATATAGGCTTTTAGCTCTACTCGCTCTCTTAAAAACTTAGAAATATAGGGTTCGAGCCCACACATTCAACTATAACTATGTTCGTAAGTGTACTATAGGTCTAAAACCACTTAAATATTATTATAATATATATTGATATATTTTAACAACTTTTTATAAATTTTAAAGGTTTCAATAAAAATTTATTACCATTTTTCTTCACTTAACCTTAGAACTAGGGTTTTCCTGCACCTATAGGAGATGAAAGCTTACTAAAGATTGTTGATAAATCTTAAAACATTTTTATTATTCATAATTATTGGATAAACTTATAATATCTTGCCTATAATATTTACAAAATTTATATTGAAACCATGCATAACTTTTCTTGTACATCAAGTGATTGCAAATAGGATTTTAGGGCAAAACAAGGATTTTTTATGTTTTTAAGACAACTACCTTAAAATGAACTTAAACATAAATCATTAATGAATATATTGATCTTATTTATAATAAATAAACATGTAAACATTTAATTCAAACCAAAAATAATTATAAATTTATAATAAAATGATCAAATATACCTACTAAGCTTGGAGTTGTCTAAACTTGCACAAGATTCCTTTCTACCTACTTACACCTAACATAGTAAACTGACTGTACATACTTATCTTGTAGATTTATTAAATATCAAGATGATTATGACATATATAATTTATATTATACTTATTAAACATTTCACACATAAATAGGATCCTAATTTAGCTTATACAATTCAATAGAAAATTTCAATAATTACATTTACTCATAAGTTTACACTAAACTATTTGAAAATTCAAATTTGAGATTTTGGAGGGAAACTCTCCAAAGACAATTTAAGACATAAATTATAATAATAATTCCTCAATAATTACTTATTAATACTTAACCAACTTCTTAAGACTCTTAAGACCAGTTACAAGATCATATTTACATGCTTGCAAGATGCACCTGCATCAAACCATTAGGGTACAAAGAAGCTTTTATATGGACTCATGATGGAAAGTTCTTTTTATTTTGATTTTTTATGACCTAATTCATCTTAATAAGTCTTATCCTTTATTCCAACTCTCCTCCTTGATCCTAAAGTTTATTTTGATGGTGTGGATTTGTTCCAAATGTGAAATTTACCACCTTTATGAAATTTCTTGAGGACTGATCTGCTCCTTGTCTTTGATTGTAAAATATCATGATAATTATTCATTATATATATTTTTTAGGTGAATTAATTGTTTTTAATATTATATTTTCACTCTTTAACATGGACATTATAGGTCTTCATATACTTTCCACCATCAATTTCTTTTCATCTTTACCTGTTATACCTATACATGCATAAAAGTTGAACATATCAAAGAAAACATTTTGTTCTTCAAGGATTTGGATTTGTTTCATGATCATCAAGATGATGATAATATAGGTGAATACAAATACAACTTTCAAAAAATATTTCTTCTCAAGTCTTTGTTCTTTTCTTTTCTCTTTATACAAACTGCTCTTCCTTTTGCCTTGTTCTTCAAATACATGTTCTTGAATCTAATTTTCTTCCTTTTATTTACGTAATATTTCCTTTTCATAAATATTTTTATGTTTCACACTTCTCTTTATATTTTTTATTCATACTAATATCATAAATAGCCAAAAAATCTTCATACAAGAGCTTCTTGCTCTCTTTCAAACCAATTCTTTGATTCTTACCTTCATACTACCTATCAAAACCATCTTCTTTTTCACTGTATTCTATGTCAATATGATTTAATCTTAAATTATACTCCCATAAATTAAAAAATTTACTAAAAAACTTATTAGTCTCTTCATTCTCATATGCATTCAAATAAATCTGATTAGCAAAAGGTGAGTGCATTACCTCATTAGCTTCTTCAATGAAACAATCTTCTCCATCTTATTATATTTACTGCAAAAAATTAAAAATGATATCATTTATCTCTTATTTCATCATTTTTTGTACAAAATATTTACATTATATCATCAACACCTTAAAATGATCTCTAACAAATTTATCTTCCTATTTCAATGGTAGGAGTTTGTGCATTACTCCATTTTGCTCAAAGGTGTAGGTATTCCTCTTTCCATCATGAATGGCCTTCTTATCATAATACCATGGAATTCATAGTAGGATATGACAAACATCCATAGGCATTACATCACATACAACTACATCTTTGTAACTCCTATTTGGAATTCAACGTGAAATTTGTTATTAACTAGAATTTGATGGCCTTTTTACAGCCAAGAAACTTTGTAGGGAGTAGGATGACTTACCTGTTTAAAATTCAAAATACCAATCATATATGTAGACACAAGGTTATCTATACTCCCTCCCACTATCTATTATTAGCTTTAAACATTTACCCTTTGGCTTACAAGTTATTCTAAACAATGACTTCCTTTATATAGGTTCTTTTACCTCCTTATTTGGTTTGATTATAATCCTCTTCATGAGTAAGTATTCTCCTTCTAGTAAATCCTCATAGATAATTGATGAAACATCTTCTTATTCATTGTTTTTATTTACATGAAATCATTTTTGACTATTAGATGATTATTAAGGGTATTCATAATATTTATGCCCAAATTATCCACACTTGAAACATCTACCAATAAAACTCCTATTTCTACCTTTATCAAAAGGCCTCTTACCTATGAACACTTGAACACCTCTTGGTATTTTTTTTTTATCTTACTAAATGGATTCCTTCTTCATTATGGATTTGAATTTATTTCCTCCCACTTAGATGTCCTTTACCCCTTGCATGTTGAATATGCTTTCTTGATACCTTCTTTTCAACCTTAAGAGCAAGGTGATAGGCTTCCTCCACTGATTTAGGTTCCAAAAGATTAATTTCATATTGTATGATATATCTAAATCCATTGAGATATATAACCACTTGTTTTGTGTCTTATTAAACACATCCTGCTCTAATTATTAGTTTATAAAAATCTTATGTATATTATTTTACTAATTTACCTTTTTACCTTAGATTCTAAAGTTTTCTAGACAATTCAACGTGACAATATTTAGGAATGAATTTAACTTTTAGCTTTGCAACCATTCTAAGCCAAATTCTAATTTTGGGCTTACATTTTATTATTTTATCTTCTTGCACTCCATCCCACCATATGGATGCATGGATTTTTATTCTAGTCAAAGCAAACTTAACCTTTTGATCATCAGTAACATTATCATAATTGAAATATTTGTCTAGAGAACTTACCGAAACAATGATATCTTCAAGATTGAGACTACCTTCATACACAAGTACCTCTATCTTTGGTATTGAACTTATTCCAATTATTTCCTTCACGAATATTTCTTTAGGTGCTGCCATCTCCACTCTCAATTCTTCTTATAGAGGTCCTCCATCCACCCTATCACTATCATCACCAAACTCAACACCTCTCCTTTGGGCTAATTCCATAGCATTAAACCTTGCATTCAAATTTATTACTTCCCCAAGCAAGATAGCCTAGGTAGGTGGTATATTTTGTCTAGCTCTTACTCTTTCTACCATATGATCTCTTGTTGTCTTTTTATCCACTTGTATCTTCTTATTGTCCCTTTCTATTTACTAGATCTTTTGATAGTGCACAATCTATGTGCTCTGATACCAAAGATGATGTCCCTAAGCCATATTTACTCTTCTATATAGCTCTAAATAAACTCTTTAACAATCCTTGATAATAATTCCACTTGAACTAAATCCAAGACCAACTACTAATTATGACATAATGGTTTACTCAATATAAACTTGTTCATCATGTTTGACTCAATGACAATAGACAAAGAACATTTCCTCTTACCTATAATCAAAATTAGTTCTTATCTATACAACTTAATACATGTATTTAGACTTACAACAAAACACCAATCAACCTTGGTCTATAAGACCCTTTTTTTCAATACATCACTCATCCTCTTGGATTTCATAACTCTCAAGAAACTAGAAGAAATTGATAAAACTCATAACTCAAATCATTTACCTAAAGATATGATTTCTATGGATCATACATCATATAAATTTAAAGGAATATTTTTAAAATATCAATTTAAGACCTAATATAGTCTGTTGAAAACAATATCTCATTCTATATACCTCCAAAAACTAATCTTTGATATATGACCCTTACAAGCCTACAAAGCATAGTTGATCTATAATAAATAAACTTTAAAAATAAGCTTATTCAAGCCTTAAAATACCTCATAAATATGTTATTAATTGTATCTAATGTGTTTCAACATTTACACCCTCAATACAAAACATGATTCCAAGAATTTATTCCTTAACCCTCTATAAGCCTATTAGGCCTAATTGGGCTCAAATAGATCAAAACTTAAAATACCTTGATCTAAAACTTAAAAAGGGATAATAAATTTAGGAAAATGTTAAAAAAAATTATCCAACCTTTAATTGGATTCAATTGGTTCCATAATACAAAATATAGGCTTATAGTTCTACTCACTCTTTTAGAAACTCATAAATACATGGTCTAAGCACACAAAGTCAACTATAATTATGTTCATATGTGTCCTACAGGTATAAAACCACTTAAATATTCTTATAAACTCTCTTTAAAATATTTTCACAATTTTTTAGAATTTTTTAAGTGTTCAAGCAAGAGTTATTACCCTTTTTCTTCACTTAACCTGGAAACTAGGGTTCCTACACCTATAGGAGTTGAAAGCTTACTAAAGATTTTCTATAAATATTAAAACCTTTTTATTATTCCTAATGACTATATAAAATTATTATCTCTACCCTCAAACCTTTCTAACACTTATATTGAAACCATGCACACCTTTGCTTGTGTAAGTGACTGCAAATAGGGTTTTTAAGGAAAAATAGGGGCTTCTATGTTTTTAAGACAACTACCTTAAAAAGAACTTGAAAATAATTAATTAATGTATATATTGATCTTATTTTTACTCCATAAACATGTATACATTTAATTCAAATATAAATAATCTCTTGATTTACAAGAAAATGATCAAATATACCTACAATACTCAGTTCTAATAGATTGTGACTCATCATCATTCCTTATACAATGAAAAATTTGTATTTTTATTCTTGAAATATCATTTGTATAGTTATTTAAAACAATTATTGAGTTTTATTAAAAAAAAAATTGGTTTTCTAATCTTTTAGTTGTCTAAACTTGCAAAAGATTCCTTTCTACCTACCTGCACCTAACATAGTAAACTGAGTGTACATACGTATCTTGTAGCTTTATTGACTCTCATGACGATTATGACCTATAGAAGGTATAGGATAATTATATACATTGAAAAAATTCCTAAGAATATAATTTATCTTTTACAACTTAATATAAAATTTCAATAGTTACATTTACTCATGATTTTAAACTAAAATATTTGAAAATTCATATTTGAGATTTTGGATGGAAACTCTCCAAAGATAATTCAAGACCTAAATTATAATTATAATGACTCAATAAGGAATTATTAAGACTTAACCAACTTCTTAAGACTCTTGAGACCAGTTACAAGATCATGTTTACATGCTTGCAAGATCCACCTGCATCAAATGTTTATCACAATGCTACTTTAACTTAAGAAAATTATAATATAAAATGGTTTGAAATTTTCATTGAATGTGTTAAATTTTATCAATGAATTGAACAAAATTTTATGCATCCCTTTGATTAAATAATTTGTTTAGTTTTATATGGCAGTAGAGGGTAATCTATGTCAATGGGTGCTAGAGGTTGGAAACCTAGATAGAATTAAAAGGGTTGTGCACTATAGATATGTAAAAATATATAATGTAGTTATATATGAGAGAAACAAAAAAAATTATCTCAAGTGAATTTATTATTTGAGTATATTATGAGAAGATACACTATCATTTTATTTACCACTTATGTTTGTTTATCAGTCTATGGATAGAATATTATTGCCTTATTCAACACTTTTTATAGTATAAACAAAATAAACTTCAAGAAATATCTCAAGAAATTTGTATCCATATCAAATATCAGAATCTATTAGATTCCACCACCCATGTTTAAAATACAATGGATTTATCTTGAGAGATGGGAATTCTTTCTTACAAGGTATAATAATTTCCATATTTGAAAATCTATAAAATACCAAATAAACACATGCATTGCTTTCCTCATTAGTAGGGTATAATAAAATGAATTCCATGAAAATAGATTCTCTTACTCTTGTTTGAATGAGCATGTGAGTATATATACCTTGCTTCTTTTCAATAAAGCTGGAGATTTCACATGCATGTACAAGACATGATGTATTTAATATTTATTGATGTGAGGAGTGGTGAAAAAATGGAATTACATATCTCTACAAGAGACTTTTCAATTCCTAAATGTCCTACAACCTTAATGAAATTAGCTTTCCATATTAGTTTTTATTTATCTAAATCATTTAGTACACACAAGAGCCAAAGATGATATATGATTCTATCTTTCAAGTAGAAATATAGAACTAAACTTTTACAAAATTTTGATATAAATATGTAAATTATAATTTAGATGGATATTTTAGATGAACAAATTTTGTATCAGACACTTATAAACATCAATTTTTACATGTGTTGACATAATTAGACTTGTATACACATTTTAACCTTGAATATACTTTCCCTTGACTATTTACTTAGTTATTATATTAGCCAACCCAAATTATCAATATACATATTCAAGATAATCATAGTCTTTTGAATAATGCTCCATAATCCTCAAAAGACTATTATCATATTTCAAATCACTATTTTTTCATCTCTATACAATGTTGGAAATCATCAAACAATTACATTTTACCATAGGTGTAAGTATCTATCAGTATCATCGAGAAATGTCTAACATATACCTTTCAAATTCAACACCTTCCTTGGCTGGCCTAAACACTTTTCACATGTCAATTATTCTAGGAAATATCAAAGAGTTATCCATAAATACAAATCAAGCATAAGGCCATAACATATAAAACTCATCTTTTCAACTACTATCAATGTTGATAAACCCATTAAAAATATCTTGAGATATTATCCAAAATAAATACACATCTAAAACCACTCAAATGAGTAACCCTAGAGCCAAGTTTGAATATAAAATGAAATTCAAATTTACATCTTTTCACGTGTTGAAATTATTATATTTTAGTGGATCATAATTAATCATGCACATGCCTATATTGTCTAAAAATGTGTGTTTTGACCTTTTTTAGAGTATTGGAATGTCATCATTGCCCAATCACTCAACAAGGAGGGGTTGGTGATATCTATCCCATATTTCTAACCCATTTTTCCAATTTAATCTTGTACCAAAGGTGAAGCTACGGTTTCAATCTAAGGAGAAGAAAATAAAGGATATGAAAACATAACCAAGGCCAATAAAATACATAAAAATTATCTAAATGTGTAAATGTAATGATTTGAGGCAACACAAACTAGAAATTTCTATAGAGATAGTATTGGTAGAGACTGGATAGTGCCAATATAGGCTACTCGGTAGGGGACTAAGCTTGGTTGGCATTGTCTATAAAAATTTTAAGGGTCTATTTAATTATTTTATTAGTTATAGATCTTATATAAAAAATAATTATATAATTTCATGTAGGTAGTGAGCAATATAAATCATAAAAGTAGATAAGTAACTCTCTCTCTCTCCCTTGTCTTTTCAGTTCTAAAAATAGTAAGTGATATATCAATCTCTCTTTTACAATTAGAATTTTATGGTAAATTCTCTATCTTTCATAATTTAAATTTAAATGGTTTTATTTTATATAGATCACCTTAAATATATAATATTTGAAACATTTTGGTGAACCCAAACTTTGTTTTGAGCACAAAAACCCTAGTTATTTCTCCCTTTGGGTCTCATCTTTGCTTTTTAGGGTTTTAGATCTGAGTTCTAATTTCCCCTTATTTACATAAGAAAAATCCTAGCATATTTATAATATATGTTGTTATTTTATATTTTTTTATTCAATCTATGATTATCATGATTGTCGATTTATATCCTAAAATATATAATATGTTTCCAATTCATGTAATGTAATGGGTTAAATTTATTTATAATAAAACCAAGAATGATATTAATAATTATGCATTATTAGTTCTCTTTAATAATGAATATTATATGATATTTGAATCTAAGATGCTTCTAATTATTACTCATCAAGAAATGCCATGTGTATCTCATTTCATTCCTCCTCCTTCAATACCTAAACATAGTGATAGCTACCATCCTTCCCCACTACTCATCCTAGTCTCATGTTGAATAAGTAGGTCCATGATATCACAACACAAAGATGTAAGGTGAATCATCATGTAGATCAAATTAGAGGTAGTAAAATTATCCCTCCTAATATTCCTTCCCCACTTAAGGTGCAAGTTAATGTAGTTAGGGGTTATGGTATCTTAGAAAAATTTAAGAATACTCGAGCATAAATATCTATGTTATAATTTTTTTTAAAACCCACTATTTAAAAAGATATTTTTAATGTGAATTACATGATACATATATACCAAATAATATAAACCCTACTTATTTTTCACTAATTTTTAATAAATTATAGTGGAGTGATGGTAGTATTTATTTTGAGCAAGAATACTTACTTCATAACCATATAATTGATCAACACCTCTCATTATATATTAAAGTATGAATTTTAAATAAGGGGGTTAGAGGGTTGTGGTAGATACTGATTAGGAATAAACATTTAAAATATATATCATCATACACTTTATATAGGAGCCAAAGGCCTTAGGGTAAGTACATGGAATTGGGTGGCCAAAATGGAGTCTTAAGTGGACATGTTTTTCCTGGAAAAAAAAACCTCAACTTGTATAGATTATTTGAGATGGATAAACTCAAAAATTCAAGATGATATAACACCATGAAATGTACAATTTCACTTTTAGTTTCTAAACTACTACTTTATTTTAAAAATATTCAAGATTAACTAAGGCAAAAGAAAATAGATTCGAAGAAGAGCTCCTATTTTCATAAAATTTTAGTGGATAGCCGTTCATTCTCCCCCTCATTTTTTAAATGTCATTTAGTATTCTATTTAACCATTTGGTGTAAATCTAGATAATTACCTCAAAAAAATCATTTATTTTTGGTAATATGTATATAATTAGGCATATTTATCTAGCATATATATTTTTTACATATGAATGAGCAAAAAATAAAGATACATAAAAAAAATATAGACACATATAATTGTGGAATATAGTGGTATAAAAATACATACATATAAATCAATATAGATGGACACCTTAAAGTAGTCAAAATTTTAAATATATATATATATATAAATAAGAGAGTGTGCTCGATGTCATAATCATATTTTCATGAAATATCTAGATAAAATTTATTGCTTCTATGATTCCTGTAGTTGATTTTTGTTAGTTTTAAAGAAAATACATGGATTTGGCAATGTGTCATTCCAAGCCTTAGGTTAAAATTTACAAACCAATAAAACATACATGTTATAACACATACACACTATAAGAGATACACATTTTCTACTATTATGTAAATTTGCTAGAGTTTAATGTATGACATGTTGATGAATAAAATGGTATGGGTGGGTTTACAAAAGTAAATGTTGAATATAAGGAACAAAATTTTTCCTTATAATTTATATTTATTTTAATAAATATAATAATTTAGGTAAACTCTACATCTTTTAGAATTGGTCTCATAGTCCCATGAGTTACAATTCAGAAGATAGTTTTTCAAAATCCAATATGATCAATACTTTGTCAATTTTAGTTCAGTATTGAACCTAAGGATTTCAAGGCGTAGCTTTTGAAATTGATGTTCATTTTTGGAAAACATATAGTCATTTTTAGGGTAAATTTTGAGATCCAATATCAAAAACCCCCTTAGATTCATTTAGGAAAATTTGATTCATACCCTTGGTGAATCAGTAGGTCCAAAATTTCTGCCCATTTGCCCAACCATATTTTTATGTTTATTCCAAGAGGCAAATTTATTTTAGTTTATTTGAATGACCTAGAAGAGATGAATAAACCTATTAGGATCCATCAGTAGGAGATTCATTTATCTCTACCAATGGCATAGTCATTTAGCTCTGCCCATAGCATTGTCATTAGGCTCTACCCACAACACAGTCATTCAACTTTACCCATAGCAGTGTCAATCAACTCCATTGATGGGAGAGCTAAAAGGATCTTCCCACAACATAGTTGAAAGGCTCTCCCATTAGGCTCTACCCATAATAGAGTTGAAAGTTTATCTCATTGATAGTGCCCATGATAGATTCAAAAGGATCTACCCATGACAAATTTATTTGTCCATGTCAATGGTGTAACTGTTCAGCTCTATCAAATGGGATAGTTAAACAATTATGTTGTCAATAAAGATAGATGGTAGAGCCCTTCAAATTGGGTGGAAACATTGGTTGTGTCATCTAAAAAACTCCATTAGGCTAGACTGAATGGCTCTATTTTATCACTTTCATTTGGCTATGTTAGGATTCAAAGGTATTATCTTATTTGATATAGGGATTGAGGGGTATATTATATATATGGTGAATTAAATTGTTTTCAAAGATAATTTTGTAAAGGGTTAGAGAGATGACCCAAAAAATAATCTATATCCCTAAAATTTTGGTGATTTGGTCCTATCTATTGACCCTAAAAAATCACCAAAACCAAAATCCAAAAATTAGAATATTCATGAATTAACGAATATTCACCACTAAAATTTACACTGGTCATTTTAAGGTTTTGGGGCCTTACAAATTGATTGTTAACATTTTTAGGAGTTATGGGTTTCTCAAAATTAAATTTACAAACCATCACACATCCAAACTCCCCTTTATTCTAATTTTACTTATGATTAGGTCTCTTATAAGCCAAAATCAACAAAACAACACCATAATCATTTGTGACCAAGCTAAATGTGGATCGTTTGGGAATTTATGTATGGTGACCTCAATTTAGTTTGATTTCATGCCAAAGTGGTGTGAATGGGGTAATTTAGGATGAATTAGTGACCCACATACACCCAAACACCCCTTTATGTCAATCTTATTTTCCATCATGTCCTTTATAGGCAAAAATAGACACAAAACACCATATCCACTTATGACTAGGGTAAATGTAAAAACTTCTAGGCACATTTGTGCATGATAACTCCATTTCTATTTAAAATTAGAAAAAGTTGTGTGATTGGGTAAATTTAAGTCACATTATGACCCCTTCAAAACCAACTACCCATGTATGCTAATTATGTTTTAAATTAGTTACCTTATAGGCCAAAAGTGACATTGTTCAACACCATATCTACTAGCAACTAGGAAAAATGAGGATAATTTGGGGCATATGTACGTGTGATCACCCCAATTCAATTTTAACTCAAGCCAAAGTGATGTGATTACTGAAACATATGTCACATTGGTGACCTTCAAACACCAAACTACCGTTTTATGCCATTTTTATTTCTGATTAGAGGGTTTATGGCCAAAAGTAACATAACACCAAATCCACTTGTGATGAGGGAAAATAGAGACAATTTGGGACACATTCATTTGTGATCAACCCAAATCACTTTGAATTGAGGCCAAATTAGTTTAATTAGGATAATATAGGTCCCATAGATAACTGGTGCATAACCAACCACTCTTTTATGGCAATTATACTTATGACTAGGACCATTAAGAGGTAAAATTGATATAAAAATTCCATATGACTAGAGAAAATGTAGGTAATGTTTTGGCACATTTGTGCATGATCACCTCAATTCACTTTGAATCCAGGACAAAGTGGTGATATTAAAATTAGATATTTGGTACAAATTAACATACACAAATATGCCCCAATACTTTATTTAATGAAAATGAGAGATATTTATACAATATTTTTCTCTTATTAAATAGGAGTCTATAGTTCTCCCTCAACTAATACATATTTTTTATCTCATAGATATCCTCACCTACTTATCTTATTTCTATTTAGGTGAGTTATTACTCACTACATTATTCTTCCACATATGAGATACAAACATAAATATTAATGTATTTAGTAAATTACTAACATTCCCCCTAGTACTAACATTGGAATATATGGCTACACACATTGAATGAAGGTAGAGAGGAACCCATCAACTTCTCATAAACCATATACAATGAATGGAACTAAAAAAAGAATAGGGACTCACACGTGTGTTTATCTTCCATTTCATATATACTTGCACTAGTTCTTTGTTAATTACATTAATAAGGGAAAATTTAGAAACTTCACAAAAATATAACACCATAAAATAAAAATGAAAATGAAAATTTTGAGGACTAAGTCCTAATTCTCTTCATTTATATCCATTACACATGATTGATGCCACTCTATTATGCACAACAAATATTATTCCACTGCCATTAAAGATTGCCCTTGGATTTAACTAGTTTGGTGTAGATATTGATGCCACTATTGAATTTTTGTCCTCTTTGTTATAAGATGACAAGAGGTATTATTAGGCCTCTTGATTTTGTTGCCTCTGACCTCCATTGTGTTTTTGGTTACTCTTCTCTTTGATTGAAATTTTTAGATCAATAATTTATCATTGTGTTTAATGTCATTATATTTCCCTCTTAATGCAAAAATGTGGATGTTGGTTTCAACCGATAATGTATCCATTTACATATAAATATTAATAAAATACTATACATAGACACACTCTACATATCACTAAAAATTATGGATATCTATAAACTAAATGACTAAAATAATACTATATAGACAACAAAGCTATATCTTTAATACAACACTTTATAGCATAAAAGATATATTGCAAAGCAAAAAAAATAACAAAATAACCTCATAATAACTTATAAAACATATGTATAGAAAATCAATTACTAATTTGGTATAAATAAAAACACCATTACTGAAATGGGATTAACCATAATATGACATCATTTGAATGAATCAAATATAGGTTATCAATGAACTTGAAGCTCAAGACAAGGGCGATGTTAAGCATGATAAAATATGGCCCCAAGAGTTAAAATGTCTAAGAGTTAAAGGCTTCATTTTTATGGCATATAACATTACATTAGATTCCACCTTTGATCTATATTTTTGCATCTTCTATCAAGTAACTTGTGTTGAATGTTATCTATAGTTTGATCAAAATTGATACACAAGGGATGAGATTTGAAACATTTACCAAAATAAAATATGACACCATGGAGGGTTTGAGATTTTGTATTTAAATTCGATGATGTAATGTTATAGATGTTGATTATTGAATATCAAAGATCACAATTCAATCCTATCTAAGATAAGTTTCCAAAAAATGGATGCAAACAAACTGAGAACCTGTCTAATGTTGATACATGTAGAGCCATAATTATAATGCAAATATGAATACAAATAAGAACCAAATTCATGATTCTATGTTAAATTATTCATCAAATAAAATTTAGAGTGTTGAACTTAAGAAGTGATACAAGACCATAAAAAACTTGATTAGGCCAAGATTCAATTCAAATCCAAGACTAGTCAATGCAATACCAAAGAAGCTCAGTTTTAATCTATAAACCCATATCAATGAAAATATAGATTATTGTGTGACCTCACATGGTTTATGATAAAATAAAAATAACTCCAATATCAAACCCTCCAATGCACAAATCTAAATAATAAAAAACTACATTAACTAAATTTAATCTATGCTAAAATATTTACTCTTCACAAAACTAGCATTAGTCATCCACAAGTATAAAATCATTGAATTCCCTATGAAAATCAAATTTAGAATTCAATTATGATGAAAATAAAAACCTTGCCATTATAATAAACCTAATCTGATATGAAATTATATATTTGTTACATATATACACACCAAAACATTATTTAATGAAAATGAGAGATATTTATATAATATTTTTATCCTACTAAATAAGAGTCTATAGTTATCTCCCAACTAATCCCCATTCTCTCTCTCATGAATATCCTCACCCACTTATCTTATTTATATATATTTGAGTTATCTCACTACATTATTCTTACATGTATGATATAAAAACATAAATATTAATGTGAGTATTAAATTCCTAAAATTGGCAATGTAGGTTTCATTGGTGATCTGCACACACCTATCACCTACTTATGCATGCTTTAATTTTGAATAGGTCCATTATATGCCAAAATGAACACAAAGACACCATATATACTTACCACCAAGGAAAATGAGAATAATTTGGAACACATCTGTTTGTGATCACCCAAATTTACTTTAAATTCAAGCTCAAGTGGTGCAAATGGGGTAACATAGGTCCCATTGGTGACCCTGTCACACTCAACCACCCTTTTATGCAAATTTTACTTGTTATTATGGATCTCATATACCAAAATCAACACAACACCTTATTCACTTGTTCCCAAGGAAATCTTTACAATTTGTGGCACATTAATGCTTGATAACCCCAATTCACTAAGAATTCTAGCCATAGTGGTGTGATTAGGGAAATGTAAATTGCATTGGTGACTAGTACACACCCAACTAACCATTCATGCTGATTTTAATTTTGATTAGGTGTGTTATATTAAAAATAAAAAAATACTAGATCCTCTCATGACTAGGGAAAATACAAAAAAAATTGGTGACATTTATGTGTAATCAACCCAATTCACTTAAAGTTTAGGTAAAACTAGTGGGATTAGGGTAATGTAATTGGATATAGTGTTGTTTTATTGATTTTTTATTATAATATACCTAATCCAAAAAAAAATCCACATAAAGGGGTGGTTGGGTGTGCATATGACATCAATGCAACTTATGTTGGCCCAATCACACCATTTTATCTTGATTCAAAGTGAATTGGGGTGATCATATATAAATATGCTAAATATTATCCACATTTTCCCTGGTTACAAGTAGATATGGTGTTTATTTGTAAATTTCAACTTATAAGGGACATAATCACAATAAAATAAGGAGAAAAGGATGGTTTGGGGTTCCATGGAAACCAATGAAAATTAATTTGGCCCAGTCACACCACTTTGCCATTATTTCCAAGTGAATTAGTGTGATTAAACATTAATGTGACCCAAATTTTCTACATTCTCCTTGGTCAAAAATGGATTTGGTGTTGTTATGTTTCTTTTAGACTATAATCACTATAATCATAAGTAATAATGACATAAATAGGTGGTTTGATATGCATGGGTTATCAATGCAGCTCAAGTTACCCCCATCATACTAATATGGATTAAATTCAAAGTGAATTTGGGTGATCATGCACAAATGTCCTAAAAAATATATACACTAAGTTAGGATGAATCTGCAACTTCTCCTAAATAGTGGATTCCAAGCTTGGAGAAGGTAATATTAACAAATAACTCATTTCATAGCTATTTATATTGGTATGATGACTGATTCATATATGATAAAACTAACCAAGGGACATCTTACCACATAACACCAAAGGAGAGATTTCTAAAGCCTCTAGGAAAATGATATTATGCAATAACCCTAGTTAGGACTACAATACATAAAATAAATCTAATCTAATGCTCATTAAATCTTGTGGCACAAAGGGGGATAGATAACCAAAAAAAACATGCAAAGATAAATTTACTCAAGTTAATGGAGAGGTAAATTAGGCAAGGAGTAAAACATTCATCTTATTACTTTATGTAATAAATATCTACTGAATAAAAGATTAACAGATATGAATACTTATCTTGAGATAATTTGTCATGCCTCAATCTCTCCCTTTCCCAATGGTGCTTTACAAGAGGTTGTTGTGTCTTTGTAAGGATAACATTATAGAAATTAGCTCTAGGATAAAATACTCATACTTTGCATCAAATACTTTCCTTCAACATAGAATTATTTCCTTACAGGATAATACCCTAAGAAATGACTCCTCAAGTGCAGAATTAGTAGAATTGTGAGATATGACAATGCAAAAATTAATGTTTCTCTCTATTGGATTGAAGTGAAGGTGGTATTTATATCCAAGGATTGACCCTAAACCCTCATAGGAATTTAGCCAACAAGATCAACTAACTCAATCTTATTAGGCATGAAATATAATTATTAGGTATTGAACTAGGTCAGTCAAACTAACATAGTTTTGCAATATGCACTCAATCCATAGCAAGAACGACCTGGATAACATATTATAAAAGTGAAGAGAAGGGGTATTTGTTTATTCAATGGCTATTTTGGAAGGTGACTTACTGATAGGAGTGGATAAATGGATTTTAAAGTGGTTTTAGATAATGGTATAAGTACCAACAATATTGTGAAGCACCAAGTGTCCACCCACCCCTTTCTTGGTACAGCCTTTAAGGCTGCACTCAGAGAGATTGAAACTCAATAAGTTCCTATAAGATAGAAAGTATTAGTAAATGATAAAGTTTAAAAATATTGTGTGTATACATATTCCCCACTTGAAGCCTATCACATATCACATAGTTGTAACATCGGATGGTGCTTTGAGAAAGAATATAGTAATGCATAATGTTGAACTAATAAATTGTAGTAAAAAGCAAAAAATAAATGAAAATAAAGAATTAAAAAATGAATAACTTCACTTACCTTGTTGTTTTGGAATAGAGGTTGTGTGATAAGTATATGGAAGAGGCACCCAAATTATAAAACATTATGTAGACCTAAAAAATAAGCTAAAATTCATTTTTTTTGCAAAATTATGAGCAAAGTATGGAAACATTCTTTACATTACTAGGGTTTTAGAATTTATTGTAATTTGTAAAAAGAGAGTGTAGAAACATAGTTATGATAAAGATACAAAAAAAATTGGTGAATATTTTCTAGGTAAAGATTCTTTAATTTTTAAATATATAATAAAATTCTAAGTATTCATTTGTAAATTTACTATTTTGAGAAACCAGATCCTAGTGTGACCAATAAAAGTGACGAGAAAGACAATGGCAGAGATGTGAAGAGTGTGAGGATGAGGACATATGGCAGTTACTACAATCATGATCCACATAGGGGATTATTGAATTTATATTTTTTATAGCATTTTTTTTTGTAAATGAGCTAGATTTAGAAAATAAGGTATTAGGGCAAATTTGTGTAGTGAAATTTGCTCCAAATTTTTTTGGGGTATAGTGAAAATTAGGATAAAAAATGAGTAGGAATCAAGGAGGTTCATTAATGCCTAGTATATTAATTTAAAATGTGTTAAAATCACCATAAAATAAATGAGATCAACCAAGCCAAGTAGTTTTAAATTAACACATTGATGTTAGTGGCTGATTGTGTATTATCAGGTCAATCTAGTGTAATAGTGTAGGTGGATGACTACATATGGGAAATGACTAACTATGTATAGGAAGTGGTTGTTTATGTATGTAATGGTTGATGTAGTAGGGTTGGTTGGTTGATTACATGTCAAGTGGATAATGTATTTATGATAATTGGCTGACTTTGTATTGAGTGACTAATGTAGTTACATTAGCTAGCTAACTTAGTGTAAAGTAGTTGATATATATTAATTTTTATAATGGTTGATGTAGCTAGATATAGGGCCAATGTAGTATAAAATATAGTCTTAGTTGGCATAGTTGGCAATGTGGTTGACAAAGTCTAAAATGTTGAGAAAGAGATTATATAGGTTGATGAAGCAATTAATTTTGATGTAAATGCTTCTATTTTTTATTTTAATAGTTTGATTTGATGATTCTCTGACATAGAGTGTTAATATGTGATTTTTTATTTGATATTTTTTAGATATGATAGAGGCTTTGGTGATTGATTGATATAATGTAGTTACCTAATTTATTAAATAGACTGAGGGTACATGATCAAGCATGACTAATAAATTTAGGTTTTGGAGGTATTATGTAGATGTGGCATATTCCATTGAGTGTTGACTTAGTTTCCACGTTCTTTGGGACATGGTAATGGCTAAACAACACTTTTAAGTGGGTGGTGGATGGGGATACCATTAAGGTGGATATCACCCTAGAGGATGTCCACTCATTATTGGTACTTTTGATTCTAGGGACACATATTATTTATTATACTATTGAGACAGATGTTGAGATATGAGCCTTAGCCTTATGGGTGACTAGCTGAGAGAGATATTTTATTGGCTTATTAGTGAATTTGTTTGATGTCTATGTGTCAACCATTCTATATATCTGAAAGACCATTATTTTCCTTTTGATAACTTGTATGATCAATGACAAGTCAGATGGAAAGGTTCCAATATATGTGGTTTCCTTGTTTCATTCTATATTAGATTAGGGTATGATGTATGACCTAGGGTTAGTGTTCTAGGTGTAGTTAATGCATGATATGTACAACATCTTATCAAGAAGGTAGATAACTATGGGCCTTATGATTTTATTGAGTAGTTTATATATGATACATTTTTGATGTATTGACCTATGGGATTACCCCATGTGATAAATGATAGTTTACCTCATGTTATGAGATGTAGATAGGACCATGTATTATGGGTTATACCCCATAACCCAACATTATTTATGATTACACAAAGTGAGATTGCATGGCAACCTTTTGTGGTATTATAACTATTTGGCCTTCTTAGTTGAGTGTTTTTAGGGATTACGTTGTGTGTATATTACAATTCATTATATTTGGTGGGTGGAGCCAACTCATATTATTCATGTACTATGTAAATTATGATTTATGTATCTAATGGTAGTTATTGCATATTGGGCATGTCATGCAAGGAAGGATCAAGGTAGTGGAGGTGTAGGAGTGCATATGGATGCAATTGTGATTTGACCTTGCTCGTTGAAACCTTAGCGGAGAAAACATAAGTGGTAGTAGGGAGAGATGAGATAAATTAAAGAGGAGGTAAAGGTGGTTGTTATTATGCCACATTAGGTTTTATAGTCACCATTATTACCACCATGACATCATCATAGATAGAGGTAGGTATATGTAGATCTATAAGCACATGTAGAGGTACAATAACATAGGGATCCTATAAAAAATATTGGATAGATGTTAGATCAAGGATATCCTATAACACACCTAGGAGAGATGCCAAATCATGGAGACCTTATAACATAGCCTACAAATAATTAGTCTATAGAGTGATGGGTTTATAGTGTACTATGTCATGCTCCTATTTGTCATATTAGTTTTATGACACCACTGAGGCATGCCTCAATGGAGGTACTCGATGGGTGAACCAATGGAGAGACTATTGGTGAGTGATTTGTGTTTTGATATGTAGATGATATTTATTATGGTGTAAATAGATAGATATATTTTTTTAGATAGATGTTTTTGATATAGATATTAGATCTAATGTATGTATGGTTTGTGTTTTATATATGATGATGTAGATGAGGTTATATGGTCAGGGATGGTGCAGAAAACACATCATGTTATATTGTATGATTGTTACCAAATCATAATACTTCATAGATGATTGATAATTTTGTACCTTCTACCCTTAATCATGTTAGTTGGTTTAGGATGGTTGGTTGGGTAGTGTAAGACATGTGGATATGTAGAATAAGTGACTTTACCACCAAGAGTGGGAGATGGAGAGCTGTAGTCATTATAGACATTTGTCAAGGAGCATGACACTCATTTATCTATATATTGAGAGTTGGTAAGTGTACAAGGCCAAGTGTCTAATTTACAGGGATATATTTTGGGCCTACACACATAGATAGAGTAATTGCATCATACTATTTGGAGGAGGCAGTCACAAGGATCTATGGGAAGTGTAGCTCATCCACCACCAAACAAGAAATGTGGACCATGAATATAGAGTTGATATTATATTATGCTTATAACATGTAGTTTTATTGTATCAAACATTAGAGCAATATATATATATATATATATATATATATATATATATATATCTGTGTGTGTGTGTGTGTGTGTAATTTTTGTTATTATGACTCATGGTTGTTATGGATGTATGTATTTTATTTTTAGCACATGTGTTTTATATTTGATATATGTGTTAAGTAAAGGTATGATGTATCTTTTATTCTTTTCTAGAAATTGTGAACAAATGCATGGGTAAAAATATTGATAGAAAATGTAAAATGTGAAAAAGTAATGTAAAATACACTAGATCATATAAAATGAAAAGTAGAACACACTAAATCACATTGGGAAGCATGTAAAATAATAAAATAAAATTTAAATCACACTAAATTATGTTGGGAAGCATGTAAAATAAAAGGACATAAATAAATAGAATGTAAAACACACTAAACCATATTGGGAAGCATGAAAAACAAAAATAAATGATTTGAAATGAAATGAAATGTAAAAACACACCAAATCATGTTGGGAAGCATGTAAAACATAAATACATGAATTGAAATGCAATGTAAAAAAACACTAAATCATGTTGGGAAGTGTGTGAAAAAAAAGAATTAAAATTATATGATATGTAAAACACATTAAATCATGTTAAGAAGCATGTAAAAAATGCAAAGTAAATATGGCAAGTGAAACAACATGTATAAAATGTAGGATTTGTATTAATAACTTGTCTAGAAGAAGTATAGTTATTTTATGACTAAAACAAGGTATGAAGCTTGAGGATACTTTGTGAGGAGAGCCTATTCCTATCCAAGGTCTTACACTGCAACTCAAAAAATGTAAACCAATGAGGTGAATGGCAATGGTGGGAATGCTTATGGATAATAATGGGATGTTTGTGAGGAATGCATGGTCTTATCCAAGGTCTTACATTGTAACTCACAAAAAGAGAACCAAAGGGTTATTATTATCTAACAAACAATATTCATCAAGGAGAAATATTAGGAATGTTATAATGAAAAATGGAATGTAAAAATAATGACATATGAATTTTTAATAATCCTTATAAGATATGAGACATACTAATCAAATAGGTAAGTGCTAAGAATTTATTGGGTGACAAATCCATAAGATATTTGTTTGCAGTAGACACAAAACTTTGTGGGAAAATAAGTGAAGTACTAAGATCATCTCATGAATGTGTGTGTGTGTGTGTGTGTGTGTGTGTGTGTGTGTATGTATATATATATATATATATATATATATATATATATATATATATATATATATATATATATATATATATATATATATATATATGTATGTATATGTATATGTATATATATGTATATATATATATATGTATATATATATATAAGAAAAGTAAAATGGGCCTACCTTCTCGCAAAATGTTTTGTATTCCTCAAGACCCCTTACAGAGTTGTTGGTTTATTATGAAGATTGGGTATTTGCATGAGAAATTAGGTATCATTATAGAGAATTTTGAGACCTCCTATCACAATCTACTTGCCTACTACACCCTAATAAAACTTTGCTCTATTATGAGGCCAATTGTGAAGTTTGAGATTTGACAAGAAATAGGAGATGTGTTAAGATATGAATCACACCTTTTGGTGTGATTTTGACTTTTGAATGATTGTTTTTCCCTTTTCATCATTGATTTTTGTTTAAATTATTTGGATTTCAACTTTTTTGGATTTTTCTATTCCTCCTCCCCATGGATTCTGGATAATAAAACATGAGTGATAAAAGTGACAAACACATAAAAGATTTAGGCTTTGGTTACAAGGTAAAAAATTTCTAGAGCTATTGTCTACTTGCTAAATAATTAGGGTTACCCATAAACAAGTATGTGATTTCAAAACTAATGATATGTGAGCTTGGTATGAAGGGAAAGTGAAAGGGAAGTGAAGATTGTATATATTTATGCATGTATATTTTAACATTTTTAAGTGATAAGTGAAAATAAGATCAATATATGCTCATAAATCAAATCCAAATCATATGAAACTCTAATAAATAATGTGATGAAACACCATGTTGTATCCATGAGTACTGATAAATTTTACAACAAATATCATCTATAACATCTGATACATACTTATGTAAGTGTAGTCTGAGTTTTATCAAAGTATATTCAATCTTTATAGAAAGCTATGAGAAGACTTCATGTTGCACTATCTCTTTAGAGAAAGGGAGCATGCTAGAAGAATTATGATGCTCATGAGGTAGCTCTTATAAGTGATACTCAATCCAAGGAACTAATGTTGAGTTATGAATAATGTCCTCATACCTATGAGGAGATGTGGGTGTGGATAAGGTTAAGTCTTTATCCATGAACATCCTAGAGTATGTGATTGAGAAGATCAAGGTGTAGGTTGAGTGAAATCATGAAAGTGTTTTTGAAGCATTTGACATCTATATGTATCATCTACCACATACTATTGCAGATGCATCTTAGAGGCTTTATGAGAATTAGTATAAATAATCATGTTAGTTTGGTTTTTTTGTGCAGCTTCATCACAAAAATGTTGCATTATGAAAAAGGAAAGTTATCTAAACACTTACTAGAGTAGTGAAAATTTATAAGATGAAAATAAAGGAGATTGAGTTAGTCAATAAAGTTTGAGAAATAAGATAATAAAATAGTTTGTAAACTAACTAGATCAAGCTAGTCGATCTATTTATAAAAACATGTTAAAAAAATAGTTTAAAAAAAATTATTAGATCAATCTAATCAATCTAGTTGGAAAAATAGTAAAATATAACAGTCTCTAAACTGACTAGATCAAGTCAGTCGATCTAGTTGGAAAGATAGGAATTTAGAATGGTCTATAAAGTGAGTAGATTAATTTGGTCATTCTAGTTGAAAAATCAATAAAATAGAATAGTTTGTAGGCTAATTAGATCGAGCTAGTCATTTTATTTGAAGAGATAGGTTAACAAGATAGTCTAACAATATCGATTGAGTCAATCTAGTTGGGAAAAAAAGCTAAGATAACAAGAAATTAGATCAAAATGGTCATTCTAGTTGGGCAAATATGATAAAAGACCAATTTTTTAATCTGACTAGACCAAGTTGGTCAATCTTGTTGGGTAGATAAGATAAAGAGTAGTCTTTTATTCTGACTAAATCAAACTGGTTGATCTAGTTGGAAAAGTAATATAAAGATCAATGAATTGATCTAAATAGATTAATTTGGTCATTCTAGTTGGGAAGATAGGATAAATATTAGTATGTTGATCTGACTAGATCAAGTTGGTTAATCTAGTAATAAAATCAAGATAATATTAAAATCTATTGATCTGACTAGATCAAACTAGTCAATTTAGTAAGAAAATTAGTATAATATAATAGTCTATTGGATTGTATTGGTTGATATAGTTTTATAGTTTGTAAAAATCAAGTTATTTAAAACAAGATAATTTAGTTTAATAATATGGGGATAAGTACATATGCTACTAGACTGAACTAGTCAATCTAGTTGAAACACAACATAGAACTTTTATCAATGATGGGTAATATAATATGAAATACAACATAGAATGGCAAACAAAGAGAATAAAAAAATATTTTTGTAACTACTAATTCCAACTAAATATCAAAAAATAAGATCAATAGGTTTTACTAAAGGTTGTGTTTGATATTGTAGGCTTCCAAAGATACTAGTTTGTTTATTGGATAGTGATGGTTGAATGTTTTAGAGTGGTAACTATGGAAAAAGTGTCATTACCATATCCCACTAAACCCAATTTCAAGGTTAAGATAGAATTAGCATTATGTTACTAACCACTATTTGATGCACCATGCAATAAAATGGATGGTTAGATTCATAAGGTTCAATACAAAGGGAAATACTAGACATTTTTGAAACATCATGAGATACGTGAAAATTAGAGACCATTTTTAGCTCTATATAATGGATATGATTATCGGTTCAATCCCCTCACACCATGATATTTGTAAATAATAGATAATAAACATAAACACAATATTGAATAGCCCTTCACAATAATAACTAAATAGTTTTAAAATTATCGATACATGGATTCTAAAGAAAACCAAACAAGGCAAAAATAAATTTGTTAAAACCAAGTTTACAATTTTGTAAGAAAAAAATAATTATTTATTTTTTGTTTTAATAGTAAAAGTGTTAGTAATTACTATGAAAAATAGGGGCTAATTACCTTTGCTTATGTTGGAAAATAAAACACACAAAACAAGATCAAGCTGGTAGATCTAGTTGAGTAAAAGGAACATAATAGAATCAAGTTGGTCAACTCGGTATGTTACAAAATAGGCCCAAACAAATAAATAAAGTAGGTCAATTTAGTTTGATGAAAGAAAATAGACACAAAACTAGATCGAGAATGTTGATCTAATTGACTATGTGGGTATAGTTTTATAAAACTAAAAACTAATAAAAATAGTAATAAATTGAATTTTATAAAAAATTAAGAAATATAATTTAATTAATTTTAAATAAAATGTAAATAATAAGATGTTAATAATGAACCTAGAAGATAGAACATGATCGATCAGGTCAATGTAGTTATTTTTTAGAGTGCTAGATTATTGTTTGACTGGGTCGTTAAGGTAGATTTTTTATCTTATAAAGATAGAAAATAGTATTATTAAATATAATTGAGCTGGTATATCTATTTGTATTCATATAAAATGCAAAAATTGGTAACCTAAGTGTGGCTTGTGATACCCGACCCATACGTCCCTCTTGCTTGCTCTCATGACCCTTATAGGCATCTTTTTACTAATTTCTAGTCATTTGTAGCCTTCCAAACTTAATCCTAACTCAACCAAACTACTCTTTCCATGACTAATCCATCCCCTTAAGTCCCATTAGTTAATGATAATATCACCCAACTTGGACAATAATGTTAGTACCACTCCTATCTGCTTTTAGTGTTCCTATCCAAATGCATTTTTAGCTTCAACAATTAGTTTCTTCTGATTCCCCATCCTTCTCCTTGTTGGCCTAATGCAAGCACATTCAACCCATGACTAATAAATCCCTATAAAATCTCATTAAACATAATTTGGAAAGAGGTTGGAAAATATCATTAAGAAAGCAAGAATACAAGCAATACTACTCAAGTAATCTTCCCTATTCTTTGCATATAGCCAGGTAATACACTTACAAGCTTATTCAAATCCTTACAGTATTACCTAGACACCTAAAGCACATCCAATTTATTATTTTTCATATTCATACACTCTATTACATAAAACACATCAAGTGGGAGAACTACATATGGCTTGATCTCTCTTGAAAATATTGGTATGTAGGCAATGTACCCACACAAAGGGTGTGGATACATGTTTAATGAATCTTACACACACTAACTCTCCCCCCCCCTATTTCTTGAAATTGGTCAAATCACAATGGAGTATAGGGTTTAAAGAGAAAATATAATCTATAGGGAGCTGTACAAACTTCCAACTGTCAAAACTTTATAGACAAAGTCACACATGCATAGTGAACAAAACCTAGAAAGCTCAGATCTCCTAAACAATAGTGGAAGAAGTGGAATACATCACTGGTGCCACTCCTATCCACTTTCAATGATCCTATCCAATCATAAAATAAAGGTTAGATCCTAGTCTATGATAGTGTCCCAGTCCTGCATAAAGAATCTCAGACCCTATCTCAGTCGTATCAGTCATCTCTTAGCTATGTCTTATTTTCTAGCTCTTACTACTATTTTTTGAAAGGTCAAAATTGTAATATAATTTACACAAATCAATAGCTTAATTATTGCATTTTTATTTACTAATTTTAATACTCAAACCCTTTAATTAAATTAAGAATAATACACCAATATTTCCAAATAGGTTAAATCATTTGGTGAACCTGACATACTTCGATTGTGCATAAAAACCCTAAAAAACCTAGGGTAAATTTTCCTATTAATTTTTCCTATATTTTTTTAATTTTTACCTACATAATAAAATCATAAATTAGCATTAAATTTTAAAATTTCATTGTAATTTTAAAATAATTTTATTTCAAACCCTAGTTGCCCATACTAAGTCCCAATAATTTTCCAATAATTTTTTTATTTTTTACTAGCATATTAAAATTAAAATCTCACTTTAAATTCAAATTTTCATATTAATTTTCAAAATAATCATTTTACAAACCTTAATTGCATGCACTAGGTCCTATTGCTTTTGAGATATCACCTTACATTCTAAAATTAGATTGCAAAAATAGATCTAATTTATTTACAACTCTTTGTTACATTGATTGCAAATAATAAGGAGACCATCATTGGTCCTATCATGTACATAAATGATTAATTTTTTCATATGTTAGTACAAAGTTTCATTCTTTACATTTAATGCTTACTCTTTCTAACAAAGGAATATATTACAAAATTTATTGATAAAAATGCACAAGATTTCAATATTTCTTTTGCATATTCTCTCTCACTCATGTGGAATAATTTCCAACTCAATTTTTCTAAACATATTACTAATGTTATGTTACATGTCTAAATTTTCTATACATGCATGCACAATTTCATGTTCTCTATCCTTTCCTTTTTATCTCTCATGTGGAAATTTCTTAAAGTTTATCATGTTAAACACATTAGAAATGTCATAGTACATGTCAAATTTTTGTATGAATTCATGCACAAATTCATGCTCTTTATCCCTTTCTTGCTATTTCTTCAATGGAATGTTTTTTATAAACATATTATTGTACAACTCATCACTCACATTTCATGCATTTCATTCCACATTCATGCTTTCTACCTAGATGAATATAATTCCTTGGCTACTTTTGAGTATCTCGCTATCACTACTAGACACAAGCAAATACTAGCGGTTATATCTATCCCTCCTCCTTTCAAACTTGGTACATTTAGATCTTATCCCAAACCTACTACCAAATCTATTCCTATAATAGATCATGTGGTACATGCTATCACCCAAATTTTGGAAGATAGGCATGTTAATTACACCCATGGCTATAACTTTATCACTCAGGTTAGCACCCCTTCTGATACAGTTTTAGTTATTGAGCTCCTTCAGTGATTGGATGTTTACAAATATGTCCTATATGCAACCCTTTTCAATACTAGAATTCTTATTTCCACCGAACCAACTTATGTTGCATCTATCCTTAACACCATGCAATGGACTGAAGAACATATTTCCTTTGAAAAGAGGACTTACCCCCATGCCACATCATTAAACATCATCTACCTCTATATATTCAATTAAAAATTAATGATGTGGGGGTCAAAAAGGTAGTAGGTGATAATGGTTTAGGACTCAACATTTTCAACATTTATTTTCTTAAACATCTTAATATACAACATCAATATCTTGACCATTTTAATATGAACATCAGAGGTTTTGACAACATTCCATGGAAATTCATGGATCAAATAACACTCAATCTTACCTTAGGGCCTAAGACACTGCTAACTACTTGCCAAGTCATGCCAAATGACCTCAACTATAATTTATTACTTGGTCAGCCCTAGATTTATGATATTCATGTGGTCCCTTATACACCTTATGCTTGTTTAAAATTTGGTCACAAAAGCTACATCTACACATGACCAATAGATAAAAAACTTTTAAATACTACCAAGTTATTGAAACTCTATAGAATTATATTATGCACTTTAATCTTAGTAATATACCAACATAACCTATTATTTAGTGTACCTTTAGACCGTACGACACATTAATAAACTCCAAGTTTTGTAATAGCATCAACACCAAATCACCATTTTACCTCTCCTTTTACACTCAAATGTCTCAATAATATGGGATATCATACAAAAGGTCTTGGAAAGCACAAATAAAGAATCATCAATCTTATCGATGCATCTACACAACATGGAACAGAAGGGCTAGGATATTAATTTACCAACATTCATAATAAGCCTTCTTCCACCACTTCAAAAAATATAAATTTGTTTCCACCCACTACACCAATAGACCACATCTTTAATCATACTTCAACATGATCATTGATCTATATTGATCTCATTGATGATGTAGTTTCACTGGACATGCTCACATAAGATGAATTATCCAATGATGAATCCCTCCTACGAATTCTTAGAGCATATGAGGACCTTCCATCTTGCTATCATAAAAATAAATTTCTTCATCACATAAATGCCCACACATACTTTGGAGAAAGTCTATATTCTCCACAAGACATACCATTTGATTTAGATGATATTGTTCCTACCATTTCCTACACACTTGATCGTTCTACATTGCTTAATGAAGAAATAGTTAATTTCAATTTTAGAACCAATCAGGATCCCCACATTATTTTATCATCCACTACCCTTTAAAAATAAGAAAATATAGATATTCATAAAATCTTAACAGATTTCATATAACTTTTTACTTGGTCTTACTCAAATATGTCGGGAATTGATACATCTATAGCAGTCTATCACATTCCTTTATACCCAAATGCAAAACCATTTAAGCAAAAAACTTGGAAAATACATCTTAAGGTGGCTCTCTTAGTCAAAGATGAGATCTAATACCTCTTATATGTTGGCTTCATTTGACTAATAGCACACCCTAAATAGATTTTCATCACAGTCCTTATAGTAAAACCTAAAGAACAAATTTTGGTGTTGTTTCAATTCTTGAGATTTAAATAAATCATGCCCAAAAGATGATTTCCCCTTGCCTAATATCAATGTGATCATCTATTCCATAGTCAGATATGAAATGTTATCATTTATGTATTACTTTACTAAATACAACTGATCAAGATCACTGAAGAAGATCAAGAGAAAACATCATTTACAACATTATGAATTACATTTTGTTACATTGTCATGCCTTTCAGATTAAAAAATGTTAGAGCCACATATCAACGTATCATGACACATATCTTTCATGATTTGACTCATCATATTATCAATGATATATTATCTAAATCAAAATGATGACAATATCACTCTATCAATTTACGAAAGGTCTTTCAAAGACTCAAGAAATACAATATTTGACTACATCCAAACAAATGTGTGTTTGGATTTACATCAGGATAGCTCCTAGGTTTCATTATTTCTTAGCATGGCATAGAGGTTGACCCTAATAAATTAAAATTAATTATCAATATGCCACCTCCCATAAACTTAAAACAATCTTGATCCCTACAAGGCAAGATCTAAGTAATCCAACATTTTTTAGCTCAACTTGCCAATAAAACTCAGTCATTCACTCAATTATTAAAGAAATATATGAATTTTTTCTGGGATCAAGCTTGTCAAGAGAGATTCGATACAATCAAGCAATATCTTCTTAATCCACCTATCCCTGAAAATCCTTTCCTACTATATATATTTGCAATAAATCATGAATTAGGATCACTCTTAGAATAACATGATAATCAACATACTGAGTGAGCAATTTATTACATCAATCGCACACTAGTTGATTATGAAAAAATTACTCCATAACAGAAAATCTATGTCTAGAATTAGCTTTTACCACACAAAAACTTTGACATTGCATGGTCAATAATGAGACTCAAGTCATTACAAAAAAATACCCTCTAAAGTTTCTAATGGAAAAACCATATCTTTCTAGTCACATCGCAAAATGGGTTATGTTATCAATAGAATTTGACTTAAAGATCATTCTCTAGAAATCAATAAAGGGCCAAATCATTGTAGACCATTTGGTAGTAACACACTCTTAGATGCCAAACCTATTAATGAGACATTCAAAGATGATTTTACTACCTATTCTACTCATTTAGACATCTAGACCATGTTCTTTAATGGCTCTTAATGTGCATCTAAGCTAGGGGTAGGCATTGTCTTTATTGACCCTTTTAGTCACATAGTTCCTATAACATACCGATTAAGTTTCTCCTGTACCAGCAACACCATAAAATACAAAGCACTTATCTTAGGTCTATTTTCCACCCAATCTCTCCAAATAAAATATATTCAAGTCTTTAATGATTCCTAAATTATGGTCAACCAAGTCAATGATGTCTATTAGACAAAAGAAGAACAACTTATCCCATATCGAAACATGGTATAATGTTTATCATCACAATTCGATTACTTTCCTATAAAAAGTATACTAAGAAAAGATAATCAACATGCCAATACAATGGAAAGTGTCACATATTTTATTCATATTGACATCAATGATGATCAATTTATTTTCATAATTAAACATTTGTAATTACCATCTATATCAAATGCAAATTTGATTGCACTATTTGTCTTAGCCACTACATGTAATTTTGCCACTCTAGAATGGTTCTCAGACATTTATAACTGTCTAAATAAAGTTATTACACTAGACACTTTTTCATGAAATGACAAACACAAGTTAAAAAAATAAGCACTTTGGTATGTAATCATTCATGGGTACCTTTTTAAATGATCCTTCAATGAACAATTGCTTAGATGTTTGGCTTCAGCAAAAGCCAAAATTGTTCTTACACATATACATGATAGTGAGTGTGGTGGTTACTTTATTGGAAAGGCCATGTCACACAAATTGCTTTGACAAGGCTACTACTAGCCCATCATGGAATATGAATGTTCATAATATGCAAAGCTATGTAATAAATGGCAATGACATAGTAACCTACAATATGCACCGTCATAATAATTTCAACCTATCATCTCTCCATGGCCATTTATGTTATAAGGATTTGATCATATTGGAAAAATTAACCCTAAATCCACTGATGGACATAAATTCATCATCATAGCTACAAAATATTTTACCAAATGGGTATAATCCATTCCACTCTAATCTACCATAGGAGAGGACATTTGTAGCTTCCTCATGACTTATATTATTTCACATTTCAACCTACCTGCAGCCATCATTTCTAATAATGGAACACCATTCAAGAATATAAATGACAATAAATTTTGCACCAAATATAAGATCAAACACACATTCTCTACTCCATACTATCCATAGGGAAATAGTCAAGTAGAGGCTACCAATAAAACCATCAACAACATTTTGAGTAAAATACTGACCAAATTTGGAGATGATTGGTAAAATTAGCTAGTCTTTGTATTATGGGATTATCGCACAAGTATCTGCATGCCCATAGGAGCTACTCCTTATTTTATTTTTTATGACACAAAATAAATTTTACCATTGGAATTAAAAATCCTATCTCTTCATGTCTCCCTTAAAGGTATTCTCAATGATGACCAATATCATGCAAAACATCTACACCAACTCAAACAGTTAGACCATACACAAATTCAAGTAACAAAACATCTCAAAATCTACCAATAATGTATACAAAAATCCAAAAACAAATGATTTTACACTAGAGAGTTTGATGTTAATGATTTTGTGCTCAAAGAAAACCTTTCCAATGTCAATGCCAAAGAAGAAATCAAAGGAAAAGTCAAACTAAATTGGCTAAGTCCATACATTATTATGAAAAATATTAGCCCTAAAATATATCATCTAGCCTCACTTAAAGGAAAGAAACTAAAAAATAGAATGAATATTATGCATCTACATAGATTCCATGTCTAGCCTTTCATTTCACACATTGTTTGTTTTTACATAACTTTCTTCTATTTACTTATACATGGTTTCTCAACTTGCCTTGTACATAATCTTCTTATGATTAATTGTATATATCTTATTTTTAAATACCTATACATAGTTTCTTATGCTTGATTTTACATAGCTTAGATATAACTCAAAATTCCAAAAATGTTTAAATAAATCAAAAACACCAAAAATATTTTGACTGTATGCATTATCCATGCTTTACATTGCTATTGCTATGATAGACTTACATTTTGTTGTTCTATGCTATTGTTTGTCAATTTATCTACATTACCATGCTTCACTTGATCTTATTTGAGTATGTGCAATGACATCCAGCTCCTTGATTGCTTCACTTTACCCATTGAGGTGGAATCTTACTTCTACATTCAAGACATACATTGATATATTTACCCACTGGGGGCATCTTTTACATGACTACACCATCCAGGTTATGTCATTTATACACCACACACTCTATTTATCATGATGATTTATATTATTTACTAGATTACACAAATTAGTCTATTTACACTCAGGAGTATATAGCACTTATTTATTTCTTAGCATATACCTAGTCTTGTATTATCATGTATTGCATGCATTCATATTATTTCTTCGATTAGTTAGAGGTGATTGTATTTCTAGTTTTTACATGATTTCCTTTCTTACTTCACATAGCTAGATGTGATTGCATTTCTCAGTTCTTGATTGTCTCTTATATGTGCTTTAGGATATTTGCCAATATCCTTTGCTTTTATTCATGTGTGTACCTTAAGACATTTACTAATGTCCTTTGTATATAATCTTCTATGTGATTGTGGCTTCCATGCCAACCTTTCTTATTTCAATTGTATGTTTTTGTGGTATTTGAACATGCCTTCTATGCTTTATTTCTAGTTTAAGTGACATGTGACCATGTCCCTTGTTTGCTTGGCCCCTTTGCCACTCTTGTATGCTTCTTGACTCTTTCCTTATACTCTTATTTCTTGATTGATTTTCAATTTTTTTCAATGCCATGATCTATATCATGCATTATCTTTATTTTTTTGGATACCATGATGGATATCATGCTCTCTCCCTCTATGACAATTAACAACTAAAAACTAACAACTAACCATAATTTAGTTTCAATTAAGTACATTTCACATGATATTATATTGTTATATCTATCTAGGCATATCCTTGTTGATCTAAAAATATCTCATTATAAAGCATGCTCTATATTGAGATATCTTGTCAATTATCATTACTATATCATGTATCTTTGTAGCATAACACACTTACAGAGCTCTTTCTTTTAAGGGAAATTATTTTAGGGTATTCATTTCTAACCTTAGAAGAGGGGGGAAATAGGGGATTTTTCATATAGATTATAACTCCTAATAGTAAAAAATATAGCTTTCATCACACCTAGAATAGCAACCATACATCAAACCAATTATAATAAACTAGGCAGATAGTGAAAATATCAAAACAATCATCAAATTTATCCCAAGACAATAGCATCGAGATTAGACTCTAGCACCAGTGCTACTAATATCTATTTTTGATGCTCTTGTCCAAATAGCGAAAAAACCAAACTTTCTAGAAGCAAGCAGAAAAGTAGGTTTAGCTATAGTTTTGTCAGTTAGACCAGTTCAAAATCAATAGTTTTCAGTACACTTTTGCTAAGAGAATTTAGATATAGGGGGAATTACGTATATCATGATGGATCTCACTTCTATTTTTAGATATGGTAGTTGGTATAACTTCCAAATTAGAATCCATGTTTTACACACCAGTGATTGGGGCCAATGTGTGTGGCACATTTGTTTTCTTTTCTTTTTGAGTTCAGCATTACCTAGACATGCTTAATGGTTGCATGCCTTATTCCATCTATAGGTGGTTGGTATCATTTTGGAGTGGTTTTTATATAAGCCTAATCTCCAAATTTTAGAATGGCTTTCATACAAGCCTAGTGCCCAATTTTGGAGTGGCTTTCATACAAGCCTAATTTCTATCTTTTAGAGTGGCCAAAAGTGGCCTAGTTTCTAGCATACATTTGGCTATCCATGCCAATATTGTCATATTATAGAGCATTTATGGAATTTAATATCCATCTCATACAACATACAT
Source organism: Torreya grandis (assembly GCA_037957365.1). NCBI lineage: Eukaryota > Viridiplantae > Streptophyta > Pinopsida > Cupressales > Taxaceae > Torreya > Torreya grandis. The sequence goes on from JARHVA010006279.1 coordinate 420,410, forward strand.
TTCAAATTGGTATCAATTTATAGCTTCACTTCATGGAGCAATGATGGAGTTAAAGGACTAGCTAGCCTTTGTATTCTTAAGCCACCTATTCAGAAAGATTAGACATACAGTCCAAACATTGATTAGTACATGCATGACCACCTAGATTCACTTAATGGGTGATGATAGAGCCAAAAGGCTAGCCTTTGCATTCTTGAGCCACTCTAAAGGAATTAAGCACTCATCTCTATTCATGATATTACTCTTGGTACAACATACCTAGCATATCCAACATCACTCAGCATTGAAATAGGTTTTGTATTGGTCTGCATACCTAGTGAGGTGTATTGATTCCTTTCTCTTCCTCTCCCTCTCTCTTACCCAACTTTGTATGTTCTTATTTTAGATATAATGTATCTATTAAGAACTGATATACTCTCTTTTTTTTTGCCAATTCATACTTCACAGGATGCTCTCTTTATACACACTTAGCATCACACAGCTTCATGAGCTTCACCCTTGTAGGTAACTTTAGGTATGCTTACTATTTTTCCTTTATCTTAGTATTTCAATTTATTGCATCACTAGAATAAAGTGGGGGCAAATATAGTCATATAAAGTACAAAAATTAGTAACATGAATGTTGCTTGTGACACCTGATCCATAGGTTCCTCTTGCTTGATCTCACGACCCTCATAGGCATCTTTTCATTGATTATGAGTCATCCATAGCCTTTCGATTTAATCCTAGATCAAATATACTACTCTTTCCATGACTAATCCATCCCCTAAGTCCTATCATCTAAGGATAATAGCACCCAACTTGGACAATAGTACCGGTGCCACTCTATTTGCTTTTGGCACTCATGTCCAAATGCATTTTTTGCCCCAACAGTCAATTTATTTTGATTCCCCATCCTTCTCCTTCTCATCCTAATATGAGCACATTCAAACCATGACCAATATATCCCTATAAAATCCCATTCAAAGATCATTTCAAAAGAGGTTAGCAAATATCACTAAGCAAGCAAGACTACAAGTAAGACAACTCAAGCAATCTTCCCTATTCTCTGAATATAGCAATCCAATACACTTACAAGCTTATTAAAATCCTTAAACCAATCCCTATCCACCTCAAGCACATCTAATTTAGTATTTTTCATATTCATACACTCTATTTCACAAAGAATATCAAGTGGGAGAACTACATATGGCTTGATCCCTCTTCAGCATATTGGTATGTAGGCAGTGTGCCCACACAAGGGGTGTGGATGCATGTTCAATGAATCTTAAACACACTAACCCCCCTCTTTCTATAAATTGGGTTTGAAGATAAAATCTACTCTACAAGGATCTCTATAGACTTTTAGCTACCAAAAATTCATAGACAGGGTCACATAGGCATAGCAAACAAAACCAAAAAAGCTCAGATCTCCTAGACAACAATGGTAGAGGTGGACTATAGTGTCAATGCCACTCTTATCCACTTTTAGAAATCCTATTCAATCATAAAATTAAGGTCAAATCTTGGCCTATGATAGTGTCCCAGTCCTGTATAGTGAATCTCAGACCCTGTCTCAACCATATCAATCAATTTTTAGCTAAGTCTTATTTTCTCCCTCTTCTAACTATTTTTAGAAAGGTCAAAATTGCAATCTTATTTACACAAATTAGTAGCTTAATTATTGCATATTTATTTACTAATTTTACTACTTAGACCCTTTAACTAAATTATGAATAATACACCAATATTCCCAAATAGGTTAAATCACTAGTTTAAATAAATTGGTCTAATAAAATATGAGAATAAAACTAGATTAGTCAAATCAATTTCATTAGTTAAAGCTAAAAATGTAAATATTTCAAAAATAAACAAAATTGAATTAGTTAATTTAGTTAGTTGAAACTAAGATATAGAAATGGACAAAATTAAATAGATCAATTTAGTTAGGCACATAAAATAAAATAAAAGATTAGACTAACCAGTTCAATCAAGTTCGCTAAAACTAAAAATCCTTTCAACAAAATATTAATGTGATCGATAGGTTTGATTTAGTTAATACTTACACACAAAAGATAAGATGTGATTAACAAGCTCATTTTAGTTTAAAAATATGCACTTAAATAATAAAATGTGATCGATAAGTTTGATCTATTTTTAAAATTGCACATAGAGGATATGATGCAATCAATAGGCTCGATCTGGTTGAAAACATGTGCACAGAAGATAAAATTAGATTTATGGGCTTGATCTAGTTGAAAATGTGTGAACAAAAGATAAAACTAGATCAATAGGTCTGATTTGTTTGAAAACATGTGCATATAGGATAAAATTGGATTGACAAGATTGATCAAGTTAAATGTAAATGAAAATTTTCAAAATTTAAGGGTTAGATGCACGTCGGGTTCACCAAAATGTAAGCAATGAATTAAGATGGATATGTAACTTTTCCTACTTAGCATATTCCAAACATAGAAAAGGTAATCTTATAAAAAAACTCATTGCATAGCTATATATATTAGGACATGACCAATTCAAATCCACTAAATTTAAACAAGGGATATCTTACCACACAACACCAAATGAGAGGGTTTAAAATCCTATAAGAAAATGATACTATGTAATAACCCTAGCAATGCCTATAATACATAAAATAAATCTAATTAAGTGTTCACTAAAGCTTATGGCGTAAAGGGGGGTATATAGACAAATAAAACAACATATGTGAAGAGAACTCTACTCAATTCAATGTAAAAGTGAACTAAGAAAGGAGTAAAACATTCATCATATTACTTTATGCAATATATATCTACTAAATGAAAAAAATAAGAGTTAGGAATACTTACCTTGAGATAACATGTCGTGCTCCAATCTCTCCCTTGGCCAATGGTATTTTTAAATAGGTTGTTATGGCTTTATAAGGATTATACTATAGAAATCAGTTCTATGTTAAAAGACTCATACTTTGCATCCAAGACCTTCCCACAAGACAAGATTCTTTCTTTAAAAGGTAATAACCTAAAAAATGACTCCTCAAGTGTAAAATTAGTAGAATTATGAGTTGTAACAATGAAAAAATCAATGTTCCTCTCTATTAGATTGAATTAAAGGTGGTATTTATAGTTAAGGATTGGCCCAAAACCCTCCCATGAGTTTAGCTAAAAAGATTGACTGGATTGATCTTATTAGGCAAGAAAGATAACTATTAGTTCTTAAACTAGATCATCTGGGGAAATTTAGTTCCATAACATACATTCAATCTTATAAAATATCAACTTGGATGACATAGTATGAAAGTGAATAAAAGGGGTGTTTACTTAGTCAAGCACTATTTTAGAAGGTGAATTATCTAGAAGAGTGGATAAATGGGTTTTTAATTGGTTTTAGATAATGGTATATGGAATAATAATATTGTGAAACACCAAAGTTATTCCCACCCCTTTCCTAGTGCACCCTTTAAAGCATGCACTTTGATTGATTTAAACTCAATAAGTCCCTGGAAGAGAGAAAGCACTAGTAAATGATAAAGTTTAAAAATATTGTGTATACATAAATCATATATTTTTTTATCCTGGTCACAAGTGGAAATAGTGTTGTTGTGTTAGTTTTGGCCTATAAGGGACTTAATCACAAGTGAAATCATCATAAAAGGGTGGTTGGGTGTGTACATGTCACCAATGTGAAATATGTTTTTATGTGTATATGACTTTTGCATGAATTCAAACTAAAATTGGGTGACCATGCATAAATTTTTCCCACATGATCACCACTTTCCCTCATCACTAATGATTATGGTGTTGTTTCATCACTTTTGGCCTAAAAGATACCTAATTGTAAGTAAAATTTTAATAAACAAGTGGTTGGGTGTGTGTTGTCTTGTAAGTTTTTTGACAAACATAAAACTCCTAAAAAATGTCATCCAGTAATCTAAAAGGCCCCAAAACCTTAAAAATGACTATATGTTTTCTTAAAATGAACATCAATTTCAAATTTTATGCCTTGAAATCCTTAGGTTCAATACTAAAATCTTAAAGTTGATTAAATACTAACCAAATTGGATTTTTACAAAATTCCAAACCATAACTTGTGATGCTATGAGACCAATTATAAAAGATGCAATGTGACTTTAATTTATTTGTTTACTAAAATAAATTTAATTTATATATAAATCTAACATTTACAATTATATATATATATACTTAAAATTTATTTTATTAAATACACCCCCTACCTTTTTTTATCAACTTACCTTGTATTAAACCCAAACACATTCACATAATATTATAAACATACATGCACTTTAGGTTTGATTACAATCGATCCTAAATAACAATAATGCATATGCATTTTTTTCAAATCATGTTTTCTTGAAAATTGTCCACCTTTTGGCCTCCCAACTTCCTATACTTACCCCTTATTTACTCTAATGTGACCATTCGTATGTTTGATTACATGCCTTGAAATTTTATAAGATAAATTACATTTAATATCAATATAGGTCTAAGAACAATAAAAATAATAAGATAATTCATGGCCAATGGTCTTAATTAAAATATTCTATTTTGTAGACCTTGGAATCATGATATGAAAGTAGTTGTTTCTACCTTGCATGCAGGCATGAAATTTATCCATGAGGATCTATCTACATGTGTCATATAGATCATGAACCCTTAAATTATGGTGTGGTGGCCCAATTGGTTCAAAATTATATGGGTGAATGCATAAATTTGGGGGACCAAAAACATGACAAACTTGAAAGCATAATTTTTTTGCAAATGGCTTGTACCCTTTTCAAAATGGCATATGCCATTTTTTTTTTAAACTCATTCTTGAATTTATTTGGCATGGTGTCAAATCAAAAGGGCATATTCCCTTTGTGGCTTAAAAAGGTCCTAAACCTTTTTTTTTAAATGGTGTATAACATTTATAATTCTTAATTTTATCCCCAAACCTGTGTTTTATCGTATGAGCTTGGAACTTTCATGTTTTGGAATAGAAATAAGAGGACATGTGTGTTTTAGCCTACCTTGCATCCTGACAACTTAATTCCACCTTTTTATCATGATCTTAGGTATAATTTTTTATTAAATTTCAATTTTAGGATTTACATTTATATGTATATATGTTTAGTGTATTCAAATTAAATTTGCATTTCTCTCACATTACCAGAAGAAAATGTTAAACAAAAATGTGATCAAAACCCTCATCACTTTGACTTTGTAGAAGAAGATGTTGAATTATTTGAATAATTTAATACAAAATGGAAATAATTGTAAATTATTATTAATATTTTGTGTCACTCTTAAATTCATACTGCACGTAATTCACTCATCAATAAATTGGATGCTATTTTTAACAAAGTGGGAAATCTCATTTCCCAACTTGATGAAATATTTCATAAAAGAGATGTGTTGAAAGAATATCATTCTAATAAATTTTCATATGCGTATTTTTAAAAAATAGATAAATAAATAATAAATGTGACTAATCTTGGAACCAACTAACTAGCACCAACGAGTTGTAAACACATTAGCATTGATTAGTATGTTCATACAAAGATAAAAATAACTTTTGGGATAGATGGTGGATGGTGTTTGATAAGCCTCCATTCAATAATAATGAGTTTATATTATAGTTTTTGAGAAAACTTTATTTTGATTTTGTTCAATAAAAAATCTCAAATTATTTTGGCATGAAGGCATCCCAAAGTAGGGGAGGTGGGTCCTTATTTGATAGATAGGACCAAAATTGCCATAATCAAGTTTAGAAAAATAGAATGATAATAACACATATTTATATCCCCAAAATATTGTATCTTAGTACACTTGAAGTAGTTATTGGTTTCACATAAGTTATCATTGACCATGGGATGCATACACTAAGTTTTACATAGGTTACAGGTGGTGGCACATATAGTAGTGTCCCTCCTACTATTAGTTCTAGTGTCCCTCATATCAGTAGTGGCATAGATAGCAATCATCCTATATTTCTTTTACATCATTGCACACCATGTGAGAGGAAGAATAGTTGACCTCCTATTTATGTTAGACATACATAGGTTACCTTTGGGAATACTAGATGTACATTTGTGAAGACTAGATGTATATTTGTGTAGCACACTAGCACCCAATAGTATATGCCATTTATAGTTTCTTCAACATCTATGGACATCATTATAGAATTGTGTGTGTGTGTGTGTGTGTGTGTGTGTGTGTGTGTGTGTGTGTGTGTGTGTGTGTGTGTGTGTGTGTGTGTGTGTGTGTGTGTGTGTGTGTGTGTGTGTGTGTGTGTATAGCACTTATGGACACTAGAATACCTAAGTATATTCCATCTAAAATTTATTTAGGACCTCAAGACACTAACATGATAGATTATACATCATCTACAATTGCTTCACGACCTTTTGTCATCACACAACCAGTTATGTAGGTCTTATCTACTTCACCATTTGTTCTTGTCACATGGGTTTAAATTTAATAATAATTTTTTTATGTATGTAAAATAATATTAAATTTATATTTTAGTATATGTTTACTTAATTGAATAATATTTGATTTATTTAATTTTCTTATTGTATATATGATCATCGGTATATTAGGTAACTCAGTTGGATTAGATTATATTGTTTAAGATACAATTAACACTAAAATACCCTATACTCAGGTTGAGAAAGTTAAAAATTATATAAAGTTATTATATATTGTTTAAATATTTTTTATACACCATAGTTTTAGTACAAAAGGAATAATTTTCCTCTCTTTCTATTCCTCTCTCACTCTCTCTTGATGTACAAAAGGAGTAATATTAATTTTTATTTATCTTAAATTAGATTTTTTTTTGGTTGATTTATAATTGACCTTTTTCTTTGTTGATTTTATATGTGATGATATATGTTATGGTTACCTTACATGGATTAGAAAAACATTTGAATAATGTTGTAATATCATCCTAAGATTCACTATCTCCCAAACAACACTCTATTTGGATAGAGATATTGGTGAGAACATAGTAAAATTGGGTTTTTGACTTTAAATAATGATACTCTATCATATTTATATCTATATATACATCGATATCTAACCATATGTGTATAGTCCATAGGATTTTTCATCATGGATATATTCATGGTCATGCAACCTAAGACAGTCATTTAGGTAACATGTAGTGAGTTTAGAAACACCTTGTTTCAAAATTTTATTATTGGAAACTTTTTCATTTTCCCTATATCATGTTAATGCATTAAAATTTATATTTCATATGTTGTGCATGTGCAACAATTTTATGATGTTGGAAAAGAGACATTTGGTCCTTCACATGCTGAGAGGAGACTTTCTACCTATAATGAGTCATCTAACACCCCTAGCTCTACATCTATGGTGAGGAAGTACAATTTATTTAGATGTAATGAGGAGCAAGAGAGTTATTTGTTGTGTTAGGGGAAATTGTAGGAACAATATAATTTATATAATGATATAGCCCACATTGTATGCCTATATGGCACATTTTGTATATGTATATTATGGTCTAGATTGTATTTTGATATGTCCTATTTTTGATGTCGTTATGACATATTTTGGATACATGTACATACTATTTGACATATCTATATGGGAACCATGCATTATTATAATTCATGTATACATATTTACTTCTTATATACTATTATTATTTGTTAAACATGTTTTTACATACATGTTATCCTTATTTAAAGTATTCATAAATGAAAAAGTTTTCAATCATGGTCATGTGATTGTTCAAGGATAGTTCAAATGTTTACCTTTCATGAAATTGGTGTTATGATGTTATAATGAGGACAATGTACTTATTTTGTTGTGCACATATATGTTATGATTTTTTATCTATGTGATGGTTTCTTAGAATTATCATATATTTAATTAAAGTAAAGAAATAAAGATAAAAAATTTATTAATGCCCACAAATGACCAAAAGTAAGTCAGTGGGACTAAAAGCAAGAACCATTAGCAATAGAAAGTATTAGGAAGAGATAACCAAAAATAATAATTTGAAAGACATTTTGATTTTTTATATCATTGTAATAACTTTCAATTATTCAATTTACTATTCATACAATGAATAGATCAATTTATTATAAGAAATACAAATGAATATCATTCTTAAGTATTAACTCTATAAACAAATTATGGCATTCAATAAGATTTAAACTATGACATGTATAATTAATAGTAAGGCATGTCAAATCACAACATAAGCTTAGATTAATCATAATTATAGATATATCATATATTTATAACATGTGCATAAACATATTACACTTTTAATTATAATAACCTTCCTTAATAAATAATAAGCAACTATCATCTTCCTTTCTCAAGAGCTTTATCGTAAAAAAATTTAGGAATATAGAACACAGAGAAATATTAATGAAATAAAGACAAAATAAAAATGTATAAAACACAATACAAGTAGAAATATATTTAACGTGGTTCACCCAATATGGTTTATGTTGACACATAAATAGCCATTTCTTCTCTTTATTCAATCCAACAAAGTGAAGGGATAAAATTTGCAATACATCTACTACAATCTCCTCTTCACTCATATATAACATGTCATCATGATTATAATTCCCTTATATCAAAAGGAGGGTTACATATAGGGAGAAAAAATGCAAAAACATATTTTATACAATTAGATATACAACCTAATAGTGAATGGTCCAAATTTACTCTAAAATTATAATATTTTACAATGTACTTTTAACAAAAAATTTCCTCGGGGGTGCTATCCCCAAACCCATGCCAAGGGAGCATTACAAGTATGTCATTTCCCCCTAGACCCCCATGGCTACCATAGTGGGGTGGGGGGGCGGAGGTGGGGCAATGACATAATGGTGTTTCTCCCTCCCCCACCCAACCCCCACCCACTATCAAGAACCATGCATTATAATAAGATCAAGCTCCATCATCCAACAATCTCCCACTTGGAGACTAATTGTTACAACTCCACTGCTACAACTCTTCTTTGGACTTTTATTTGAACTTTGACCCTGATTGTTTCTCATCTTCCTTGTTATACCCAAAGACCCATTGAATATGAAAAACTTTCCAGCTTCTCCTTTGTGACTAATTTTGTTAGCATATCTATAGTATTTTGACTTGTATGGATCTTTTCCAACTTTAGTTGACCATTCTCCAAAATTGAACGAATGAAGTGATACATAAGTTTTATATGTTTGGTTCTTAAGTGGAATTTCAAGTTATTTGCTAAATTAATTATACTCTGGTGTACAACCTACAATCTTCCTTCTAATGCCTCAACTCTTCCATGAATCATTACATCCATATCATCTCCTTCCTAGCTTCTATAGTTGTACTCTACCTATTTAGTTGACAAAGCAACTATGTTCTAGAATTTTTAAATCTAACTAACTACTATATCACCAACAATGAAAACATAACTTGGTTCTCCTCCTACCATCTAAATCTTTAGCCATGTTTGCATAAACATATCCTTTTAAGGTAACATCTAACCCTTCATAGCATAACTATCAATCAATGGTCCCTCTCAAGTACCAAATAATCCACTTGATTGCATCCTAGTGCTCTTTTCCTGGATTATTCATAAACTTACTGATAACTCCCATTGCATGTGTAGTTTTTGGTCTAGTACACACCATATCATACATTAAACTTCTAACTGTTGAATCATAGGGCACTTTAGACATGTAATTGATGCTTCCTACATTTTAAGACATTGTTCCTTACTTAATTTGAGTGCTCTCCCAAAGGTGTACTCATTGGTTTTGCATCTATCATATTGAACCTTACTAACACATTATTGATGTATTCTTCTTGAGATAATATCAATTTTTTATTTTTCCTATCTCTTATTATTCTCATACCGAGGATTTGCTTTACAGCACCTAAATCCTTCATTACAATTGAATTTTCTAATTTTCTTTTGAGATCATTTATATCCTACATGTTAGACCCTACAACAACCATGTCATCTAAATACAATAACAAGATAATATATGTCATTATCTAATCTCTTAAAATAGACATAATGATTAGAATGACATCTACTATAACCTTGTTCTATTATAAACATGTCAAATTTCAAATACCACTACCTTGGAGCTTGCTTTAGACCATACAAACTCTTCTTCAACCTACACACCATTTTCTCCTTACCTTTTGCTTCATATCCATGTGGTTGCTCCATATATATTTCCTCATCCAAATCACCATGAAATAAATAAGCCTTCACATCTAACTATTCAAGATGAAAATATTCTACTACTACTAAACTTAAAATAGTTCTTATAGAAGTCAATTTAACTACTGGAGAAAATATTTTGTCAAAATCTATACCTTTCTTTTGTGCAAGCCCTTTTATAACAAGTCTAGCTGTGTACCTCTTTTTGTCTCCATCTTCTTCATTTAACTTATAAACTCATTTATTCTTCAGTGTTCTTTTACTTGCAAGTAACTAAACTAAATCCCATGTTTGGTTATGTACCAAGGTGTCCATCTCCTCTTTCATGCCTTGCTCCCACTTCTTTCTGGTTTCTACCTGCATTGCTTCATAAATTTATAGTTCACCACCTTAGACAATAATAAATAATAAAGTGAAGGAGAGTATTGTTCAGGGAGTTTACTTTCTCTAGTAGATATTCTAACTACACTTTTAGGAGTTTGAGGTAGTTGTTGTTGTCGTTGTTGTAGTTATTGCACATTCTAATTTTTGGCACTTTTGGAATTTCATTTCTTATGATTTTATCAAGTACTCTCTATACATGACCTCATTAAAGATCACATCTCTACTCCTAATGATTTTTGGATTTTCAAAATCTCATAAATGGTAACCAAAATCATTAACTCCATATCCAATAAAAGTACATTTCTTGGATTTTTATTCAAGCTTGGATCTATTTTCTTTATCATTATGGACAAATGGATCATAACCAAAAGTATTTAAAAAGGAATAATCTACTATTTTACCTGTCCATGCTTCGTCTAGAATGCCACCATCCAAAGGACTTTAAGGCCTCCTATTTATTAAGTAAATAATAGTATCTATAGCATCTACCCAAAATTGTAAGGGTAACCCTTCATGTAATCGCATGTTCCTTGCTTGCCCCATGATTGTCCTATTCATCCTTTCCTACACCATTTTGTTGTAGTGTTTTTAGAACTATCTTCTCTATATGAATCCCATGGGATGAACAATAATTATCAAATTCTTTGTTGCAGTATTCACCTCTATTATCTGATCTAACACACTTCAACTTATTTCCTTTCTCATTCTCAACCAAAGCTTTCTATTTCTTAAAAGTATCAAAAACATCATTTTTTGTATGCAATAAACCCAAATTTTTCTAGTTACATCATCAATAAAAGTAACATAATAAGAAGATCCACCAAGGGATGAAACCTAATCCAATCCCATACATCTGTATACACAAGCTCTAACTTTTCATCCTTCTTTGTCTTCCCAACTTTGAGAAATCTGACTCTCTTCTATTTTTCATACACACAATGCTCACAGAATTCCAAATCCACCTTCTCCAAATCTGGTAACAAATTCTTTGAATGGATAACTTGCATCCCCTTCTCACTCATATCCCCAAGTCTGTGGTACCATAATTTTGTATCCACTTCTGTAGAAGCTAAAGCAATAGAAGATTAAACATTACCAGTAGATAAATATATTGTACCTACCTTCTCTCCTTTTACTATTACCATTGATCCTTTAATAACTTTTCATGATTTTTTTACAAATATAACTATACAACCCTCACTTCCCAATTACCCTACTAAAATTATATTTCTTCTCAACTTAGAAACATGCCTCACATCTTTTATAAAACATTTGTTTCCATTCTATAATTTTATTTGTATCTTAATCTTTCCTACAATTTTATAGGGTTCACCATCACCAAATAAGCTTATCCAAAATCACCTTGAACATAGTCTTGAAAATATTTCTTATGGGGTGTAGCATGAAATAAAGCCATTGAATCTAATACCCAAGATCATTAATATTGTCTAAAGAAAGGATTAAATCATCTTGTAACACATCATTTACTACATTTGCTTCCTAATTTTTATATTTTTGTCCATCTCCTTGTTTTCCTTTTTGAAACCAACAATAGTTCTTCAAGTTTCCTTTCTTCTCACAAATCTAGCACACCAACATTCCTCTAGATTTGGATCTACCCTTCTTAGATTTACCATGATTCCTTGGGCACCTTCCTCTATCCTTTTGTCTTCCCCTATTCTCCATAGTCAAAGCATTACCTGATGTCTCACTTATACTTTTTTGTCACATTTCCTTGCTAATAATAACACCAATAACATCATCAAAATTTAAAGTGTTTAAACTAGAGATAGAATTACTCACAGCCATGACCAAGTCATTCTATCTTTCTAGTAATGAGCATAGAATCAAAAGATCCCTAACCTCATCATCAAAATTTACTCCTATAGAGCTTAACTAATTTTTGATCATGTTAAATTCATTTAAATGATCAACAACATACCCATTGTATGACATTTCTAGATTAAATAAATGATTCATAAGAAATACCTTGCTAGATGCTAAGGGTTTTTCATATACTCTATGCAATGCCTTTATCACATCCATTGTTGTCTTTCCTTTTGAAATATTGAAGGCCACCAATGCTTTCAAGCATTGTCGTATTGTTCCTAGTGCCTTTCTATCAATAACCTCCCATTCTTCATCCTTCATATTCACTAAATTCTTTGCTATTCTGCCCAAAGGTAGAAAATGATCCTTCTAATATAGATAGTCCTCCATTTTCACCTTCCATAGCTAGTAGTTTTAGATGATAAATGTTTTGACCTTAAATTTGCCTTTTTCTGCCATTACTCCCACTCAAACCAAGAACCCTCTTTTCTTATGATTTTATCTACCAAATAAACCTTTACCTCTGATACCAGTTATTAGAAATACAAAACATAGAGAAATATTAATGAGATAGAGATAAAATTAAAATGTAAAAAACATAATATAAGACAGACACAAATTTAGTGTGGTTCATCCAATATAGGCTACGTCCACATAGAAATATCTAGGTCTTATCTTTATTTAGTCTAACAAAGTGAAGGGATAAAACCTTTAATACATCTACTATAATCTCCTCTTCACTCAAATATAATGTGCCACCATAATTACAATTCCTTCATATCAAAAGGAGGGTTGCATATAGGGAAAAAATGCACAAACATAATTTCTACCATTGAATCTGCAACCTAATAGTGAACGGTCAATATCTACTATGAAATTACAATATTTTACAATGCATTTTTAATAAAAATTTGCTTCAAGGGCACTACCCCCAAATCCCCACCAAGGGGGTTTCTAAGTAGGTCACTGGCCCCTTAGACCCCCATGACAACCATAGTGGGGGGACATTTCCCCCCACACCCCCTGTCGAGAACCAATCATTATAATAAGATCAAGCTCCACCATCCAACAAAAATGTCAATTAACAACATATATAACCATTTATTTCTAACTCTTAACAACATGTATAATAAGGGGAAGGCAAAGGCAAAAGTTGAGTTTATATATATATATATATATATATATATATATATATATATATATATCCACTTCCATTTCCTTATACCATGTTTTTGCTTGGATACCTTCTAAAAGAATATAATATTTCCTTGCCATTTCAACGACTTATACATGAGACAATATGAGAGACCTTGTCATGAGCAAAAAATTATTTAATGTAGATACATTCAAATAAGGTTAGACTAGATACATTCTCAATTTTTTTCCTTCATGTATATTCAAAACATATATGACATTGTTGAATATCTTTCTGCATTCTCAATGATATCTTGATGAATCCACAAGTCTGTTAGACTATTTTCATATTTCTTGGAAATGTGAAATAAAGAAACTAATCCAAATAGAAATGAGGGGAAAACATAAGCCCTGTGAGCATGTTATAATGAATACTTTATTGATTCACTTTGTTTGTGCATATTTTTTTATTCAATCTCTTTCCCTCTCTCTACACTAAATTTAAATTATTGTTAATGTGCTTTTCTACAGTTGGAACTCTCTCTTAATAACTTGGTTTTTTCTCTATCTAACCCAGGCATGCATTGTAGGAGACTTGTGATGGGTAGATATGATTCATCAGTGATTAAAATTGAATGGGTGAGTCCTTTGAACACCCTTTATAGGATTTTATGTCACTTGGATAAGGGAGATATGGTAACATGTTTTCTTTCACAACCATATGTCTCTTAAGGGACCAAAAATTGGTCAGTGGGATGCATATATTTTGAATCGCTATCCCAATAAATAAAAAATTTATATAAATATATACATATGGGTTTATAAATTATGGAATGACACCCTTTTCTCTCTCTTAGGACCTAGGGTTAAAAATTACAGTTAGCCAGATGAATCCTTGAATAGAAACATCTTGTCCCTGAGTGGGAAAATGGAGTAAAATTCAAGTGCATGTTATAAGAGATTTATGATGGGTATATATAATTAATTAGATACTAAAATTATATGATTGAGTCTTATAATCAACCCTTGAGGATTCCATACCACTTAGGATGAGTGAGACACTGTGACACATTTTCTCTCATAGCCAAATGTCTCTTAAAGGACCAAAAGTTGGTCAATAAGAGGCATAGCTTTTGAATCAATAGAACAATCAATGGACCATATATGTAGACACATATATATATATATATGGAAATATAAATTATATAATTCCCCCTCTAATATTCATCAATTCCAAGGGTCAAAAGTTACAATCGATCAGACAAATCCTTAAAGAGAAGCTTCTTGTCCCTAAGTAAGAAAATGGAGTGAACTTCAGACACACATTGAAAGAGAACCATGAGGGGTGTATATGAGACATCAGATCATAAATTTTCATGTGTGAGTCCTCTAATCACCCCCTATATATTCCATTACACTCAATATTATGGATACATGATGCCATCTTTTATCTCATAGCCAAATGTCTCTTAAGGGACCAAAAGTTAGTCAGTGGGAGGCATATATTTTGACTCACTATCCCAATATACAAATTATCTACACAAACACAACTATATTGGAGTATAAATGGTGGAGTGGTACCCTTACACTCTCCATTGATCCATGGGGTTGAAATTTATACTCATTAGGATGAATCCATTAAGATAAGTTGATTGTCCTTGAGTGATAAAATGGAGCAAACTTTATATGCACATTGTAGGAGATCCATGAGGGGTAGAGACAAGCTAACATCCCATATATTTACATGGGTGAGTCTAGTAAGAACCCTTCTAGGGATTACATCCGATTTAGGATGAGGGATACATAATAGTGGGTTTTCTCTCATAGTCAAATGTCACTTAAGGGATCAAAATTTGGTTAGTAGGAGGTGTATATTTTGACTCATTATCCCAATCAATGAACCATTTTTATAGATGCATCTAAATGGGAATATAAACATTGTAATGGCCTCCTTAAACTCTCCATCAAACCTCATGTTTTAAATCTATAATGATTCAGATGACTACCTTAAGAGAATTTTCTCATCCCTAAGTGTACAAACTTTCAACATGCACTACAAGAGAATCATGATGGGTAGAGATGAACCATCAGTTCTTATAGTTTTATGAGAAATTACTATGATTACCCCCCATAAGATTCTCACCCACTTGAGATGAGGGAAACATGGTAATGATTTTTCTCATATTGAAATCTCTCTTAAGGGAACAAAAGTTTGACAATGGAAGGCATATCTTCTGAATCCCTAGCCTAATTAAAGAACCATCTTTGCAAACACATATAGATGGGTATATAAACACTAGAATGATCTTTCTCCAATCTTCATTGAGATATAAGTTCAAAGGTTTCATTTAGTTAAAGGTATCCATTAAGATAAGCTTCTCATTCTTAAATGGGAAAATAGAATGAACTTATGGCACACATTATAAGAGAATTGTGAGGGATATAGACTAGTTGTTAGTGCTTACAGTTGCATGATCAAGTATTATAAGCACACCATATAGGATTTCATGCCACTAAAGATGAGAAAAATAAGGTGACACATTTATCTCATATCCAAATGCTTCTTAAAAGACTAAAATTTGGTTAGTGGATGGCATATGTTCTGATGTGTTAGCCCAATAGATGAGTCATCTTCAATGACACATCTAAATTTATGTATAAATTTTATAATGTCCACCCTCCAATCTCTATTGAGCCCTAAGTTTGAAAATTTTAGGTATTTTTAGGCATCCCTAAAGATAATATTATCATTCCTAAGTGGGTAAATAGAGTGAACTTATGGCACATGTTGTATGAGAACCGTAAGGGGTAGAGATGATATATCAACACCTATAATTTCATAAATGATTCTTATAGATGAGGGAATATATTATGACATGAATAATATATGAATAATATCTTATTACAAATCTTATTTTATGTATAAATTATATAATGGAAACCCTCCACTCTCCAACAAGCCTCAAGGTCAAAAATTGCTAGCATTTAGAATCATTTATGATGAGAAGATTCTCATTTCTAAGTGGATAAATATAGTAAACTTATAACATATGTTGTATGATAATAGTGAGGGGTAGATATGAGCGATAATCACCTATAATTTCATAAATTATTCCAATAATCACCCCCTAGAGGATTCTATTCTACTCGATATGAGAGAGACACAAAGATGTATTTTTTCTCACAAGTAAATCTCTCTTAATAAATATTGGTGATTGGGAGGCATATATTTTGAATAACTATACCAATAAATGAATCATCTTAGCAAACATGTTTGGATGGGAATATAAATTATATAATGGCATTTGTCTACTCTTCATCGAGCTCTAGTGTTCAAAGTAGCAATCAACCAAAGACATCCCTGAACAGAAGCATCCTATTCTTGGGTGGGAAAACAAAGTGAACTTTTGATGTGGGTTAAAGGAGAATTGTGAGAAGTAGAGATGATCCATTAGTGCCTATAGTTTCATATTATATTCCTATAAACACCTTATGTAGGATTATATGCCATTTGGGATGAGGGAGACATAGTGATGCATTTTCTTTCTTAACCAAATGTTTCTTAAGAGACCAAATATTGCCCAATGGGAGGCATATATTATGAATCACTAGCCTAATCAGAAAATTATCTTTCTAGATGTATTTGGATGGTTTTATAAACACTATAATGGCAACCCTCCACTCTTTTTTAGGTTTAGAGGTTCAAATTCACAAGCGACCAAATGTATCTCTAATGAGAAACTTATCATTCTTGAGTAGAAAAATAGAGCAAACTTACAACATGAGTTATAGGATAACTATGAGGGGTAGAGAAGAATAATCAATGCCTATTATTTCATATAAATTTATATAATCACCTCTTATATTATTCCATTTCACTCATGATGAGGGAGACATGATGACATGTTTTCTCTCATGGTCAAATGTCTCTTAAGAGACAAAAATTTAGTCAGTGGGTAGAGTATCTATTGACTCGCTATCCAAATCAACAAACCATATTCATCGACACTTATATATTGGTGTATAAATGATATAATGGACACCTTATAATTTCTATCAATCCTAAGAGTCTAAATTTGTAGGCATTCTGAGGAATCTTTGAAGATAAGTTTCTCATTTCTAAGTGAGAAAATGGAGTGATTTTCTAGTGCACCTTATAGGAGAATCGTGAGGGCTAGAGATGAGTTATCAAAAATTATAGTTACATATATGAGTTTTATAAACACCCCCTATAATATTCCATCCCACTAAGGATGAGGGAGATATGATGCTGCATTTTTTATTATGGCCAAATGTTTCTTAATAGACCAAAAGTTGGTCAATGGGTAACATATATTTTGACTTACTATCCCAATAAATAAACTATATTCACTAACACATCTAGATGTGTAGGGGTTTTTATTGTTATTATATCTTTGGCACTAGATAATATCCCAATGAGCTAGCACACTGACCCTTTCATGTAAGACTATAGTCTTGTATTCTCCCCTGAAGCATGTAGCTAGAGACCAATTCATGTAGGTTTTGTTGCATAGTTTTATTAACTTAGTGATATTATTACCTTACTATATAAATAAATATAAACTATATAAAATCATAGGTAAACTATGTTGATTCTAATACTACCAGGCTCAGCCACCATGATTACACAAACTACTACCATTTCTAGTTAAAGTTGTTACCTTAGAAATAGAAAAAGATAAATTATATTTCATAGTAAGTTTTTCTCATTATGACAAACTAAATATAACACATTCATTCATCATGAACATAAATTTATATAATACCCACAACTCTTATATTAAGCATCAACATCTATTAGGTAACAAATTCCCCCACAACATTTTACAATAGGGGTATTTATACTTGTTTATCCCTCACCAAGTGTTTATAGTTGTAATGATAGGAGTAATTATCCAATGAAATCTCAAAAGATTAAAAATCATGACACTTAATCAACTAGCTTATCATAAGTAACTACGCCTTTGTTCCCCATATATACTCGTGCTATGTTGGATCCTTGCTGCCATGTGTTTATCTCTTTATGGGTTGGTGAAAAACTTTTGATAAATAAGGTCTGAGTGACCCTTAAGGAACATTCATTAACATTTATTTCTTCTCATGCACTCCCCTAGTCTTCCACTATAATTTTGAGTCCTATGTTCTTGGGTTGCTTGTGACCAATTCTCATTTTATTGGGTCCTTTCGTGTTGGTGCTTATGTGCCTTTGTTTTCTCACATCCTATAGGTTCTGCACCATAGTCCTTTTATGCTTGACAAATTTCACACCATAAAATTTTTGCACTATGGTCCTTTAGTGCCATGTCAGTTTCACATGAAAATGGACAAACACTTAGCCAAAAATTGGGGACAAAATTATCCAACACTACTTTTTTAGTCATCTTAGACTAAGTCACATGAGTAGCCTCTGTCAAAACTCAGGTCCCATTTACTTGATCTCCTTCTTGACATTATCCCAATGGGATAATGTGTCGAGTAGCTTGGTAGTTATTTATTAGATTACCTCCTTGGACTTTTTCATCTCCTTGGGTTGGCTATAAATTTCATTGGCCTTCTTGACTAGTTCATCTAGGGATGTGGTGGCATCCTTCTAGTCATCTTCAAGTATTGAGACTTACTTGATAACCTATCCTTAGAGGGATACAAAACTTGCATTTAGTTGTTAATAATGAGTATTGATTATTTCCTTCACCATCTCCATATATTTAAATTCCTTAGTGCACTCAGCATGGTCCCTTATTAAGAGTGTAGCATCAACCATCTACTACCTCTAAAATTATTTAGCTTGGATCTAAGTCTCCAAAATCTTATGAGGGCATGTCAAACCCTCAAAAATTCCATCCAAAATGGGGATGACTTCCATAACCCATTCTAAAGTGTGCTTGTAAACTTGTATTGCCTTAGTGAATTATTCTTCTAGCTCTAATCCCTCCTCTTTTAGCATGGGTTGCTCCTTGTAGCACTTTAATAGGAAGTTCACCAAAGTATCTAACTTGCCTATGGCATCCCCATCGAGAGGCAAACTATTCCCAAGTGCTAGCTCCTATTCTAAATTTTTTTGCAGAGGTTAAATGTTCTAACTTTTGTCTCTATGGCCTCTTTGACCTATTGCTTTAGAGTAGCCACTTCCTCAGTGAGTAGCTATTTGGTGGCAACTTATTTATTATACATACCCACTATTTAATCATATTTATTCTCGATAGTGCATGCATCATAATTTGATAAAATGTTTTGGTGCATGACCTTCATGGTTAGCTTTAACAATGTTGTACTCTCTAAAAGAGGGGGACTCTTTTAGTGATCCACTCATAGTGGCTTAAGCAATGCAGGAACATCAGGTCCCAAGGAGAGGCTATTTTGGGTGAACTCAAATTCTTGCTCATCATTACACATGTCAAAAAGGAAAGACACATGTTTCCTTATCTCTAAGATTGTATCTTGAGGAACGAAGTGTGTCCATAGATATAACATCCTATTAGGGATGAAAAATTGATAACATTCATGCAAATTGGCAAATGCATCATTGTTAGGCTCCTTTGTGGACCCAATCAATTTTTTTCCTTTAGTAGGGTCACACTCTAATTTGACCCCTATGTTGGTATCCATAGAAGTGCTATCAACAGCCATTTTTCTCCGTTCTTCTTCCTCATCATCCCCCTCTTTTCCATAAAGTTTCTTCATATCAAATAGTGAGTGATCAGAGATAGCGGGCTCCTCTTGCATTAGGGAGGGATTCTTCTCAAAGTTAGAGTCTAATGTTTATACTTATATTGTAGGGATTTCCTATTGAGGCACTTTCTCTATGGTTTTATACTATGGATCTCATACTCTAGGTGCATATTAATCTGATGTAGAGCTAGCACAAATTATGGATCTCCTAAAGGAGTTATAAAATTTGTTACATTGAAATTATTGAAATATGAAATAAATCAGATAGACAAGTAACTAGAATGATAAACAGCAAGAACACGAGATACAAGAAACCACCCTGAAAACTTGTATTAACAAACTCTTTACAAAAGGAATACAATTGAAGAAACTTCTTTCTTCCACACCTCTCCTAGATGTATAGACCTCTCACTAGATCTCTATTCCTCAAGAGCTCTCTCTCTCTCAAGAACAATCAACTCCAACAAACCTAGATTGATTCAATTCGGTACTGTTCTTCAACATACAAATTCTACAATACTTCACAAAGCTAAGAAGATCTAATTCTACATATAGAATTAGGAGACTTGAGCATGCACATACAACAAACAGTTAAGCCACTTGAACAAGGGCTCTAAAAATAATATTGTTAATAATAGAGACGCGAGCTTAAGACTAAAACTTAAACTCATCATGCAAACACTCACTTCTGTCCTCAAAAATAGCTTCCTGGACGCACAGGTAACCGACGTCGGTTCCTGCTGCTTGCCTGTGACCGCCGCCGGCTGACCCACTGCCGACGCCTGTGCCTCTGTAACTGCACCTGGCTGACATCAGTCGCTCCTGACCGATGCCGGTGTCTGTGTAGACCCGAACCTATTAAAGTATGCTCCTTGGTGAAGCTTTAGCTCCACACCCTAACAATCTCCCACTTGGAGATAAACAGCTGCACCAGTACCTGTACAGCAACATCTTCTAGCTCCTCCATCTTTAGCTCAATCATGAAGACCAATAGAAGTTGAATGAAGATTCAACATCTCCTTTGTAACCGGCTTGGTTAACATATCAGCAGGATTCCTATCTGTATGGATCTTTTCTAGCTTCAACTCACCATCTTCCAATACCTATCGTATGAAGTGATACCTTAGCTATATGTGCTTTGTTCTTGAATGAAAGGCTAAGTTCTTAGCCAAATGGATTGCACTCTGACTATCACTATACAATTTGCAACTCTCATGCTCCCTACCAAGCTCATCCATGAACCGTGTCATCCATATCATCTCTTTGCTAGCCTCTGTGGCTGCAATATACTCTGCTTCTATAGTTGACAAGGCAACAACCTTCTGCAACTTAGATATCCAGCTAACTGCCGTTCCACCTACAGTGAAAACATAACCTGTAGTGCTCCTCCTACCATCCAAATGACCTGCTATATCTGAATCTACATAACCATGTAGAGAAGTATCTGAACCTCCATAGCACAAGTGCCTACTGCTGGTTCCTCTCAGATATCTAAGGATCTACTGAACTGCTTTCCAATGTTCCTTACCTGGATTGGCCATATACTTACTTACCCCTCCCACTGCTTGGGCAATATCCGGTCTAGTACACACCATTGCATACATCAAACTCCCTATTGCCGAAGAATATGGAACCTTGCTCATGTACTCTACCTCATCATATGAATTAGGACATTGTTCTTTACTCAACTTAAAATGTCCAGCCAAAGGTGTGCTTACCGATTTAGCATCCTGCATATTGAACCGTTTCAACACCTTGTCCACATAATCTTATTGAGACAATATCAACCTGTGATTTTTCCTGTCTCTCTTAATGCTCATGCCAAAGATTTTCTTTGCTGCTCCCAAATCCTTCATAGCAAACGTTTGAGCTAATTTCACCTTAAGCTTAGAGATATCCTGCATGTGAGATCCTACAACCAGCATATCATCTACATACAACAATAGAATAATATATCTACCATTATCAAATCTCTTGAAATACACGCAATGGTCAGATTGACACCTACTGTAGCCATGCTTAGTCATAAACCTGTCAAACTTTAAATACCATTGCCTAGGAGCTTGCTTGAGGCCATACAAGCTTTTCTTCAATTAGCACACAAACTTCTCCTTACCTTTGACCTCAAATCCTTTTGGCTATTCCATATATATTTCCTCATCCAAATCTCCATGAAGAAATGCTGTCTTAACATCTAGCTGCTCAAGATGCAAATCCTCAAAAGCAACCAAAGACAATACAACCCTTATAGAAGTCATTTTAACAACAGAAGAAAAAATCTCACCAAAGTCGATACCTGGATTTTGTGCAAATCCTTTTACTACTAATCTGGCCTTATATCTCATCTGTCTATTCTCACCTTCTTTCAACCTGTAGGTCCATCTGTTCTTGAGTGTTCTCTTACCAGCTGGCAATTCAACTAAATCCCATGTTTGGTTCTCTCTTAAGGACTCCAACTCCTCAACCATGCCACGCTCCCACTGACTCTTGGACTCCACCTATATTGCTTCTTCAAAACTCTTTGGTTCTCCACCATCAGTTAGCAATAAATAAAATAAAGAAGGAGAATATCTAATTGGAGGCTTACTCACCCTTTTTGACCTCCTGATGGGTGTCAAAGACTCGTTCACAACACGCTGTCCACCCAAATTCTCTAACAGTGACTGACCTCAGTCACCTCCAGATCTGTTACTCACCGACATCGGTTCTGTCTGACCGACCTCGGTGTCTGTCCTGCCGACGTCGATCTCTGTACGGCCAATGCCAATTTTTGTACTGCCGGCGCCGGTTCCTAACCTGCCGATGTCAATCTCTGTGTTTTCTTGCAAGTGATTATTTCTTTTTCCCACGAGCTCATATTGGACCTTCACCTCATCCAATTCACCATTGCTCTGCTCATATTGATTTAGCTTCCTTAGCTGATCACAATACATCACTCTTTCATTGAAAACAACATCACGGCTCCTAATTACTTTGTTAGTTTCTAGATTCCATAATCTGTAACCAAAATCATCTGAGCCATAGCCAATAAACGTGCACCTCATAGACTTAGCATCAAGCTTCTTTCTATTTTCTTTATCTATGTGCACAAAGGCTTCACAACCAAAAACTTTGAGATATGAGAGATCAACCTTTTTACCTGTCCATGCCTCTTCTGGAATACCACCATCCAGAGCTGTAGAGGGTCCTCTATTAATCAGGTATACTACAGTGTCAACAGCTTATGCCCAAAACTGTAAGGGCAAACCAGCATGTAATTTCATACATCTTGCACGCTCCATTATTGTTCTGTTCATCCTTTCAGCAATTCATGTCCTTGGAACTGTCCTTTGCCTACGGATTCCATGCATATAACAATAATCTCTGAACTTATAACTGCAGAACTCACTGCCATTGTCAGATCTCAGGCACTTCAATCTTTTACCTATTTCATTCTCAACCATAGCTTTCTAAATCTTCAAAGTCTCAAATACATCAGATTTTCTTTTAATACAATAGATCCATACCTTCCTTGTAGCATCATCTATGAAAGATACATAGTACTGTGATCCTCCAATGGAAGCAACCTGAGCTGGTCCCCACACGTCTATGTGAACAAGCTGCAACTTATGCCTCTTCTTAGTAGACCCAGTCTTGAGAAAACTAACCCTTTTCTATTTTCCAAATACACAGTGCTCACAAAACTCTAGATCTATGCCTTTTAAATCTGAAAGCATACCTTTGGACTTAAGAATTGACATCCCCTTCTCACTCATGTGGCCAAGCCTTGAGTGCCACAATTTAGCATCCACATCTAAAGTAGATAATACATAAGGAGATTTGTTAGTAATACAATTACACAAATAGAGAGTACCTTCTCTCTTACCTCTGGCCATAACAAGTGCACCCTTGGTCACCTTCCAAGATTCTGCTGTGAGAGTTACTGTACAACCCTCATCCCCTAACTTTCCTGGAAAAATCAAATTTCTCTTCAAGCTAGGAACATGCATCACATCTCTCAACACCCATGTGTTGTTATTCTGCATCTTTAACTGCACTTTACCTTTGCCAATTATTTTATAGGGCTCATCATCCCCTAGATACACTATTCCAAAATCTCCATGGATATAGTCACTAAAATATTCCCTGTTAGGGGTAGCATGAAAAGATGCACTAGAATCTAACACCCAAGATTCTATATTATTATGCAGAGAGAAAATTAAAGCATCTTGTGCAATACCTGCAACCTTGGCTTCTTCCTTTCCTTCGTGCTGATTGTCCTCCTTAGGCTTTGACCAACAATCTCTACTTATGTGCCCCATCTTTCCACAATTCCAGCATTGTGGCCTTCTGCCATTTCTGGATTTAGATCTGCCTTTCCCCTTAGATTTGGATCTTGATCTGCCTTTCTTGCTCTTCTCTTTCTACCTCCCCCTGCTCTCAAAACTTAAAGCGTTCCCAGATGTCTCTTCTGTGCTTTTCCTGTGTATTTCCTCATTCAAGATAACACTAACAACATCCTCTACTTTCAAAATATTTGATGCAGATGCAGTATTACTTACTGCCATTACTAAGCCATGCCAGCTTTCAGGCAAAGAACATAATATTAAAAGAGCTTTTATTTCATCATCAAACACTATATTGACTGAACTTAATTGATTCACAATTCCATTGAAATCATTCAGATGAGTAGAAACAGATCCACCTTCATTCATATGCAAATTAAATAACTGCTTCATAAGATATACCTTATTAGAAGCTGAGGGTTTTTCATACAAATTTGCTAACGTAGTCATCAACTCTACCGTAGACTTTGCCTGTGATAAATTAGATATCACAGTGGATGCTAGACTCAATCTTATAGACCCCAGAGCCTTTCTGTCAAGAACTTCCCATTCTTCATCCTCCATGTCTTTGGGCTTCTTTGCAACACCACCTAATGGTAAGTAGAGATCTTTCTGATACAGATAATCCTCTATCTGCATTCTCCAGTGTTGATAATTTTTGCCATTAAACTTTTCCATTCTCAATTTACTTTCATCTGCCATTGCTTCTCCCACTCAAACAAAAATCCCTTCAGAAACCCCTGTGAGAACCTATAATCAATACGCACTATACAGATCTGAACCACCTATTAGTGAATCTGAGCTCTAATACCACTTGTTGGGGATCAACCAACAATAGATTACACTTGTGAAAGCAATAAATGTGGAAATAAATTAGATAGACAAGTAACTAAAATGATAAACAGCAAGAACATGAGATACAAGAAACCACCCTGAAAACTTGTATTAACAAACTCTTTACAAAAGGAATACAATTGAAAAAACTTCTTTCTTCCACACCTCTCCTAGATGTATAGATCTCTCACTAGATCTCTATTCCTCAAGAGCTCTCTCTCTCAAGAATAATCAACTCCAACAAACCTGGATTGATTCAATTCTGTATTGTTCTTCAACATACCAATTCTATAATAATTCACAAAGCTAAGAAGATCTAATTCTACATATAGAATTAGGAGACTTGAGCATGCACATACAACAAACAGTTAAGCAACTTGAACAAGGGCTCTAAAAATAATATTGCTAATAATAGAGACGCGAGCTTAAGACTAAAACTTAAACTCATCATGCAAACACTCGCTTCTGTCCTCGAAAATAGCTTCCTGGACGCACAGGTAACCGACGTCGGTTCCTGCTGCTTGCCTGTGACTGCCGCCGGCCGACCCACTGCCAATGCCGACGCCTCTGCAACTGCACCTGGCCGACGTCGGTCACTCCTAACCGACGCCGGTGTCTGTGTAGACCCGAACATGTTAAATTATGCTCCTTGGTGAAGCTTTTAGCTCCACACCCTAACAATTTGTTACATTGAAATTATTGAAATATGAAGGGAACCTACCCATCCCTTGGGAAGATTTACATAAAATTGATGGATGATACAAGACCTATCAATAAATTCCCTTATAGAATGAACCCTAATCTCTATGCTAAGTTTAAATGGTATGCTAGCCATAGGTGTCATTTACCTAATACAGGAATATGAATGGGTGAGCCCCATGGTTATTAGCATCAAGAAGGATGGGTACATTCATATCTAGATCGAGTATAGATTATTGATTTTTTTTTGCATCACTAACCCCTTCTCGACTCCATTGATCGATGAAGTCTTGGATGGCATCGCAGGCTATAAAATATACACTTTCACTAATGGGTTCTCAAGATACCATCAAGTCCAAATTGAAGAGGAAGACAAGCCTAAAATTTCCATTGTGATAGAATGGGGTTATTTTTCATACAACATGATGCCCTTTGGACTCAAGAGTGTTCCATCTTCTCTAGAGTGTTGATCACCACATTTAAGGATTTTACTCACAAGTTCCTCCAAGTGTATTTAGATGAGTGGACTATGTATGGGCTTGTAGGGGACCATTATAATAACTTGTGCCTCATGTTTGAAAGGTACAAATAGATACAAATATCCTTGAACCTCCAGAATTGCATCTTCATAACACCATTTCTCACCCTACTTGGGCACATCATCTATAAAGATGGTCTGCTCATATATCCCATAAATATTACAATTATTATATAGCTCCAAAATCTTTTAATATAGAAATATGTTTGCACCTTTATTGGCCACTATGACTATTATATAAAGTTTATAAGTATCTATGCAAATATTGCAGTGTCACTAGAAGAGATCTTGTACAAGGATGGCTTATTTTATTGGGGTGCAACATAAGAGGATGTCATTGAAACTTTGAAGCTCAAATTACCTAGTGTGTTAATACTACAATTTTTTGACTGGACAACTCCATTCCATGTCCAAGTTGATGCATCTAGCTCTACAATTGGTTCCATTATAGTGTAACCTAGAAAAGGTAATATGGATTATCACATCTCCTTTACAAGTAATAAATTGACCCAAGTAGAGTAAAAATATACAACAACTGAGTGCGAGGCACTTGTCATGGTCTACACCCTATAAAATTTTATACAACACTTTTTGAAAACCCCATTCATATTCTTCACTAACCACAAAGTGCTTAAGTGCCTCATGAATAATCTCATTCTCCACAAGCACATTTGCATATGGATAGTTTCATTTTAAGAATTCTAGTTTTTAGTTGTCATGAAGCTTGGAAAATAGAACTCCAACCCAGACCATTTGTCCTGCATCAACTCTAGCAATGTGGTATTACCTATTAAGGATGACATGCCATATGTGAAACTCTATAGGGTCCAGTTCATCCCCAAAGATTTTGTGAAGATAGCCACTTTTCTAACATCTATATCTTTAGCCTAGATTATGACAACTAAAGAAAATAAATAGCTCACTATTGATAATACCCCCTTTCAGCTCATTAGTGTGAAATATATAAATTATGTTAAGATGAAGTCCTATGACAATGTGTCTTAGAACACAAAAGTGACTCTATATTATAAGAAGCACATGAAGGGATAATAGGAGGTCATTTCACTAGAGAAGCTATGGAATGCAATGTACTACAATTAGGGTTTTGGTGGCTAAGTTTATTCCAAGATGCAAAAGATTATGTAAAGGCATGTGACATCTACCAGTGCATAGGGAATCCCAACTACCAGGATGAGATTCCTCTCGTACCCATTCTTTCCCAAGAACCATTTGAAAAATTGGCCATTAATTTTGTTGGGTTGATCACTCCCACAACAAAGTGCATAGGTGCAAGGTATATTCTGGTGGCCATCGATTATTTCACCAAGTGGGACAAGGTAGTGCCAACTAAAGATTACACTACCACCACAACTTCAAAGTATATATAGGATAATATCATAAGTCACTATGGGTACCCACTTAGTTTGACTAGCGATAGAGGCACACACTTCATTAATGAAACTATGTAGATCTTACTAATTAAATACATGGTGGTACACTAAAATAAAATGCCTAATCATCCCCAAATGAATGGCACCACTAAGGCATTCAAAATGATACTAAGAACATGCCTCATGAATATATGCAATGTTGGTCTCAAAGTGTAGACACCAAAATTGTGTCTACTCCTTGGTCGACTTGCCCTTGGTCCCCTTGGTCCACTTCTAACACATTCCTAACCCACACACTTATTAATTTAAAATAATTATTTATTTTGAATTAATAACACCCCCCTTGACACCTCACCCTTGGACACACCCCGCCTTGGATACCTCCCCTTGGATGCCTCCCATCACCCTATGACCAATTTATGACCTATTTCAACCCTCCCACTAACCTCTCACACCTATTAAACCCGCCTTCGACCATTTTACCATGACCAATGAACCCGACAGACAAAGGAGTAGGCAAAAGGCTAAAAATAGCCTTTTTACCCATCCTCTAGCCATTGATGTCGATCAACTGTCAGCCGATGCCGGTGGAATCACCGACATCGATTGCTTAAAACCAACTTGTAGGCCAAATGGAAAAGGGATCAATCAATCAATCACAAACCCGAAGGCTAGTTCTCTAGCTCCTGGTATTCGACTTTTCTCTCTCTCTCCCAGACACACACCAAGCATCACAGGCTATAAGAACTCTGCATCAGTCACTCCACCCCTGATTGAAATATTGTAGGAAGCCTTCTACATCAACCGCATCAGCAACAGGTCTTCTACACTTCTTGTTCTTTGTTAAAGAGCTAAGTATCCCTCTTTTATTTCATTTCATTATCTAGAATGTATTAGTAATTGGTTCTCTAGTTACTACTTCTAAGCCATATTATCAACCAGACCCAGCTATCAACCAGACCAGACCTGACTTTCTTCCTGGAGAGGCTAAAAATCCTTCTTCATACCCTTACCCCTTTTCTGACACCCTATCTCCCTACCTTATCCTTCCTAAGACTCTGTCCACTGTTTTACCATCCAACACAGACCCCGACTCCTTCCAAACCCCTTTGTCAACCAGAGCCCTATCCAAAACTCACCCAAGGCCATTGCCCTGATCGACAACGACCATTTCCCTCATCGACGTCAGCAACATAATCAATGATGGCACACTGACAAATCGATGAGGGCAGACTAACCAGCGTCGGCAACCTTTACTAACTGACGATGGCAGACTAACCGGTGTTGGCAACTGTGAGAGGTAGACAACAGAATATAGGTACGCATTATCTTTATTTCTTTTGTTTAGCCTTTCATTATTTCTCTTTCTAGCAACATTCTTTTATCAACTAGTGGATTGTCATCCCACAAGGAAGTCTTTGTATTTTTGGGATCAAGCTTTGCTTGGCAGTCCACCTTATATCCATCTAACAATCTCTTTGTTTTAGTCTTTCTCTCTACAGGTGTCATCCTCCATAGCCAAAGAGGAGTCCCTTCAATTGCTTGGATACAGTGCACAGCTTCATTTGGGTACGTACAAACCCCTGACCATTTATCTTAGTTTCTTACTTCCTTTGAATGTAGAAAAGCAAAAAATAGTTGGAAACATTCTGGAATGCCCAGTGGGACCCTGGAGTTTTCTTTGGGTTCATACTTTTTCTTCTAAAAACAAAACATTCATATAGGTGCATTAGATCTCTTCTTGCATCCTTTTTATTATATCTCTTTATTTTGAAATGAAACCATAAGCAGAAGTTAAAAAGAATCTTTCTTTTTCTTCTTATCACCTTTCCTTCTTGCATCTTAGAGTAGTGAAGTTCATGCTCTTAACCCTTTCTCAACTTGTTTGCATCCGAACACACATTTCTATTTGGGCTAAAATCTATTGCATTTCATTTCTGCCTGAATGCATACTTAGCTCTCACATCTAGTAATTAAAAATGCATTATGAATAAAGCGTAGTGCACTTATGTTACATGACCAGACCACTATCACAAACTAAACATCTAAACATTCCTGAGACAAGGTCTGACAAGGATTTCATCACCTAGCAGATACCTTACCCTTCCTGGTAATCCCACTTGGACTTCACTACCAAGGGGAGAACCCACTCTGTTCTCTGGCAGAGTATAAACTCTAGGGGAAGTATATACTGGCTAAGCAACCTAGCGTATCTATGGGCTCGTGAAGTGAGGGGAGCTTGCTCCTTAGCACCAGGCCACATACGAAACCTAATACAGATCTTGAGCACCAAAATCAACCCAAAACCAACCTTAGACTACTTCTAGGACCCGTTCTAAAAGCCAAACTTCCCAAACACACTCTTCTAAGGCATAAGCCAACACGATCCTAAAATTTATTCTTAGGAACTAACGTTTAGTGGCTGCTTGTCTTCATCTCCTTTCCTATCTGTATCTAATTTTTTGAGTTGGTGAGGTCGCATTCTGAGATCTAAAAATAGCTCAGACTTTCTTCTTTCTTCCAAAAACTTTCAATTTTTTGAGTTTCTGGAAACACACAGACACTGACATCAGTTTTTT
Organism: Torreya grandis; assembly: GCA_037957365.1. Lineage (NCBI taxonomy): Eukaryota > Viridiplantae > Streptophyta > Pinopsida > Cupressales > Taxaceae > Torreya > Torreya grandis. Next base: position 450,993 of record JARHVA010006279.1, read on the forward strand.
AACCGACATCGGCAATTTTTCATCACCGACATCAGTTATTCCACCAACGTCAGCCACTTATCTTCACCGACATCGGTTCTTCTACCGACATTGGTCACTGTTAAAAAAACTTCCAAAATAGCAGGCTTAAAACCTAACTTTCTTACTGTTAGACACACATTATGAGTTTCTAAAATTGAAAAAACACAGTTTCTAGAACCTGACCCTTTTGCCTTGAATGGTTTTGACATGTAGTCAAACCAAAACTCTTGTTGACCACGCAAGGCAACAACCACTTCCGCCTTCACCTTTCATATCAAGTCCTCTAATGGAGTGTACTTCAGACACTGAATATTCTCCTACCCAGTCAACCCTCGATCAATCTCCAATTGTTCTCGAAGGGGATCAAAATTTTGAGAGATTCCTTGACCATAACGTCAAGGCTCTCCAACACTATCTCGCTAAGAGCCAAATGCGAGACTCTTCAATTCAACCAAGTTCATCACATTTTCAGAACTTGACTGTCTCCATCCCACCTACTCTTGCACCCATAAACACAAGAGTAACTACCTACCCTTTGGCTAGTGTTGCCACCATTCAACCACCTTTGGTAGTATCTAGTCAACTCATGCCCTCCAACTTTATGACACAACCACCCTTGACTTCAACATCAGTCCCTATGACTAGTTACCAATATGTTGTGCCTATACAAGCGCACCCAACTACGTCATACGCCTCTCCTAATGCCATCCAGGTACCTTACAACCTAGGGGGTACCCCACTTACAAATCCATCAACTGATCTAATCAAGATGTTGATGGATAAGATGTCTAATCTTGAGACATCTATTTCTGGTTCAAGAAATGTTCTCTCATATGAACAAATTTGTAATGAGCCCATTCATCCTTCTGTCCCAATCCGACCCTATCTTAGTCAGTGGGAACTTCCCAAGTTTACTCGCTTCCAGAGTAAGGAAGACCCACAGCAACATCTATGAGCATTTAGACATGCTTGTTACCTTATAGCACATGATGATGCATTATTACTATGCACATTTCCCATGTCGCTTTTTGGGGCCGCCCTCGATTGGTATAGTTCCCTTGCCAGTCATTCTATCTTTTCATTCACTCAACTAGCTCAACTTTTTCTTGACCACTTTTCGATCAATATCACTTAAAAGGTCTCCATCATGGACCTATACTCTATTAGACAATTTGACGATGAATCAATAGCCGATTTCATCACCCATTGGAGAGGCCTAATCAACCAACTCTCCTTTTTTTTACCTCAACCCGAGTTCATTGAGCTCTTTTCACGAGCATGTGCCAAACACATCTCATCTACTTTGTGGGTTTCAAACATTCCACACATTTGATGAAGCTTTCATCATGGCCTAAAAGCTTGAACTCTGTGCGGTCGAAGAGGACAAGGTCAAATTGAAAAATAACAATGCAAAATCCAATGACCTTTCTTTGTCCAAACCTTCTTCTTCCCACTCTAAACCCAAGGGAGTGGCAAATTTTGTGGTCTTTAGATCACCAGCATCAACAATAACCAACCAATCTGAACCCTCCACATCACAAAGCATCACAAGGCAATTCCAACAATGGTACATACAGCGTCAATACACTCCAATAAGAGAATTATACGCTTTCGTGTTGGACAAACTCATCACACAGGGGGTCTTCAATCTCCCCCAAATTTGACCACCTCAATTTGATCCCTCAAAACCTATCCCTGCATGGTACAGGGAAAATGACTTCTGCAATTATCATCGTGTCAAGGGTCATGACATAGACAATTACAAAACATTCAAAAACATTGTCCAAGACATGTTAGACAAGGGGGAACTTGTTTTGGATAACCCGAACGTGCCACCTAACCAAAACATAGACATCTTTAGACAACCTTTTCCTAATCATCCCCTTAATCAAAACAATGTTCAGACCATGACCGATGACCCTCAAGAGCATAATATATGCAAAATCAACACGGTCTTTTTTGTCATTCCTAACCAAACTCTCCCACAGTCTAAAGAGGTTAATCAATCTATTTATCCATCACAGGTAAAAGAGCCTTCTTCTCCTATTTATCCATCATAGGTAGAAGAGTCTTCTCCTATTTATCCACCACAGGTAGAAGAGCTTTCTTCTCCTATTAGTCCTTCATCTACCCCTCTTCTACATCTAAGAGACTCTACCTTGACCTCTCCCATATTGGAAGATGCCTTGACAACACCAACGCCAGCAGCCTTGCCCTCATCCTTCTTATCATCAATGGGGGATCATAATTTTTTCACTCCTCGACCACATGAGGAAGCCATTATCATCCCTACGCTCTTTCCACTTGAAGAGTCATGTTATCCAATCCCTTCTCCACCAAGAGAGGAACTTAAAACCTCACCCACTTTAGCTGAAGAAGATTCAGTGAAGGTCGACTTAAACCTCACCCCACACAATAGTAGTCCTCACACTAAACTAAAGAAGGTTACTAAACCCCGTCGGAGAACTCCTCCCCCACCTTCGCCATTACCATCCATCTTGGGTCCACATCCGTCTACTTTAGCAGGATTGCTCCCACATCTAACACCTCTCAACAAGAATGTGCCATCTCCATATGTGGCCATACCACCGACTAAAAAAGTGACATGGAAAACCCTCCAAACAACTCCTAAATAGAAATTGTCAACCTCTACTGCAATAAAGAGCGCCGACCCATTAAAGGGTTCTTATCCTTCAATGTTATGTCGATTGTTGCAGTCATCTAGCATCATCCTCCTCCCTATCAAGCCTTACCAACCTCTTAGACCAAAACCACCTTGGTTTGATGACACTAAAATATGTTGGTATCATCATACACTGGGGCATGACACTGAGCATTATTGCGCCCTTAAGGTTGTTATCCATTAACATCTGGCAAAGGACACCCCTCATGTTGAGGCTTCTTCTGACCACATTTTTGACCAACGACTGACACCATCTCATACCTCTACAACCTCTTCACCTAAATTGGGATCTCCATACAAAACCATGGTCCCTCAACCACCTCCTCAACCTTTATTTGAAATCAACACTGTTAGTGTGGCTACCAGACCCCAAACTCTGAAGGATAAAGGAAAAGACCAGACATCTACACCTTTGACATATCCATTCATCAAGCCTCCTCAACCATCAAAACCCAAAACTTCAACCTTGGGCACATCCCATCCAACATCTTTGAAGCCAATTCATGACTCCAAGGTGAAACAACTTCACCCAACCTCTGTGAAGACATCTTTGTATGACCTCATTCAAAGCTCTCCACAACATCGACAAGCCTTGATCAAGGCCTTACAAGTAGTGGAGGTCCAACCTGAAGACTCCCAACCACTAGCTACCTTAGTCCATTCATTACCAACCATTGCCTCCATCACTGTCCATAATTTTGAGATTCCAAACTCCAACTTGGAAGATCAGGATCTCACCCTCTTAAACTAAAGCCTATCAGGCAAAAGCTTTGCAAGATTCATCCTCACATCGCACTCCTTGACAAAGAGGAGCTTCATCATCTTCTCTTCATCCTATTTATTCAACTCATTGATTATCTGCAATGGGTGCCAAACATTGTCCCTATCACAAACAACTGGGGGACTTCAACTTTATATTGACTATCACAACCTCAACCAAGCATCGACCAAACATTGACCAAACATCAACCAACCAACTTCATGTCCAACATTAACCAACCAAGCATTGACCAAGCATCAACCAATTTCTTAATCACCTTTAACATGTGACCAATATGGAATGAAGCAAATGAGGCAAATTTGCTCCTAATTGGCTCAGACCTTACATCATAACGCACAAGCATGGATTAGAGACTTATCATCTGTCTTCTCTTGAAGGCTGATTAGAACCTGAGTCCCTTAATGCCTTACATCTATGACCATTCTTCTGTTAATCAAGTACTCATTCACTTGATATTTAACTTGAGCTCATCCCTTGAGCAATCCCTGTCATTTTAATCTTCATTCCCTTCAACCCTGTTACCCTAAACAAGCACTATGTAACCCTTTTATAAAGTATGAATGCTTTGTCCTAATAAAAGGGAACCCTCTAAGCTTCTATAGTCTTGTCCATGACTACAAATCCTGTCAAAAATAAATGGAGATGTCAAACAAAATATCAAAAGGTCATAAAAATCTAAATGTAGACTACTCCCTCAAAGGATAGTTGCATCATCATTATTGTAGCTAATAGACTGGTCTCTCGAAGGATAGCTATTCAAAGCCCTCAAAAACATATAAAGCAAAAATATAGACCACTCCCTCGAAGGATGGCTATGCCTAAAAATCTTGCTACAAATAGCACTATCTTAGAAGCTTCCCACATCGATCAACTTCACATATGACCACCAAACAAAATGACATCCCCATGTAGACTTCCCGCATTGATCAGTCTACCCAAAAAAGAAATGGTCATGGACTTAACTTATAGTCGTTCTCAGGGTCTCTTATAAAAAGGGGCAATGTTATCCCTACTAAAAAGGGTTACCCTATCCTAACATATCACCTACTCAAGGGATTTTGAGCTCATTTTAATGTCAAAGTGATTCGATTACTTCTCTAACATAAGCAATGGTCAACGACGTAATGCATGAACGGGGCTTTTGTTTCTAAAAACCCTTCCCTATGCTATCATTATAGTCCTTGTCAATGAAAGGGAAAAAATGCCTTTCCCTTCCTACATCTTGGTCACAAACAATCCAACCAAATCATTTCCAAACCAAACCCAACCAACCAAACCTTTTTCAAACCACTAACGTTCTCGTAGCCTATTCACACTAGAATCTATGGACACCAATACAAATGGAAACTATCGACCACACAATTTATGTCAAGCATAAACCATTACTTGCTGAAGCATAAATAATCTCAATTCATTTTTAGCATACATCCATCACCAATATGGAAACTCGCTAGGGCTGAAAAACCACTCAACCAATGTTACAAAATACACCATCACATAATATGGAAAAGGTTGTAACATCATCATACCCTCATCATTTATAACCTGACCAAACCAACCTATCAACCAGCCTGAACTACATTGGTCTGAGGCCCTTCCAACAAGGGCTATGTAGGTAGCACTTAGTTGACATGGGGTCTTCTGAGGTTAGCTCGGCCATATCCGTTTGTTCATCTATATGATGGACAAACCATTTCAACCTTTAACCATGACTTAACCTAGTCCAACCCACATCCACAACCAACCCTCTTCCTCCCTTTTAGGGAGAACTACATTGGCCTGAGGCCCTTCCAACAAGGGCTATGTAGGCAGCACTCAGTTGACATGGGGTCTTCTGAGGTTAGCTCGGCCATTCCTTCATCCATCCATCTAATGGACCAACTATCTATGCCAACCCAGAATCATGATCGACAACCTTGGAGATCACGACTATCTCCTCAAACCACGACCACTTTTGAGATAACTATGCCTTGGTTGTTTTGATTGCATATATGCTACCTCACAAATGGTTAGCAAAATGGTCTGCACCACATTACGACCCTCACAAGTATTGGATCATGAGCAAGTTGATCCCCATTACTTGTGACATTTTTGTGTTTTCCAAGAGCACTTCCTGAGCCCGGGATACTTGGAACACAATGACCATTAGAGCTACAGCTTGGATCGAATAACCCAATTAGCTATGACTAAATGTTGGGGACCAATTATTTTGATTTTAGCACTCCTCAACCTTTGACTGTGACAATTTGACCTGACCATATCATGAAGTGGTATGCACGTAATCCCAACTATTGAAGCGTTCACACTCAAACTTCACCATATCCATCCACTATCTATCAAATTGGCACCTGATTTCAAGTTCCCTTCCCTCAACTCCCACTTTGAGGGGGAATACCTCATCTCATAATTGAGGCAGCCTACATTCATTTTTGTCTTGCAGTTCATCAAAACAACCAATAGGACAAAAAAGACCTCATCCCATACCTAGGGCAACTTACTCCTATTTTTGTCTTGTAGTTCATCAGAACAACCAACAAGACAAAAAGGGGCAAATATAGACACCAAAATTGTGTCTACTCCTTGGTCAACTCCCCCTTAGTCCCCTTGGTCCACTTCTAACACATTCCTAACCCACACACTTATTAATTTAAAATAATTATTTATTTTGAATTAATAACACCCCCCTTGACACCTCACCCTTGGACACACCCCGCCTTGGATACCTCCCCTTAGATGCCTCCCATCACCCTATGACCAATTTATGACCTATTTCAACCCTCCCACTAACCTCTCATGCCTATTAAACCCACCTTCGACTATTTTACCACAACCATTGAACTCGATAGATGGAAGAATGGGCAAAAGGCTAAAAATATGATGCGCAGCTTCATCCGAGTACGTACAAACCCCTAACCATTTATCTTAGTTTCTTACTTCCTTTGAATGTAGAAAAGCAAAAAACTGTTGGCAACACAAAGATTGGGATGATCAAGTGTCCACAGTGTTATGGACCTACCACACTACCCATAAGTGCCTGAATAAGGCTACACCATTTTAACTGATATTAGGCATAGAGGTAGTTTTATGAATGAATTTTGTGGTGCCATCATTATGCATTACATGCATTGGTCATTTTGATGACCAAGAATCATTTAGTGCATGGCTGGAAGACTTGGAGTGCTTAGATGAGGTACACACCCAAGAAATATGGAGCCAATAGGTAGGGAAACTACTCCAAACTTTATGGCATGACAAGCATATAAATTGAAAGGTACTTACTAAAGGATCCTTGGTCTTACTCAATGACTTCAAGTACCTCAAGTACCTGGGTAAGTTGTAAACTAGGTGGATGGGCCCGTATGTCATCCATAACATATTGGAGATAAGCACATGTAATTTGTGCATGTTTTCAAGTGAAATGATCCTTGGGCGTTTCAGTGGTAACCAAATTAAACATTATAGGCAATAGAATGGTGCTTACACCATCAAGATACTAATTTCCCAATCATGAATTAGTTATGTTGTGTTGACGAAAATAAAGTTTGGTGCAATCCAAACATTTCCATATATTTTATGTTATTTTGTGGTATTAATTGGTGATGAGATAATAAGTGAGACACTTTTAGACCCATAAAAAAATATCTTGACACTTCCATGCATAACTCCAATTGGGTGATTTGAGCATGGGTGCCTTATATATTCTTGAGGCTAGACACCTAAGTTCCTAAGCATGTGAAGTTTTCTAGACTTGGAAAACTATGAGTACCAAGTGAAAAAAAGAGGTGCACAAGATGATCATGCACAAGAGATCAGTAGAGGAGAGTGAAACACTAGAGGATGAGCATAAGAATTTGTATGGGGTAGGATAGGCCAAGGCAAGAGATGAGAGTGCAAGAAATTGACCAAGGAATGGAAGTACATTTGAAAGGAAGCACAATAGGAAAAGAGGAGATGGAACCTAGGAGGCTAAATTATGTGCATGTGAAGCACTACACCCAAGTCACCATAAGAAGGGTGAAGGTCATGCCAAGGTGAATAAAGCATAAGAAGAAGATCATTAAGATAAATTGGTATCCACCTAATGGTAGGTAGGAACTGACTATTTGAAAACACCTATCACTTCACCAAAAATACTATTTAGAGAAGTTAAGTGATAGTAGAGGCACAAAGATCCACATTAAATGCAAATATGGTGGTAGATTTTTGTGGATTTTATGGGTTCTCATGCAGTTTAATAAATCCATGTGTTACCATGCCTTTACTCACCTAAAATTAAAATGGTAGCTAAAAATAAAGTATAAAGTAGCAAACAACCAATTATAATAGGTTAAAAAATTCATGCAAATTTGAATGTATAACTAGATCTGAAATAGAGTTGAAGCAATAAAATGCTACCATAGAGAGACCTGAGCACCCATAGCTACCAAATGAGAATGAGTAAATAGGGAGTAAGATTACATCTCATTTGAGATTGGAATAGAGGCATATGGAGAAGGAATTAATAAATAACTAGCCAAGAGAAAGTTAGAGTAATGTCAAGGATGCCATTAATAATGAATGAATCTCAAGAGATGAATTTGTAGTCACAGATCTAGTGACTATGGGGAAGTACCAAAAAGCATTACATGCTTCAGTAAGATCAATCAACCATGCTTAAACACTAGCCAATTCTGAATGGGGAAGAAATGAATGAGTTATGGTTCACCACAGGTGTAGAATAATTCCAAGAAGGCATGGATTCTAGAAGATATAGCTGCTACAAAGAAGAAAGTATAGCTGATGGAAAGGGTTAGCATTACTAAGATTAACCTAGAGGTACTCACCAAAATGTCATATAGGGAAATGTAGTTTCCCCTAGAGGTATTGATAGGGGATACTTGTGTGTCCTTTATGCACACTTTTAGGTTAAAATAATATAACCATCACACACTAAGTAATGTACATGATCTCAACTTAGACTAGGTGGTTGACATAGAAGCAAAGATAGAGGTGAGCATAGTGTTATTTGACATCTCTATTCAATATAGGTATGTGACCACTGACACAACCCATCTCTATGAGTTTTCATGGTTTGGAAAATTATAACTCGTGCAGTTCCTCCTCTTGTACATCCATGGAGACAACTTTTACTTTACAAGGAGGCACATGCAGATATCAACACACTTAATCGATAGAATCACTGAGCTCCCAAACTCATGCACATACATCCACCAAATGATGGAAGATTATGCAAATGTGGAGAGGGTTGTGAAACTCCTTGGTTACTATAAAGGAGGATTTTCATTCCTAAAAAAGGACATAAAGGACCCTAGCATGAGGACTGTATCGTGCCTCATGAGTTCTAAAATTTGCCTTTGTAGAAGATGGATGGACATCAACAAGGCCTACTTGTGCATCACCCATCACATCACATAAGGGTTCAAATTCAACATTACTAAATTCATCACTAAAGAGATGGTGAAGAACATGCTTGAGTGTCACAAAATGTGAGAGACCTTTAGATGGGGGTCGATGTTGATAATAATAGTCATGGAGGAGATCAACATGCCTGATGATGATGAAGACAATCTTTGGGTCTTCTTCATGTACAAATACTCCCTAATACTGAGTACCAAGACTTCACCTACAAACCCTCCTCCTAAAAATATAAGACATGAGTAACAGGATGGTGTGTTCAATACATTGAGGCATTCAAGATAGAATGGTGCATCCCATAAGAGCTCCCCCAGCACATGTTTGGCATAGTGACTTTCATTTTCATGAAACACTTATGTGTAGTGCTCCTATCACTCATAGATGGAAACCTATTTGAATGGCTTAAAATCCCTTACATGTTTTCCACAAAATACTTCAAGGAGGTGCTAGGGAGGATTCCCAATGCATAGCATTTAAACATCTTAGTGAAGGTTGTGGATATGGAAAGGAGTAGGCTAAGGTGCCAATATGTGCACCTAAGAGGGAAAGCCACAAAATATGAGGAGGATGACTCAAATAGAATGGAATTCCATCCCCTTTAAAGAGAAATCATCATAGGGCAAATCTTCAATCTATATTATGAGATGAAGCTATGAAAGAAGGGTGTAGACCCTAGGAAATATGATGACCTCCCCTCCAAATCAGTGATGAGGAGAAGCCAACACCAATAACGTATAAGAAGTCTCCCTAGAAAAAATAAAGAGAAAAACTTGAGGAAATTTAGGAGTGTATTAGGTTAAGGGTCATCTCCAGTGAAAAAGCCACTCCTTCAGCTCCAAAGAAGAAGCATGTGACCTTCATACCATAGATTTCTTTTTCTAGTAATAATTCACATAAGAATAAGTCTAAGGGACCAATTATGATGCCTATAATAACCTTGGTAAAAATGGAGGAGGAATAGGCTCATGCACAAGGGAGGAAAAGGTAGAAGAAGAAAGGACAAAATTATACATTGTTTATGAAGAAGTGGGAGAAGAGCCCAGCACCAAAAAATTTCAAAAGACCCTCCAAAGTGGCACTAACACCATGCTTAGACAAGCAGAGAAGTCGATGAGTGTTTCATCTGAAGAGCCCTCCACAACCTCCATAAACTAAAGAGGAAAAGAGAAAGATGTGGATGAAACTAGGAATGAGTAAGGTAGAAATTCTAAAGGCATTGGCACTAGAGAATAAAAGGCAAGCCATGAAGGAAGCCAACATGACTCAGGAAGATATTGAGAGAGTCAAGGCTGAGAAAAAGGTGGCCAAGGAAAAGAAGGTTGCAAAATATAAGGCCAAGAAAAATAAGGCCAAGATAGAGAAGAAAAAGGAGGTTCCTTTAAGCATGGAACCAATTAAGAAAGCATCAAAGAAGCTTCCTAGTGCCCCTACCAATAAAGCATATCAAGAAACACAATAGGCATGCCCAAGTAGTGAAGAGGTGACTGAAGAAAATGAAGGCAATGTTGGCACCTTGGAAAAACAACAAATAAAGGGCACTAAGGAACCCCATCAGAAAAAAGAGGGAGGCAAATTTAGTGCCAAGGGGAAACACCTAAAGGTAATCACTAACAAGCCCTAGAAATAAGAAGAAGATAAAGGGGACAAGTCTGAAGAAGAACCCATACAAGAACAAGAAGAAGATACCTATGAGGAAAGCACAGAAGAAATCAGTAGTGCTAATAAAAAAGAATAAGAACAAATGGATCTGGTCATCACAAAAGTCAAAGGCATAGAGTTAATCCTTTGAGATAAGGTGCAGAAGGGGTGGACAAGTGAATATTTTTATACATATCCCCTAACTCCACCATAGATAGGACACACAAATAACTTTCATTTACATTTGACAACTACATGGATGAGCCTCTCTTTGAGGCATCATAAAAGGCCATATTAGGCATGGATAAACTTGAAGAAGGGCATGAATCCCTTATCATAAATTCTGATGCCATGAACCCAATTAGGTTATCCAATGAACTCATCTAGATGACCATTGAATTCATGCAAAAGAACATCATCAATGAAGTTAGGGTGAAGAAATGGAAGAATATCACCAAGGATGTCAAAGAAGATGCATAATCCATGAAGTTCAAGCTAAAAAAACAATGGAAGTGCATAGAACTATAGAACCATAAATTTTACTTAGCATGAATACACTAAACCTCTTAAAGGTTGACAAAGTATGCGTGTTAGTGGAGCAGATGTTCCCAAGGATGAAATCAGAGACACTACAGGAAGAAGAAGACCCATGCACTATTTTGTAGAAAGAGATAACTACCAAGCTCAAAGAGGTAGAGGACCTCTTTTCAAAGCTAAAATAAGGTGAAAATATATGTTATGCCATCTTCATGAACTTTTCCAACCAAAGCATCATTCACAGACATGTGCTTCAAGCAAGCAAAGAGGGAAAAGGCATATTTGATAATGTAGGTATACTCTGTGAGTAGGGCAGAGCATGCATACATAATGGGCAGGGTTAATAAACTAAGCACAAAAAGAGGTACCATGATCAAAACCTATAATTAGTCTTTTGTGCCTTATAAATGAAGGCATGTGAACAAGGAGCAATCCTTGATGGAAGAGTGATGAAGGCTAAGAAAAAATGTATGGCCTTTAGAAAAGATATAGAAAAGATAGATGTGCTCCCATTGAGAACTTCTTCTATGGAGATATAAAATGTTGCTGAGGAAATCAAGCTCCCTATAAATGTATTTAAGGACTTTAGCATCGAACTTAAGGAGAATGTGCCTGAATTATATGCACTAAAGGATTTGGCAACCTAGTCTAAGGGTAGACTAGAAATTTTGTATGAGGTAATGTTGGGCCCCTATTTTTACTAAGTATAGATCCACACCAATTTGATAAGCATCTTGACATGAGGCAATCACTTGGAAAGATTTTTATCTTTGTATCTTTTACATTAGCTAGAAGAATCAAAGAATATCTTTTGCTAGTTAGTAGGTGATTAGTTGGCACCTAGATTTTTTAGGCATCTGTAAGAGTGGATACACATGGTAACTATAATGCAAAGGACACAAGGTTATGGAGCTAGTAAAATTATCAATAAAGGATCTAGCTTAGCACCCAGTGTGCACTCTCCACCCTGTCAAGGAGATGCTCCTATGTGCTATAAAATCAAGCTCAAACCAATGAGTAGACAATGTAAATTTTGGTAGTGAAGCTCTATAGAATTGGCTCTAGAGAAATATAAATTCACCATTACAACTACCAATTGTATTAATAATAGCATGGATATCATTGAAGATCCAAATTATAGTACCCAATCTCACCTTTGATCCTCTAGGCCTTTAAGTAGTTTAACTAAGCCTAGACTTTATTTTTAAGAACTATGGACTCTATTATATAACTAAGATTTTATGAATGACAAGGAATGGTTATGGTAGAAATGATGTTATATGTTTTATGCATCTTTACATTGTTGTTTAAATTACAACTATAATGTTGTACATTCATTTTAGTTATGTTGAGAATGTTGTTTGCAATCTTTTGGTTTATGTAATTAATGGCATCCCAATGCAAGAAATGACATCAACATACTCTATAAAATAGCCTAAGTATATATATCCCATGTGATTTTGTTCCTACCTTTGATATATGTGTGATCTTAGAATGAGCCCTCAAGTTAAAACATTCCCTTGACCCATCTAGTGCCTATATGTCACTAGAATTAACTTGATAAAAGTGTGTGCCCTTATGACCAGAACTAATTCCCCAAATAGGCTTACACCTATAGACCATCAGACATAGCCCAAAAATGGCCTACACCATTTGATCCACCAAAATTCTTCTCTCAAATGACTGAGTCATATATCTGATGCATTGCACCATGGCACAGCTAGCCCAAAATCAACCCTAGTTTTTTATCTACTATGCTTCAGGTGAGTGCATAAGGCTTATTCCTTATGTGAATTGATGTCAATGTATAAGAGTGATAAATTTTAGTGCTATGGCAACATACTATGGTTGTGCCTAGTTTTAATGAGTCTAGAACTGACTTGGACAACCAAATAAGCATATGATTCCATAAATTATGAATTAACCCCCTTCTCTACAACATATCTGCTTTTCTTTTTCTTTCTTTTTCTATCTTGAATTAAATTTCCTCATTTTTTATCCCCTTAATTGGTCCTTTGCAGTGACTACCCAAACCCATTATTTATCTTTAAACAAATAAGTCCAAGTCTAGAATTAAAATTGAATAATTTATAGTAACTGAGATAAAGTAAATTAAGAATTTGTATAATTTTCAAAGTGTCAGCAATAAAATGTAGTTCTATGTTTGTAAAATCCAAAATGCATGGGTGAATTTCATGGGAAAACAAGTAAAATTTGTGAACTGTAAAAGTGTGCACCCTATTGAAAATCAGGCATGCCCTATGTGGTGGTGGTTCCAAATGGCCAATTCCATTTAATGACATTTTTTGTCTTTAAAATGGCATACACCTTTTCTAAAGGGATTATGCCCTTTGGATAAGACTAAAAGGTGTACATCTTTTCAAAAGGGTGTACATCCATTTTAAAGGGCATTCATCCTTATATAAAGGGTGTATTCCCTATTAAGATTCAATGATTTGAATTTTCTACTTTCCCTCTAAAATTGCTTCAATTTTAGGCTTGGGGGGGTTTTGAACCTAGCCTAAACCCTATCACGGACCAGCCTAAATGATTTTTAGGAAATTTATGTGTCTTTTCCAACTTTGATGACACATTTGATCAGATAAATTTTATTATTTAAAAAATATTATATGGGTTTGTAGAGGGGAAATTTTAATTTTTGAACATATAATTTTTGTAATGTTAAACTAAGATTTTTAATTAATTTCTACACAACATACCTTATTATGAATTATATGTATAACATTATAAATACCATTATAAATTTTTGACTATTAATCAAAATTTTACAAAACTTAAATCTCAAAAATCTACACAATGTTGGCTATGCTTTTAAAAAATTATTTTCATGAAATTAAGATCAAAAAGTTATGTTCGTACACTTGCAATTTCAATTTTTCAATTGTCTTCACTTGTATTATTATTATTGTTGTTGTTGTTGTTGTTGTTGTTGTTGTTGTTGTTGTTGTTGTTGTTGTTGTTGTTGTTATTATTATTATTGTTATTATTATTATTATTATTATTATTATTATTATTATTATTATATATTAAAAATTAATTAAAAATATTCTCAATAATATTTGACATTTTTTATATCCATATATGAAATTTCATATAAAATTTAATTTATTTACTCAAAAATAGTGTATCCATACACATGTAGTCTCCTTATCTTTTCATTAAAAAATACCAAGTCATTGTCATATATGCATCAATTTCACACACTTTTATCATCTTGGTATTGAAATTTTTTATAAATTTAGAAATTACATTCATAATTACATAATTCATATTCTTGCGTTATTTTCAAATTCTTTTTCTAAGTGTCTCTAAAATTCTCTCTAAATTTAATTATTTTTATTTTCAAAAAAAAATGTCACTTTAAGCCCCCCTCCCTATCCCTTTGTCCCCCATTATCTCACATCTACCCACATAACTTATATACAAAATATAAAACCTTTAGTGGTTCATTCTATACCACAACATGATTTGAATGATTATAATGTAGAAAAATTATATTATTCTCCTCAATAATATGGGCATCCTATTTTGAATATAAATATGAAAACACTGATAGCTACTAGATTTACCCCTTTGGATCAAATAATGGACTTAATCCAATATGGTTTTGGATTAAGAAATAAAAATAAATATGATATACTAGAAAGATACTAGGGAAGTAATCACAAAGTATTATTAATGGATATTCTCATCTATATGGGCATACAAAGCCTTGGGTATAAGAATTATTCCAATGGTAATAAGGAAAGTGAGATACATAAAGTTAATATCTACACACGCTTCCTCAGATCTAAACCTAGACATGTTCAATACATTCATCATGTAGCAACACTATAATTACACCTCTTGATATCATTATTGATATAATATCACCAAAAATTTAGGGATTAGATGATTTTCCTAATGATTATTCTCTTTTGGAATTTTTGAGGGCACATGAGGATCTTTGTTCCTTCTATCATAAGAAAAGGTTTCCTTTTATGATAAATTATCACACATATATGGATAGATTGAACAATCATATGATGATGTGTAATTATATGGCCATGATATAATTTTTACTCCACCATATTCATAAGATCTCACAACCTTGTTAAATGAATAAATGGTTGGATTCAATAATGGCACTGATAAAGACCCATGACCCATCCTTATTTTATAAATGATTATGGCTAAGGAGGTAAAATCACTTAAAGACATTTTTATTTCTTTGTATTACTTACTTGGTATTATTTATATATGTCAATCATAGATCATTTGATTTCATTAAATTATATTATTGTAAACCCTAATGAAAAACTAGTCAAGTAGAGTTTTCTATTAAATGCATCCAAAAATACACTTACTAGTTTAAAAAGAGAGTTTAAAATTACTTGATGATGGACTTATTAGAAGAATTAATTATTATAATTAGATTTATAATCTTTTAACAGTCATTAAGCCTAACATACAAGTTATAATTCTTACAAACTTTTTAATTTTGAACAAAGTTTGTCCTAAGGATGGCTTCCCATTATCTAAAATTGATATAACTTTGGACTCCATGGCCAGTTATGAAATGCTATAATTTATGGATTTTATTGTGGGATATAATCAAATAAATATTTATTTCAAATATCAAGCCAGATTTTTCTTTACAATACCATGGGGAACAAGCCATTATGTAGGCATGTCCTTTGTATTGAAGATTGTTGGATCCACCTATCAAAGTGCCATGACACATATATTTCATGACCTTATGCATACAAATGTATAGGATTATGTTGATGACTTACTTGTAAAATCCAAAAATAAACAAGATCATGCTACATTTATATGAAAAAATATTTTAATGCTTGTAAAAGTGTAATGTACACTTAAATCCAAATAAATGGGTATTTGGGATATCTTTAGGGAATTTTTTTAGGTTATATCATATCCCGATGTGGTATAAAATTTAGTTTGAATAAATCCAAGGATATTGTGTAAATTCCTCAACCCAAGGGATTAAAGCAATTAAAATTCTTATAGGTGAGTAGGGATTATCATGAAATCAAACAATATCTTCGTAATCAACCAATCATGAAGCCTACAATTCTTAAAAAAAACTTTAATATTTTACATATCTAAGATAAAACATGCAATAGGAATTTTTTTGGAAAATACAACAATGATAACATAGAAATTTTAATTTATTATATTATTTTTAGACTTTTAGATTATAAAAAAAATAATGCAATGGAAAATTTGTGTCTGATTATTTTTTACAACACAAAATATTCATCATTATATGTTTTCCTCATGAAATTAGATACAAAGTTGTACATATAAATAAGTGTATAATACTACTATGTAAATTTTTACTTAAATTTTATCTCTTAAAAATTAATAAACGGACAAATAATTGTAAATCAATTAGTAGCAACACCACTACTTGACCTGATGTCAACCAACGATAATTTTTGAGATGATTTTAATGCATATCATATATAAGATGATACTTGGACTATGAAATTTGATGGATATAAATGTTCCTTAGGCATTGGGGTAGGAATAGTCATAATTACTTCTTAGGGACATGATTTTCCATTAGCATATTCTTAGGGTTCTTACGAATAAATAACGTAGTGGAATATGAGGCATTGATTTTAGTGTTATACGATGTGCAATCATTATAGACAAAATATCTTCAAAAAGATATTGATTCTTAGATTATAGTAAGAGGGTTTATAGGTTTATCATACAAATACATAAAATTAGATGCTATATAAATATATGGTGAAAACATTAATGACATACTTTGATAAGATCATGATTGAAAGAATACCTCAAAATAATAATTATCAATTGGATGTTTAAGCCAATCTAGCTTCTCTTGTTCATATAGACATCAATGATGATTAGGATATTTTAACAATATGATGTTTGAAATAGCCCTTAAATTACAATGGAATATTTGTAAACTTTAGTGGTATTTGTTGTGACATGAAGTGCACACAATTCATAATGGTATATCAACATTTAATTTTTTGGGTCTAAAGTGATTAGCCCCAATTTGTTTTTAAATGAAAAGCATAAATTAAAAAAATACATAATTTGTTAATATAAATTTGGAAAGCTTCTTTTTAGATGATCATTTTAAGAATAAGTAATTATATGTTTTAGCCTTGAGCAAGCCAAAATATATGTATAATAAATACATGATATAAAATGCATGGAACACTTTACTGGGAACTCCATGTCATATAAGTTATTATGATTGGGTTATTATTGGCTAGAATTGAATCAATATTTTCAATAAAATGAAAAATTATGTGTACAATGCTAGTGGCATAGTAATTTGATTCATGCACCTTAATAAGAGTTACAACCTCCTATGTCACCATGGCCCTTTTCCATTTGAAGATTTGATTTTTTATGTAAGATAAACCTAGCATCAATAGAACGTCACAAGTTCATCATTACAACTATATAATATTTTATGAAATGGGTTAAGGCAATCTTATTATAATATACTACAAGAGAAGACATTTATGGATTTTTTTATGACTAATATCATTTCATGATTTTTAATTCCTTTAGCCATTATTACAAATAATGGATCATCCTTCATGAATAAGATAGTTAAGAAATTTTGTGCTAAATAAAAAAATTATCATATTATTTCTACATACACATAATATTTTTAAACTTTATCAATTATTGATGCTTTCTTTATTGCAGTAACCCATCGAGTCTCAACCTCTTTCAGTGCATGCATTAAAGGGTGCATTGGGTAAGGTGCAAGTAGGCCTTTGGTGCTTCACAATATTATTATTCCCTATACCTCCACCTAAAACCAATAGAAATCCCTCCTTTACATTTCCCTAAACTCTTATACCTCCCTTACACTCTTCTCCAAATAATTAACTACCTCAAACAACCCCTACCCAAGACAAAACCCCTTTTAACACCTTTTCAAATGTATTCAATTGGTTTGAATTGGTTTTGGGAATTGATCACGTTATGGGATTAAGTCAACCCAGTCGACATAGTCTAGTAACTAACTACTTTGACTTCCTAACTAACTAGGTAAACTGGGCTGACTGCATCTACTAAAATTCCAAAAGGGTTTAAGATTAAATCAAGTTATATACACACATCCTTCACCACATTTAAAATAAAGACAATCATTCATTTATGTTTCTTTATCAAGTT
The DNA here is from genome assembly GCA_037957365.1 of Torreya grandis. Lineage (NCBI taxonomy): Eukaryota > Viridiplantae > Streptophyta > Pinopsida > Cupressales > Taxaceae > Torreya > Torreya grandis. The sequence goes on from JARHVA010006279.1 coordinate 469,265, forward strand.
ATCTACCATTTTACTTAAGGATTCATTACTTAGGGTTTTATACTTCTTAGAGAATAATCTTATCTTATGGAAGTGTCTAAGATACATAGGAGAAGTCTTGTAGCCTAGAGATGACATATCTTTATAATCCTTACAAACCACAATAACCTCTTGAAAAACACCATTAGCTAAGGGAGAGATTGAGACTCGACAGGTTTGTCTTCAAGGTAAGTATTCCTAACTCTTACTCATATTATGTTAGTAGATAGATTTGCATGTATAATGGCTAATGAATGTATTACCTCTCCTTGGTTAGGATTACCTCTGTATTGACTTGAGTAGAGTTATTATTTACATGTTTATTTTTTATGTTTAACCCCTATTTGTGCCAAAAGCTTTGATGAGCAATAGATTAGATTTACTTTACTTTGTTATTGCATTGAAATATCAAGACCTAATTAGGGTTATTATGTGGTGTTTCTTGACTAGAGGTTTTGTAACCCTCTATAACCATGTCATATGATAATATATCCCTTAGGTAGGTTTAATGGATCCATATTGGTTATGACCTTGATTATCAACATATTATTAGTGGTATAGTTAGTTGATTTACCTTCTTTAAGATAGGATTAATTTATAGATTAGCTTCACTTTCTCTTGCATATATTCTGGTCAACCTAAAATTAATTAATCCTTTTAGGTTTTTATCCTTCATTTTCATACTACTAGATCAACTCTATCAACTCAGTACAATAATTTTTTCATAGGTCTCAAGACTTAATCAATCCAATCAGTTTAGTTAAGTTATGTGTGTTGGTCTTTCCCTCCTACATATAACTAGATAGATCCAATTGATTTAGTTAATTATTCTTTATAGTTCATATTCTAATGCATATATATAATTGATATGGTTAGGGTATCAACTTAAAGGTTTTTTAACTAAGGCAAACTTGTCAATCTTGTTCAGTTCTTTGTGATCAGATTTTTCCCTTAGCACAGTAGACTGATCTTATTGATTTAGTTATTCATACTATTTTTAAAATTTTCTAACTTTTGTCTATAATACTAGATTGATCAAATTGACTAAAATTTTAATTATTCAATCTATGTAAACTTAGTTGATTGATTTGACTTTGTTTTAACATCTTATTTTTTAGGTTCAAGCCCTTATCTAGACAACACAACTTTAAAAAAGTAATTTAGTAGATTTAGTACATTACTAAAATCAATCAAAAAGCAAATTGATAACAATAAACCACTTCAAGTTCATTCTAACCAGTTTATTTATTTCATTTTTCTCAATTTCAATTAAACATCAATTCTATTTTCCCAATTTTCAATTTTGACAAAATTGTCACCTTATAATAAACTAAGTCGATTTTCTAAAATTAGTTCTACAACTACATCTTACTTAGGAAACTTATTCAACTCACTCGATTGTATTTATATGGACTGACTTGTAATAAATAGAGTCAACTAGATCGACTCGATTCTATAATATTTGCATCTTAAGTCGATCCAATCAACCTAGTATAGTGTCTTTTTCAAGAAAAGGAAATTAATTCACATTAGTAGCAATTAATTCACCTTTCATTTATCTACTTGATTGTTTAGAGTAGTACACATAGTATAACTAAGAAGGTTAATTTTTTTTATTAGTCACTTTTTTCTTTCACACACTACCAAAAATCATAAAATATCAAATAAGTATTCAAACACTTCTACCCAGTTTTACCTACTTGGATTTCATCACCAAGAGGGAAGCTGACTTGGTTTTATATCCAAGAAAAAATATATGGTTGATGGTATATATTATCAGATCACTTGACACTTTTATTGCTATGAAATTATGAAGTGAAAGCATAGGTCCCAATACCAAGATAGTACCATCACCAATACAAATCTTTTTCAGTGTTAACATACTTATAACTAGCTTTAGCTTAATTATTTTAGTTTCTTTTCAAAATATAAATGCCCTATCACATTTTAAAAACATAATCTAATTTAAAACATAGGAATATCCACTCTTTAGGTTAGTAGATACATTTCAATATTGTTACTTGTTTTCCAATTCATTTTTGTATTGCAAAACTTATATTAACTAGTGCTGATACAAATTCTGTGTTGTGTGATACAACTAGATCGACCTATTTATCTATGTGTTTGTATTTTTTTCTCTAAAAATTTATACTCAATTGTCTAAATTTATAACATTTTAAATTTTTCCTACCTACAGAACATAGTCGACTTAGTCTCTTATTGGATATTTTGATTATCTTCCCATAAAACATAATCAACTTGTTCAACTATATTTATTACCATCTTTTCTATTTACCTTATTATATAATGTAGTTAATATATTCATCTCTATACCATCTAGTTGATTGTGTACTTTCTTGTGGATTTAGTCTATTTTTTCTAAATTGCCATCTAGTCGATCTTGTCCAATAATTGGCCAACTTTGTCCAAATTTCATCCTTTTCCCCCTTTTACTTAAATTCTGATTTTAAACATCATGAAATACCCTATTAAAATCTTCTTGGATAGCTTTAATCCATTTATACAATACATAGGTCACTCTTTGATTCATCTTCATTACCCAAGAGGACACTCTCTCTTGGTGCACTTTCTCTCACCCTTAATCTATGCATTAAAATATGGTTTCAATTAACCAAAATGATGACATCGATGAATCAAATCCATTTCACACTTATTAAGACACCACATTATCCAAACTAACTTATTAAACTATAGGATCAATCAACATAATCCTAATAAACAATCCTATAATAAATCCCTTAACAAACAACCCCTTAGGAAATCCCCTTAATAGGGAATGTTCCTCCTCCCACCAATACCAATACTGCTCCTAATACCAACACTAACCTTCCCCACCCAAATCACAATAATCTAAATACACAAATCGATACCAATCAAAAAAATTCCTAGATAGTCCAATAAATGAATGTTATGCAAACCAAAAATACATATAAAATGATGTACATGTAACAACAACTATTACACATGAACAATCAACCTTACCTTATTTTATTTCAAACTAATCAAAACTTTATTACTCCTCATCTTAGAGATGCCAATGGAAATATCATTTTTCAACCCCTTATGCATAACAAGATGCTTCAAAATATCCAAATTGAACCTTTAGCCTCTTTCATTATTTATATTGATATTGGAAATATTTCTCCAACTATTAAATATGATGGGACTAAAGAGCCTGCATCCTTTCTTAAGGCATTTGGTAATCTCTACAAAGAACATATTCAAACAAACACCTTTGTTACCACCAAAATTTTAGTCAAAACTTTTACACAATATGTATTAGAATGGTATAATCACTTACCTCAACATTCTATCGAGCAATTAGAAGATTTGGTTAATGCCTTAGTCAGAAATTCAAAAAAATGACCTTCCTAAAAATTATCTTAGTCCTTTTATCAATGTTAAACAATCACCCTCTGAATCAGCACATGACTTCATTAAATGATGGAAATATTTTGATCATAAACCAAATCATAACATGAATGATGATAATTTATTTAAACTCTTTATAACTACATTAACACCCTCACTTTAATATAAGGTTCAAACTTTTTCTCTACAAAATCTAAATGACATGATTGATCAAGCTAAAAGACAAGATTTTCTTATGAAATAAATTGAGCCAAATCATAAATCCATCAAGGGATATTTCTAAAATTCCACTAATGTGATTACTAGAAATCCTCCTTAAATATAAATAGGAGTGATCAAAGTGGATAAACCCCTTGCTTCACATAAACCATTAATAGTCCAACAAATGAAGCAAAAATTATCTCCCTTTAAACCTTTCACTTATAATAATGTTCTACCTTCATGGTATGACCCTAAAAAATTCTATTGGTTCTATGCTAATGTGGGTCACTCTCATGAAACATGCCCTATACTTCTTAAGTTTTTATTTCTTTTATGTTAGGAGATACATTTGACCATGATACTATGATCAAATTACATCATCATTACTATATTATAGCCTCTAAAAATAAATAGTTTACCAAACCTTCATCATCCAAACCTTGAAAATCTTTCTCTACTTCTAACCTTCAATATTTGAATGAGGAGTTTGTGCAATGAATTATGATTATGACTAATATTATACCAATTTGTAATATGTGAATGTAGCCAAGGTCAATTATAAATACAAATCTATTAAAAAAGAACTGGTCACTAAACAAAAAATCATAAATTGAATACAAACTACTTAAAAATACCACCACTACCATACCTTATGAATCAAATGAGGAATCACTTCCATAACAGAAACCTCAATCTACTTCTCCCATTCCTAAAAAAACATTATACCTCTTAAAACTCATGTTAGTTCTTCATATTCTAAATCACATTGAAATTTCTTGGAAGAACTCAATTCAATGCCTTGTAAAATACCCCTCATGGAGTTAGTTCATAATTATCCATATCATCATAAATTCCTAATGTAACAATTATAAGACATTGAAGAACTGCCATCCCTTGATTTATAAAATCTTCTTAAATACCCTTCACCTATAGAAGTATATACTATCAAAACTATTTGTACCTCTTTTAAACCTTCCATAGAATTTCTTGAAGAAGACATGATAAAAAATGAAACTATTTTTTGAGTCGATGGTCCACCCCTCTTTATTAAAATTACAATAAAAAATACCCTCATTCAAAAATTCTTAATAAATGAAAGATCAAGAATTAATGTCACATTTCTTTGATTAATATAATAGACTAGATATAAAAAAGATAATCTTAACCCAACTCATCTCACATGTAGAGGATTTGATAAAACAAATAGAAAACCACTTGGTTGTATTTGTCTCCCACTCATTATTAGATGCAAGACAATACACACTAAACTCATGGCTCTTGATTTACCATTATCTTAAAACATGCTCCTAGGTCACCCATGGACACTTCATATATAAGCTATTACCTTCTCAAGTAATCAATGTATTAATATCATTCATAATGGAAAATTATACAAGTATGAGGTCGATCCTAATCCATGAAGTATACAACTACCAAACCCCAAATCCTAATATCAAATTCCAACTACCCCATGTATTAAAAATGCAACTCTACTTAGATTTGTTAACATAAATCCATATTTATAGGTCACTCTCATTGATTCCAAGGATGATGAACCTAATGACTTACAATATACTTATAATAACACTAAATTACCTCCTTACCTTTTAGAGTGGCATCCTCCTTTAATTCCATGTGATCATACCATCCATCTAATTGATTATATCACTGAAATTCCTCCTCTGTGTAATGCATATGAATCTTTTTTACATAGAAGATGATTCCACATGTGATAAGTATGGAGTGGACAAATTATTGTAATATCCTTTAACAATGTCTCTCTAAAAATTTAGTGATTTAGGCTCATCCACCTCTTATTCTCCCTTAGAAACAAAGGCATGCACTATTTCCCACACATATAATGATAATTATATCATGGCCCAAGCTCAATCATAAGACTTAGATGTACAACATTGTCAAAAAAACATTAGGCAAAATGTATGCCTTCAATAGTAATGTCCATGTCATTCACATATCAAATACTAACAAATTAGAACATGAAGTTCATGCATCTTCCATTAATCCTCCATTATTAAACACCCCATGGGTAATTGAATGATCCATAAACCAGATTTAATTCTTAGATAAAACAAACAATTTAAATATCAGACTCTGAAACATTCAATTTCCATTTAATGACATAGAAATTAGTTGCAAAATGTTCTAAAAATGAATACAAAGTATTTAGCAAACTCTGTATATTCATTCTTGCATTTAAAACTCCTATTTTTTGTCTTTTATAATTATCCATAATTAATCTTAGTGTCTTATTGATTCATTCATGAATTGAATCAAATGAAATGAACTTAGAATTAACTGAAAAGGAAAGTTGACACCAAACATGATAACGGAGTTCATCCATTTGGGATACATCTTAGGGTTCATGAAATAAAGAATAAATCCATTTAAAAATGATGAAAATGTCAAAAAAGTACCCACTTACATTGCAATGGATTTAGAGGACCTGTAATGTGATGTTAAATCTGATTTTGAAGAATCTAAAATTGATCATCAAAATGTCTTCTCAGAGTCCATAACACCTCTTCATCCTTCTCCGTGCCTTCAATAAATTCTCCATTAGAGTATAAGTGAAACTCTAAATATGGGAATAATAATTTCAATGATTTTGGAGGAGTGTTCTCTATTTTATTCAAGCCTAGAACTCCTTCAAAATATCCCCATCTATATCTTCCATAATGTCTCCAAGGCCTTTCCAAAGGGAAATAAATGGCATTCCTCTATTTGAGACTCTTTGTCTTGAATCAGGTTCCTTAGACACCCATTACATCTAAGGTCTATATCAAAAAAATACCCTTTACACATGCAAAATTAGTATTCAACATGTTGTATCTTCACATATTATGGCCAAAGGTCTTTTAAAATAGATATAAGAGATTCACAAACTTGAGTCTATTCTAAATAAGTTATGCCTTGATGCAATCTCATTCACCATAGACTCATGGCCTTACAAACATATTCACTCCCATATCATTCTTCATCATTTATCACGGCTAAGCCTTTGCTAAATAGGTGATCATCTTATTTGGGTCTATATCTTCACCCAAGGCTCAAAACATGAACCTATCTAAATAGACCATTAAATCCCTATTAGGACTATGCAATAACAATCATCACCTTCAGGGTAAACCTATATGAAAGCGATACCCATCATGGTCTCATGAATTTTCACACAAGCATCTTTATGGCTCAGATATGATTTATGTATTCTTTCATGGCCAATAACTTTAGGAAATTAATGTCTTACCTTGCTTCATTCACCCAAATCCAATGGCCTATAATAATAATTGAATAACCTTCCTTCAACTTACGATACTATGCTCACATTGAAATCTACAATAATACCACACATTCATCATAGTCAAATGCTTTATAAAATTAGCGACCTCTCCATTTGGGAATTGTGTGCCCTATACAGAGATCTTGTGCATCTTTTATAGTCACATACTATTCATTATGGCTTCAAAATCCTTTTATTATAGGCCTTTTAAATAGGCATCAACATTTTCCAAGGCCTTTTAACATATGTGAAGATGCTTACATTATAGGCTTGGTTCCCACTATTATTTGTTGTATAATCATCCTCCATTCAAAATTGAGGAATCCTATCTATAGCCACCACTCAGGTTTCTATACAAAATAACCATGACCAACCAACATCATCACTAATGGCATTTTATTAAAATTTTCAATCACATCGTTATTCCATGATCTCTCTCCCACCAACTAGGCTCAAACCATAATAATAATTAAATTCATTGACTACGCTTGATATGTAATGTTATTCATGGTCTCACTACTTGGCCTCCATCGACTGCTCATATTTCATCCTGCATTTTTTTAAACCATTCACGGCCCCCTTATTATCCTCTTCTACATTCCATACAACCTCTTTTTAACTATGACTTCACTTGTCTATTACTCTATCATGATCCAAATGGATTTTCCCAAATAAGGTTTGAGTTCCTTAAATCTTGGCATTTTCTTTTTAGGGGATGAATATCCCACATTCATCATGTATTGAATAGTTAAGATATTTTTATAGAGTTTCATGCCTTTGTAATACATGGCTTAGGCCATGTCCCAAATGGCTTTTGTTCAGGGTTATGATAACCTTGAATGTTCTACATGGAACCTAGCATATGGAAGGTTGTCAAGAATTCATTAGATGTGTTGGCAATTATTAAACTAACTTTGAGTTAATTTTACCCATCAACCCTAATTTTGAAGATTTAGTTTGGAAGGTTTAAGCTAATTGTGAGTTGGTTTTTATTTATAACTCAAGCTCTATAGAATTTTTGTTAACCCAACTTGACTTGATCCTAACTCAGTCTTCATACAACTTAGTCTCCATGAGAATATAACTTGACTTGATCCCAATGCAAATGAAACTCATCTTAGAACTTGAATTGGGTCTTAGGTTGGCATGACTTGAACTCGACATGTAAACTTGGAATAACAACATGAGTTGTGTAGTTAAACTTGGCATGTATAAGTGACTTGGAAAATAGAGGATGTGGTGGCAAGCCATGTGGTGCCCTGAGGAACCACCATGTGCACCTCTCCAATTTCTCCTCATCGTGCCATGTGTCATAACCAAAAGTACTAAAATAATTAATGGTTAATTATAGTGTAATTGTGAAATTAAAACACTATTACCATACATAGTGATAAAGTCCCCCTTCATTATAAAAGTGGGCTCCACCAACTAAGTCTCCATAGATGGCCTTTTATAAATGACTAATGAAGTTTGGTAACTAAAAAATACTTTGGATCAAACCTCTCCACAAAGAGGCTTTTGGTCTCCAAAAGTTCCAAGAATACCAACTAAATCTGCTAATTAGCTCTTTGTAAAATGTCAACTACAATTACAAACTCTATATCCATTCTACCAAAATTAACTTGTCACACAAAATAGTCATAGTATCTGGTGGCTTCTCTCAACCCCTGCACTGCATAAAGGCTAAGGTGTTCTCCTTGTTATAAACATCACACAAGGGAAATCAAATTATGTTGCATATGCCTATAGGATTATTAAACAATTGCACATATGTATGCTTGCATTACAAACATTGCCCATTTATGGGTCTTAAACAGTACTTCTTCATGATGTATATGACAAATATACATGGGAGTACAAAAAAACTATAATACAAACATTAACTAGATTATGGTGGGTCTTAAACATATATGCAAGGTATTAAAATGTGCAATAAATTTGTGTATCATAAGGTGACTAATGCACAATATACACTATATATGAAAGAATAATAAAGGGAGATAGAGATGATCACCATCTTGTAAATAACATATTTACTATTGTGTCCCTGAAACTGATTAACAAATCCTTCCTTGTCCCTATTTAACTGATTAACATATTTAGTTGGAGACTTTCCATAACAAGAGCTTCTTTACAAACTCATGACTCTACAAGTAACGGTAACAAAATATCATATAAAGGTGACAAGGAAACCAATAATTTTAAACCTATCTTGAGGTTTCCTTCACCACTAACTACTCCCTAATTCATACATCCACAACTCATCCAACTGAGTTAGTTTCCCAAAAAGTCTATCATAACAAAAAATTGAATATGAGATAGCAAAAATAATATCCTTCCAAACACAAGGTTATCAATTTTATTTCCTATATCCAAGTAGTTAGGAAATCCCTAAAATAGTGTTTAAAGAGAATTAAATCATACTAATCCAATGTTATAGTCATGTTTATCCAAAACTATTCAAATAAACCATAAGATCAATAAGGGTTGTTCCCTTTTCATGGTTTCAATAATTGAATAGTAGATGGTTTCATATTATTCAAAACTCTATCTTACCTAGAGTTAGATGATCCATTTAACATTCTCAAAAGGATTTAAAAATAATTTTGCATAAAGGTATATTTTACTTCTAACGTTACCCACACCAAGGTTATAATGATGTCAAGGATTAAAACCAATAATTGTGTCACATAGTTACACTAAAAATAACTAATACCTCTTTAAGAACTATGAAGTGAACATTGGTTGAGTATTTATTGGCATTATATTGGTTTTAAACAACTTCCTATTTGCTTCCTACAATTCTCAACAAATCTATGAAAACATAATCCAACTTATCAACCAATTACAAACTCAAAACTCATAGTGTAAAAACTTGTTCAATATTGAACAATGCCTTGTTTCCATTTCCATATCTTACCATGGAATTGGTCTTTTCTCTTGATCCTATATTCAAGGACATAAGCATCCATAATATTATTATTAATCCAGAATATAAAGGCTACACAACTGGTTTAAAAAGACAAAAATATTGTGTCTATACCAATATGAAATTAGACCACAATCATACCTTAATCTTCCCTTTGTGCAAGACTGGTAATCAATCTGTAGTTGATTCCTCTTGGATGTACATCATTAAAAATGCCTTACATTTTATCTAAGTTCTTCACAAGATATAAATGTATAACCTCTCAGAAAACAATCTCATAAGTCAAGTGACAATGTGATGTGTTCTTCACCCATGTTGATCCTGCAAAGCTAGTGGTTTCAGAACCTTAGCTATTAGAAGCTTGTCTTCTTCTAGTGAATTGGAACACCTTACAATTTACCTTTGTACTAACCTTCCTACATGGTCAACTCAAATATAAGAATCATAAATCAAGAATATGATATTTAAAAACAAACTCCAATCTGAAGTGTATCTAGCAACTGAAGCTAATCATGTAAACACCTACTCTGATACCAAATTTGATTCATAAAACAAGTTTAATTCTTAAATAAAATAAATAGTTTAAATATTAGATTTTGAAACTCTCAATTTCCATTTAATGAAATAGAAATTGGTTGCATAATGTTCGATGAATGAATGTAAAGTATTTAGTAAACTGTATAAATTCATTCTTACATTTAAAATTCCTATTTCATGTCTTTTATAATTTTTGGTAATTAATATTAATGTCTCATTAATTCATTCATAAAATAAATTAAATTAAATGAACTCAAAATTAATTAAAAATTAAATTTGACACCAAACGTGATAATAGAGTTCACCCATTTAGGCTACATCTCTAGGTTCATGAAACAACGAACCAATCCATTAAACAAATGATGCAAATGTAAACAAATTACCCACTTACATCGCAATCAATTCATAGGACCTATAATGTGATGCTGAAATTGATTTTTAAGACTCTAAAATTGATCAATAAAACATCTTCTCGTAGTCTGTAGCACTTCTTCATCCTTCTCCATGCCTTTAGATAATTCTTGATTAGAGTATAAGTGAAACTCTAAATATGGGCAAAATAATTTCAATGATTTTGGAGTGTTCTCTATTTTATTCAATCCTACAACTCCTTCAAAATACCTCCATCTATATCTTCCATAATGGTTCTAAGGCCTTTCCAAAGGGAATAAAATGACATTCCTCTATTTGAGACTCTTTGTCTTAGCTTGGGTTCCTCAGATGCCCATTCCATCTTGGGTCTGTATCAAATAAATACCCTTTCCACATGTGGAATCATTATTCAACATGTTGTATCTTCACACATCATGGCTAAAGTTCTTTCAAAATGGATATAAGAGCTTCATAGACTTGATTCTATTCTAAATGAGTTATTCCTCATCTCGATCTCATTCACCATGGACTCATGGCCTTGTAAACATTTTCACTCCCATCTCATTCTACATCATTTGCCATGGCTAATCCTTTGCTAAATAAGTGATCATCCTCTTTGGTTCTATATCTTCTCCCAAGGCTCAAAACACAAAACTTTCAAAAATAGATGGTTAAATCCTTATCAGGACTATGCAATAACAATCATCACCTTCAGGGTAAACCAATATGAAATAAATACCCATCATGGTCTCATGACTTTGCATATAGGCATCTTTATGGCTCAAATATGGTATGTGTATTCTTTCATGTCCAATGGCTATAGGAAAAGAATGTCTCACCTTACTTCATTCACCCAGTTCTAATGGCCTACAATAATAAGCAAATAACCTTCCTTCAAATTATGGGACTATGTTCAGTTTGAAATATACAATAATACCATGTATTTATCATATCCAAATGCCTTATCAAATTAGCAACCTCTCTATTTGGGAATTATGTGCCCTATACAGAGTTCTTGTGCATTCTTTATAGTCACATAATCTTCATTGTGGCTTCAAAATCCTTTTATCATAGGCCTTTCAAATAGGCACTGACCTTTGCCAAGGCCTTGCAGCATATTTGAATATGCTTACATTATAGGCTTGGTTCCTATTGTTACTTTCCTGGTTATGTTATCCTCTTCCATTTAGAATTGATGAATCCCATCTATAGCCACCACTCAATTTTTTATACAAAACAACCATGACCAACCAATGCCATCATCAATGGAATTTTATTAAAATGGTTGATCACATCATTATTCCTCAATCTCTCTCACATCGACTAGGCTCAAATCATGATAATAATCAAATTCATAGATTGGGATTAATGTGTAATGTTCTTCATGGTCTCATTGTTTGGTCTCCATCGACCACTTGTATTATGGCCTACATTTTTTTAAACCATTCATGAACCCCTTATCAACCTCCTCCACATTCCACATAACCTATTTTTAACTATAAATTGACCTATCTATTACTCCACCATGATCCAAATGACTTTTTCCAAAGAAGGTTCAAGTTCCTCAAATCTTGGCATATTCTTGTTAGGGGATGAATATCCCACATTCATCGTGTATCGAATGGTTGAGATATTTTTATAGAATTTCATGCCTTTTTAAGTGTGTCTTAGGTCATGTCCCAATCACATTTTGTTTAGGGATGTGATAACCTTAAACATTCTATGTGGAACCTAGCATAGAGAAGGTTGTTGGGAATTTGTTGGATGTGTTGGCAATTATTAAACCAACTCTAAGTTGGTTTCACCCATCGAGCCTAGTTTGGAAGATTTTGTTTCAAAGTTTTAAGCTAACCATGAGTTGGTTATTATTTATTAATCAAGGATTTTTTAATGGTTCTTAACCCAAATTGCCTTGATCCCAACTCGGTCTCCATGATAATATAACTTGACTTGATCCCAATTTGATCCCAATGAAAATGTAACTCATCTTAGAGCTTGATTTAGGTCTCGAGTTGACATGACTCAACTCGGCATGTAAACTTGGAATAAAAAATCAAGCTATGTAGTTAAAATTGGTATGTATAAGTGATTTATAAAATAGAGGATGTGGTGGTTGGCCACATGGTGGCCTAAGGACCCACCACGTGGACCTCTCTAATTGTTCCTCATCCTGCCACGTGTCATAACTAGAAGCACCAAAATAATGTATGGTTAATTATAGTGTAATTATGAAATTAAAACACTATTACCATACATGTAAATAGAGTTTCCCTCCATTATAAAAGTGGTCTCCATCAGCTACAATCTCCATAGCTGGTCTTTTGCAAATGACCAACGAAGTTTGGTAACTAGAAAATCCTCTAGATCATTGAAGAGATCTCCACTCCCAAACCTTACACTCTCTACATAACCAAACATTTTGTATCCCCTTTATTCCATTAATACCATCAATTATATCCACCCTAATATAATTGAATATTCATCTACAATACCGTCTAACACACCTATCACCAATCTGATTGATACCACTCAATCTCAAACCCATCAAATTACCTTAGACATTAAATCCATAAATGTATGACAAATACATCTTGAATATTATTGTAATGGTAATAAAATCATTGATCTCATAGTATATTTATAATAATATGGACCATTAACCACACTCCCTTGTGATGAAGTATACTTGAACTACTCCATGCTAGAGAACCTTAGCTTCCCCGATAACATCATAAAATTGGAAACTTCACATAAAAATCTCCTTGTTTTATTAATTTAATTTCAAGTGTGTATCCTAAAATAAATACTTTTTCTTCCTTCCTTATGATCCATATTATTTCCAAGACAAAAATGTTATGCTCATTGAATAAACCATAAAAATAGAATATGGTACACAAATATCTCCTTGACCTATTACTGTCTCTAAAGAACTCACTCCAACATATCATGGTAACATTAGCTTGTTCTTTGATAAGTATCATGAAACATTTTCTTGGTCATATGAATATATTACAAGTATTTATCCTTACATAATCGTACATAATATCATCACTTACCCAGATGCAAAACCTGTTAGACAAAAATAATAAAAATTCCCACCTAAAATTTCTACCTTATGTCACAAAGAAATAATTAAACTTTTGGATGCCAAATTCATAAAACCTATTGACTACTTGGAATGGGTATCAAAAATCATTCCCATTTGTTAAACATTCACCATGGTTATTCATATATGCATTGATTTCCAAAATCTTAACTTAACATGTCCAAAAGACAACTTTCCCTTACCTTCAATCGATGATATAATGAATTCCAACATTAAACAACATTTACTATAGAATGTGGCACTAATTATTATGCCAAAAAAAATTCGGTCTTAAAAATGCTAGAGTAACCTATCAACATGCAATGACCCACATTTTCCATGATCTTATACACAAGATAGTGGAACTTATGTTGATAATCTCATTTTCAAATCTAAAATTTGTACAATGTGCCTCATTGATCTAGCTATCATTTTTTATCAACTAAATAAATATAAAGTTAGACTTAACCTATACAAAAGTGTGTTTGAAGTTACATTTGGAAAACTTCTATGGTTCTTAGTCTCTCTTCGATGCATTGATGTTGATCCAGCCAAAATAAATGCTATCATCAATGTATATTCCTCACTCCATTCCTGACATACACACCTACCTTGGAAAAATTGGGTTAATTTGATGGTTCATCCTAGAAATGGATTACCATTAAGGACATGAAATAATTATGTGCTAAATTTAATAATCTCACAAATTTTCCACACCTTACTATCCTCAATGTAATGGCCAAGTAGAGGCTACTAATAAAATTATAAATAAAATATTACAAAAGACTATTCACAAAATTCTCATTGATTGGCACATTCATCTATATCCCACACTTTGGGCTTACCTTACTAGTATATGTACTACCACTAGGGTAACACCATTCTCACTTGTATATGGTTCTAAATATGTATTACCATTATGATTTTGACTCCCATCTTTACGTATATCTCTCCATGGTATAAGTCCTAATGAAGAATTACATGAAGATCATATTCATACTTTAGACTTTTTTGATGAACATTGTTTGGATACTTTACAACATAACCACCAGTACAAGACTCACATTACTAAATAACATAACAAAAAGATCAAAGTATGAACATTTAATTTTGGTGACGTAGTCCTCAAATTAGATTACGCACATGAAAAAAAAGGAAAATATGCCCAAAATTGGTGGGGCCTTACTTAGTAAAAGCCATTCTTGGTCCTAGTATTTATTGTCTACAAACTAATTAAGGCCATGTTTTTAAAAGACCCACCAATGCGTAATTTTTGAATAAATATTTTTATTACATATATCCCTTCTTTTCTTAATTCTATATATTATAATACAAACACTTCTTATAGGTCCTCTCCAATGATCTCACTTTTTTAGCAGTATATTCTATACACAAACCTTAGTCTCCTTCTTTGGTCCTATGGTGTCTATTTATTCCTTTCATTCAACTATCTCACCGTTTAAATAGTATATTCTATAGATAAACCTTAGACTCATTCTTTATTCCATTGGTTTCTATTTATTCCTTTCATTTCATTCATAAATTTCATTGTAATACCATGGATAAGACCTAGTTTTCCTCATGAATACCTTTTTATTTTATACATTCATTTTTAATGATTTTTAAATTTGATCATAAGTTTTTTATTTTACAAAAAAAAATTATTCTCTTATTTATTTTGATTTGTAGTGTAATACCATGGATAGGACTATGCATTCTTCATGACTACCATTTTCACATTTTACACATACTTGGGTTTATGTTTTGTGAGTTGCAATGTAACACCATGGATAGGACTAGGATCTCTCATAAAATCTATATATTCTTTCAAACCTTTTTGTACAATTGAGTGTCCTTTTTAGAATGATAATAAATGGTTAAAATTTTATGATTCCATATTCTAAAACTCATTTTTTTTCTTTTATGGATAAAGCTTGAACAACAAACTATGTTAGCATGTTTCCCTATAGTTACATACATCTTTATGATAAGGACTCATTCTTACACATCATTGTATCCATTTTACATTATCACATACTTTTTTATTTTAGATTATTCAAATTGTTCCATGTTCATTTCCCCTTGATTTCCATTCTTTTCATTCCACTTTGGACAAAACAAGGTCAAAGTCAAGATATCACTTTTATTTAACATGAATAAAGAATACTCCTAATCACCATGCTCACTACGTCCTATTTTTTAGCAACCAAGTTTAAAGTTTTCAAATGATATTCACTTTTAACACCCATGTTTTATTCTCTAAATCCATATGGAGGAGGAATAGTAAAATCCATCAAAAATATAAAATCCAAATCATTAACAAAAGGCAATGATCAAAAGACAACATAAAACTAATAATTTAACATCACACCAAAATACATGATTCATAGCACATATCCTATTACTAATTGAAGTTCAAACTCCATATATTGCCTCATAATATGACTTAGGTCCATTGGGGTGTGGTAGGTTGGTAGATTAGAATAGGGAAATTCAAAATTATCTATAGTGCTATTTAGTTTCTCACACAAGTACCCAATCTTTATAGTAGATCGATGGCTCTATAAGGGGTCCTAAGGAGCAGGGAACATGTTGTGGGAAGGTAGGTGCAATTTAATTCTCATGCATATAAGCCTTAATAGGATGATATTCATACTTAATTTGATAACCCAAGATTTTTGTGGTTACGAGAAGTTCTTCAAAGTCCTTAATGTCATTATTTTGATAAGCTTAATTTTAGTTTCTTGACTTCAATAAAGAGTTTATCTACCTTGATTTTTCATACATCTCCCCTACCATCCATTTCATTCCCCCCTTGTTAGGAAATTTTGATTCTAAATCTTTTTCCCCACTTCTTTATTCCCTCTTCACATCTTACATCATGCTAGCACTACTTTGTTTTAGTTTTATCTATCTTTAGAATAAAACACTATGCTTGAGTGACTATGGATTATTCTCTTTACACCATTGTTTTACATTTATAAAATTTCCTTGGTTTCATTTAAAAATTTAAACATTCATTATCATTCCTTTTTGTGAACAACTACTTTTATTTCTATATTTTCATACTTTTCCCATTTTTGAGTGAGTTTGGATTGTTACATCTCACTCACCAATGTTGTTTTTAATTCAAGTACTTTTTCCATTGTTGAGTGAGTTTGGATTGTTACTTGGCACTTGTAAATTTTGTTTTACTTTTTATTTTCCATCTTTGACTAAGGTTTGGTTTGATAATTCCTTTATAAATTGATCTTAGAATTATCATACTACTTTACACATCCTTGTTTTGATTTAGTTTATCACTTTTCCTACCTAAGGAATGCTTTTTGTTTGAGTTTTTTAGTCATTTAGTAACCTTGGATTTTTGATTACCTATTTTACTCTCATTTTGGCTTGGTCAATTTGGTTTTAACTTAGCATTTATCACCCTAGCTTACCAAACTTTTAAGTACATCATGCCTACACATTTCAATTATTTTGAATTTTTCACATTTATTTATTTTTTCTCTTTAAGTTTTGTGTCCTTAAGGTTTGTTCAAATTAATCTCTACACCCTCCATGATCAAAACTAAAAATATAATAGACAACCATTAAATGATAAAGGTAAGTTAAGGTATGCATATATTACTTGTTCTTTATTTATTTAGTTATTTATCTTTTCAATTATTGCTTTATACTTTAATTTATTTAGCTCAATATTATTTGTTTCTATGTTGTTTTCCTAAATCACCATCATGTGTTATAATTGCATGAAACATGATGAGATTCAAATGGGGCATATATATACACATAGTATTTTCTAGATTTATCAATTATTGATGCTTCTCTCTTGCAATAAACTATCAATTCTCAACCTCTCTAAGTGCACCACTTAAAGGGTGTACATGGAAAGGGAAGGGAAGGCCTTTGGTGTTTTTCAAGATTGTCTTTCTCTATAACTCCACCTAAAACCAATACAAACCCCTCTTTTACATTTCCCTAAGCTTTGATACCTCCCTTAAACTCTTCTCTAAATAATTCACCACCTCAAATATCCCCTGTCCAAGCCAAAACCCCTTTTACCACCTTTACAAACACAATTTATTGGTTCAACTTATTTATGGGAGTTGAGCATTTTATGGGACTAAATCAGCCCAACTGACTTAGTTTAGAACCTAACTGCTATAACTTCTTAATTAACTAGGTTGACTAGGCTAACTGCATCAACAAAAAAATTATAAGGGTTTAGGGTCAAGCTAGGATATATATGCACATCCTTCACCCCATTTATAATAGAGCCGATCATTCGTTTGTGCTTCTTTATATATTTATCCACCATTCTACTTGATAAGTCATTGCTTAGGGATTTATACTTCTTAGATAAGAATCTTGTCTTGTGTAAGTGTATTAGATGCATAGGAGAA